>OX365947.1:29109759-29709759 GCA_947247005.1 Spisula solida | reverse complement strand
TACTAGCACCATTTTTATTTACAGCGATCAGCTGGGGTTGTTTTTCTTATTCAAAAATCCCATTACGACCTACGAAATTGCATTAATAACATTTTAGCGAATTTGTATTTCCACGATACCGTCTCCGTGGCTATGTGGTTACAGCATCTGCTTAGCGAGTGAGTGGTTATAGGTTGGAAACCAAAAGGAGGTTGTTCTGGCACAGCCGGTAGGTGAGTCACATACAAGGTCAATATTTGTTACCGAATACTTACCTGTTGGCTGAAAAGATCGTATGTGGGGAGCGGTGGCGTAGTAGAAGAGTGCGCTCTTTGGGGTCGAGAAGTCCTGAGTTCGATCCCCGTCTTCGACTGGGTAAGAATAACAAGAATGTTCCACATGTTCGATATTCCTGGGCACCTTGGTACTGTTTTATCAAAGCACTTACGAAAATATTAAAGTTACGCTCAAATTTAAATTCTTTATAATTCTATAACAAAAGCAGATTGGTGGCGGATATGGTTTGTAGGAGTTCATTAACTGAACTATTATAAGTGTTGTAGCTCCATTCACCACACTTTATAATTGTAAACAAATTATGAAGAATTTAAATTTGATCGTAAGATTACGATTTCCGTAAGTGCTTTGATAAAACATTATCCTGATCACGATGTTTGCTGCACACCCACTAGGAAAGAAATAGTCTCGAACGCAGGTTTCCATAGGCTGCCCAAAGACCAGAGGAAATTCAAAAGGATGGCTGAACGGCTGAATTGCTGAAAGCGGCCATCAATTTTTTTTTGTAAGTTAAACATTTGCGCAAACACTTTTAAGACACAAAACGGAAGTACATATAAACGCTTTGCCAAAACATGTACATTGTATAACATTTCAACATTAAATCAGTTAATACGGCTCGATAGCCTGGGTGGCTGCTGAACAAACACATCAGCAAGCGCTAGACAAGGTCCAATAACCAAGCTCTAAGAATCATTACTGCCATGGAAGAAGTCACTACAATTCCACCTCTGAGCAAGCAAACGAATGTAAAGGCACTTATGCAAACCTGCAAGTACCAGTTCTAACCAGACCATCCCATTAAAAAGAGCTTGAAGCGCCAACAAAGAATCGACTGAAAAGATGAAGCTTTGATCATAAAAACAAAAAAGCTGGCAAGAGATCATGCTGCTAATATTGAACCTCCACCTGCTCCTCTATATTTGTCAGAAACCTTCAACCCATGCAAATATGAACTAGCACACATTAACGTCTGCACAGTGGTACGCGGATTGCAGCCGGGTGTGGACGATAGAAATTACAGAAAAGCCAACTGAGACATGGACCCATGTGAACACGGACGACTCTGCAATAGCTCCTATATAAGATGGAAGCGCTGGAATTTTCATCATGCTCACATCTGGTGTGTTGTCAGAGACTCAGTATACAAACCCGCAAGCACTGTACAAATTACAACGCAGAAGTAGAAGCCATCATACATGCAACACACACTATTGAAGAGTCCAGAGAGATCATCAGGTGGTTTTTGACAGATGCTCTTTCAGTCATTGATGCCTAGATTAACACTACACTGCCATCACTAGCCAAAGGCCAAAGCATTTTACAGACTCGGTGACAAATGAACAGTGTCTCTTGAGTGGATACCCGCACACTGTGATGTTCCTGGTAAAGATACAGCAGACAAAGAGACCAAACAAATAGCTCAAGGCGCAGAATTATGACTACCAACTACTTGACAGATGGGAACAAGTCATAATATTCAGACTACGTACATGACACAATATGTTTGATGCTCACATGCATGGACAATTGAAGCTGTCCCCATCGCCAAAATACTCACTTGAAATGTTTACAAACAAAACAACACAACACCTACTTCAAATGTGCCACCTTCGTGGCCAAAACCAACAACTTTCGAAAAAGGACGAACATCGAAACTAAATGAATATCTAATTTTCAAACATGTTCCTAAACTACGCATTTACAATACATTGCAGCTGTTCTGTGTAACTTACTATCAACTGCTTTCGTTGTAGCATCTACAGTTAAGTATATATTGCATATACATGTACAACCAACAGCGAGCGTCATGCTTTTAGACTTCAAGTTTTCACGATCTTAGTGCCAACAACTCTTACAAAAGCGTTCACTAATTGGTTCAAAATTAGTTCACAAGCATACGAGATGACATATAAGTGTATATATACATTGACATTGTGCTTAATAATGTAAACTCCGGTCTTATGTCATAAAATTGGAACAAGTGAAAACTTTGACATACAAATAATGGATCATCCCTTTACATTGCATCAAACAGACATTGTTGGAATAATGTTGTGAAAAGTTTGGACAGACGTGTCATTTTGTAGTTGCCGATAGGTATTGCAATGTAACAGTATACATTTTGTATTTATCTCCTTGGACCTGCTTTCACACAGACGACCTTCGCAACACCGAGAACAGAGCAGAACAAATAGTTTCTTCAGCTTAAGCATATACAGGTTATCGCTATAAACACAAACATGAAAAAATACATGGAAAATGAAATTAGTAGTGAGAATGTTTAAACCAAACTTTTAATAATTAGCATCCAAATAATGACTTTTGCCATGAGTTTAAACAGTTGAAATACTGATATTATTATCAAATATAAATAAATGAGTAAATAAATGTCAATATTAATATCAGATACTTTTTTCAAAAGATGGAAAGTTCAATATACTCGTACTGACACGGAAAGGATAACAATTGTAGAATTATGATAAAGTGATTAGGTTTAATACTCTATGGCGCCAGAAATAATGCGTGGCCCTGTAGATGCTGTATCATTCAAATTGATGTAAAAAATGGAAAATTCGTAAATGCATTTATTACAAAGGTGAATGCCTTCACAAAATAATGGAATACTGAACATTCGCAGTGCAGCTATAGATTTGCAGCGTGCCATGCTGCATGCTAATGTACCTTCACACGTAGTGGCCATTCAATGCAAATTTCTGAAAAGAGCAAAGGTTCTTGAGTTTCCCAACCATTTCTATTTGCCAGACATTGTTGCTTGTGACATTTATCTGTTTCAAAAACACTAAAAATACGTAAATGGAAACTTTCAAAACGTTAAGATCACGGTATGGCTCTTATCCAACAGATGTATCGTATACCAAAACAGTACTTTTTTGCGAAATGGATTATCAGACTAAAACTTTGCGTAATATCAGTTGGAGGTAAATACCTCAATGGGACCAAATGATTTTTCATTTAAAATATATCAAGGATACATTTCTGTGTCTCAGATGCACTAATATTTGAATAACTCTCATAATACAGTTCAAAGTCCGTCATTTGCGACGGACAAAAACATGATTGAAAATCGGGGCAAACTCCGATGTAAAAAGAAGTGAAATTAGCAATTTGGCATTAAACAGATTAGGTCTGTGAAGTTGGCAGTAAGTTGTTTATTCAGAAGTTTAATCTAAATTAAATATTCGAATTAACTTCTCGTAGAAGTTTATTCAGAAGTTGATTCAGAAGTTGATTCCAGAAGTTGATTCAGAAGTTTACCAAACGTTTATTCAGAGGTTTATTTAATTTCGAATAAACTTCTGAGTACACTTCTGGAATAAACTTCAGAATAAACGTCTGGAATAAACTTAACTTCTAAATAAACTTCTGAATAAGCTTCTGGAATAAACTTCTGAATAAACTCTGAATAAACTTCTGATTAAACTTCTGAATAAATTTATGGAATAAACTTCTGGAATAAACTTCTGAATAAACTTCTGAATAAACTTACGGATACGGCTCATTGAGTAAAAAACATGCACTATATTATCTATGATAATTTATTTAGGACATGATGTTTAGCTGAATGAGTTGTATCCTGTAACTGCCAACTTCACAGACCTAAACATATTTGGCGTGTTCTCAGAGTCTATCGACCATGTAATTTCAAATACTACTGTAGTAGCCGTAACTAACGATAAAGACAATCTACTTCGATGGAATGATTCCCGGTGGTCAGTAAAAGTCTAGTGATAATTGATGTACCTTAATGAATTAATTGACACCGGTCATAGGGATGAATGTAGATCGTACGCTCCTTATATAACCTGGTAATTGTTAATAATGACTTTAGTTAAGGCATTCTAGTCTGCAACAGTTGGAACGCAAATTGTGTCCACTTTTAAGCAGTAACGTCTAGGTTTGGTTGTTGTTTAGATGATTTAACTTACAACTGAATGGTAAATATTTGTTATATATCTGCGACATTGAGTGCAGCCCAGTACGGAATACCGTTATGACCATCGCGGTTACACATTAAAATACAGAGGGCGACAATGCGATGGTGCGATGGTGACGGTGCGATGGTGCGATGGCGACGGCGCGATAGTGCGATGGCGTCAATGCGATGGTACGATGGCGACAACGCGACACTACGATGGCGACAATGCGATAATACGATGACGACAATGCGACAACGCGATAGCACGTCGCCATCGTACCATGCATCGCGTCATATATCATAAAATAAAATATCATAACTATGATACAACTACTAGTATCACGTCGCATGTGTATAATTTATGAATAATTCCAAAACAAATAATTAGGTCAAGACAACAGACCGCCGCCGTATTCAATTGCAAAACTGCTGTACAATGGCGTATCACTCGATGGCAAAAACCACGTAATGATGTATTGATGTATACGTGTATATACCTAGTAGTAAGAGTTGTGTGTGTAGTGGCCAATGCTCAGCATCGTGCGTGATACATAATGACAGTCATTTGGTGTATACATAATGATTTACTCATAACGGAAATTGATATTAATTAAGAATTTCGTGCAAAAGAACGAGACATCACCCAAACGAAAATAACGAAACGTCACTGACAAATTGCGATAATCAACATTTTTTCTAAACGTTTCGTGTATTCATGTAGGTAAGAGATGTTGAATCTACATTCTACTCTCCGAGAGGAACCACGTGGATAAAGTAGGTATACCCGTAGATTTCTTTCCTGGTTTTAGGTCTGGGTAAAGTTTGACTCTGGTGTGCCGCGTGCATTACAGAACAGAACGGAGCGGGACGGAACAAAACAGAACAGAACAGATCAGAACAGAACAGAACAGAATAGAACAGTAACTTAGTTTGCATAATTTTCACAGATGACTCTAGTAATAACTGTTATGTAGATATACCGAAAGCCGCTAGTTTAACACAAAACGCCTACACAAGAAAACGAAATAAAAATATTACATTCAGAAAAAGTGCCGCGATGCCATATTGAATGACAACCATGTATGGTACTCACTACTCAGGCATTCCATAAACAGTAATAAACATTCTTCGATGTACCAATATTTTAATGTCTCCACCAAAACGTCATATTAGTGCTGTCCTTGAAAACAACCTAGCTATCGGTCACTACTTGACCAAAACACTCAATCATACACTAGCCTAGAGTACATGATGCAAATCGATTGAAGATAAACAAACAAACTGTGAACAATTTGATTACTGGACAACTACTTGTAACTAAAGTATTCTATAGATATGGTGTAAACATTACGTCCCTTCTCATTGGACAATTTATATGATTATCTTACAAATGAGTAATTGCATCCAGCCGATTCAGACAACACGAGTTTGTCATTTTTGCAATCAGCGATAAAAGCAGGAGTTTTTCAGTTGATGATCACTGCTGCTCCTGGTGACACAAGTTATTCCAACACCGACATATTTAGTGATCATGCTAATACCGCTAGTGTATGTCCTGCCCACACTGAAACAATCACAACGAGTGGTAGTTTGCACTCATTTTTCAGCCATTTGCGGGAGCCATTTGATCTGACAAGTTCTCCTATGAATAAGTTAACAACCAGTACTTAATTGCTACATTTGTATTTCGTAAGGTATCAGATTAAACACCTTATCTACAGGTAGGGGACATGGTCGTAAGAAAAAGAACCAGTTTATTCCGGTCATCGAACCTGGATCGTAGTTACCAGTACTAACTTGTTCTCCAACAAGCAATTTAAAACATCTGCACGCGAAGGACATGGTCAGAGCCTAAATTTCAGAAGACAAGACAAGACAATACAAGAGAAGTACTTAAGCCACGAACAATTAAATAATACGCTGAAGTTGTTCTTCCAGTACGTTGGTGATGTAATTGCTTACCGTTTCAGACCAGTTACTTACACTTGACTCGTGTTTATATAGTCGTGTAAGCCGTTATTATAGTGTACATACATGTAGTAGCAACCAGTAGCCTCCTAGTGTCTCCGTAGCTCACTGGCTTGCGGGCTTGCCGTCTAGTATGGTGTCCCGGGTTCAAGTACTGGTGGAGACAGCAGAAAACTGACTGGCAAATAAAGGCTATGCTCGGTATTATTAACAATATGTCATCAAATGATTAAAATGTTCAACAGTGTATGCAAGAAGTTATGATTAACTGAAAGGAAAAAGAAACACGAGGTAAAGTAGATAATTCCAGATAATATGTCAAATCTGTAAAATCTTTTTGTAAAAGACTGAATATCCACGGCTGTACAAACTGCAAAATCATATGTGCCTGCTTCGTGAGATTTACGAGCAAGTAAAGGACTATTAAGAGGTCCACTGCAATCTGGCCCCGATCTCCCTAAGCATTTCAATCTGAGCAAAATGTCATCTCAAATATTGGCATGTGTCTTTATGTTAATTTCTATGTGAGGCTGGACTCAAAATTAGCATCATTAAACTAAAAAAATATTCTGATTATATTACAGTAAAATTTCAAGAGCTGAAGCATGGAAGCTTCAGATTTATTTCTAATTCTGACTCTGATTTCTACTTGAAATCTTCGGGAGATCGGGGCCTGAACTTAAAATGGGCTGATTGTGATAAGTGGCTGGTCAAAACACAGGGTCTGTCATCGCTGCATAACATTGATTCTCTTAGGCAGAGAGGTCATGAGACAGTTTATCTTCCGAATTTGGGTTTTGGCACAATGTTTGTTTAAGTATATCTTATAGAAATTATTGTTGATAATCTACTCGATTTTTGAGCGATATATAGAGAATTATCAACAAATATATATTAATTATGATCCCCTATTTGGGATATTTTGCGACAAGTCTTTTTAGAAAATAAGAAAATAATATATATGTAATACACTCGACCAATGTTCTAACAACACCGAATTTAAATTTGAATATCTCTGGAACTGCGGCATTGAACAACGTGATTTTTTAAACGTGTCTAAATCGATATTATCTTTGATATTCTGGTGTTTTTACAATTCAGTCGGTGGAATATTTGACGAGAATACGTATCTGATAATGCGTTATGACCTCGACTGTTACTGTAATTACATCAAACAGCAGTGTGGTGGAAATGTTCAGTCAAAATAGCTGCCTTTTATCAAAATGTACCCCTTAGTATAAATTATTCATTCCGTTAGAAGTTCTGGAATGGTTTCAAGCAAAAGCAATTCTAAGTCCGACAAATCATATGTATTATAGCGCATAAATTATTCACCTAGGATGTCAAATGTTTACTCATGATGAAAAACCTGAAACGAAATCACGTAAAGATCGAGCAATACTGGAATATATTAATGCAAAGAACGAAAGAAAGGCACTCGTACACGTGCACCAAGTTACTATAGGAATGTTCTATTTCGGTGATATGATAGAAACAAGCCCGAGTGTTTCTTTATTTTACTCAGCTCCATCGTGTTTGGTCAGTTTAAAAGATGTCCTTCTGTGGTTGCCAAAAGATTAAATGTACCTGTAAGTGATTTGTTATCTGCAACAGTAATGTTTTGGAACCTGTACCAGCAGAGTGGTACATGTACATATCTCAGCAAGTGTTTTGTTACCATGTTCTAAATGTTACATGTCCCAGCAAGTGTTTTGTTACCATGTTCTAAATGGTACATGTACCAGCAAGTGTTTTGTTACCATGTTCTAAATGGTACATGTCCCAGCAAGTGTTTTGTTACCATGTTCTAAATGGTACATGTACCAGCAAGTGTTTTGTTACCATGTTCTAAATGGTACATGTCCCAGCAAGTGTTTTGTTACCATGTTCAAAATGGTACACGTCCCAGCAAGTGTTTTGTTACCATGTTCAAAATGGTGTACACGTCCCAGCAAGTGTTTTGTAACCATGTTCTAAATGGTACATGTACCAACAAGTGTTTTGTTACCATGTTCAAAATGGTACACGTCCCAGCAAGTGTGGTGTTACCATGTTCTAAATGTTACATGTTCAAGCAAGTGTTGTGTTACCTGTACCAGCAAATGTTCAAAATGGAAAATGTTCCAGCAAATATTTTGTTACCTGTTGCAGCAACTACAGTGTTTCCTGTACCAGCAAGTGTTTTGTTACCTGCGTCAACAAGTGTTTTGTTACCTGTATCAACAAGTGTTTTGTTACCTGTGTAAACAAGTGTTTTGTTACCTGTGTCAACAAGTGTTTTGTTACCTGTGTCAGCAAGTGTTTTGTTACCTGTGTCAGCAAGTGTTTTGTTTCCTGCGTCAATAACTGTATTATTACCTGTGTCAACAAGTATTTCGTACCTGTGTGAACAAGTGTATTGTTTACTGTGTCAACAAATGTATTGTTACCTGTGTCATCAAGTGTTTTGTTACCTGTGTCAACAAGTGTTTTGTTACCTGTGTCAACAAGTGTTATGTTACATGTGTCAGCAAGTGTTTTGTTACCTGTGTCAACAAGTGTAGTGTTACCCGTGTCAATAAGTGTCTTGTTACCTGTGTCAGCAAGTGTTTTGTTACGCGTATCAACAAGTGTTTTGTCGCCCGTGTCAGCAAGTGGTTTGTTACCCGTGTAAACAAGTGTATTGTCACCCGTGTCAGCAAGTGGTTTGTTACCCGTGTCAACAAGTGTCTTGTTACCTGTGTCAGCAAGTGTTTTGTCACCCGTGTCAACAAGTGTTTTGTCACCCGTGTCAGCAAGTGGTTTGTTACCCGTGTCAACAAGTGTATTGTTACCTGTGTCAACAAGTGAATTGTTACCCGTGTTTACAAATGTTTTGTACCAGCAAGTGTTTTGGTACCTGTACCAGCATATGTTTAAAACATGTCTTTCAGCAACAGTTAGTTGCCACATGTAAAACATTGGATTGGGCGAACAGTGAAGTTGTAGGCGTTGTGCCAGACAAAGTATTTCCATTTAAAAGCAAATATATCAGTCCTTGGTACGAATTTGATGTGAATGTATAAAAAGTCCATTACAATCGTCTGTAGTTATGAGTGCAATACTGAGTATGACATATGTTTGTCGTTTCTTGGCTTTCAAATATAGAAAATAAAGTAAGAAAACACATCAACCAAGAGAACAAAATACTCCGCGAATTCACACGTAATAGTGACCGGACAAAATGTGGTTGGATTACATGGAGCATGTGATAGATATACCAACTGTTGTCTAGTATTCAGAACAACTGTTCCTCGCTATATAAGAGGTGCAATGGAAGGGAGTGACTAAGGCCAAATCTGAAATTTTACAGACCAGTAACCAAATTACATGTACATAAACTTGGTATGAAGCCATCGTGGTTTATTTCCCATATCTAATAAATAGGCTAAATACTAGCATATTTTCCAACCGGTTTATCCTAGTTAGTATAAAGGCGAAGCACACATTTAGAATATCCATGTGCTGATGTTCGTTCTTGTCATGCATTCAAAAGGTAGCTGTCCAACGTCTGCTTGTTAATTAAGCGTTATGTCCTTGTCTATATTCTAGCTGTAATTTCGAAATGGGAACCTGTGAGTATTACTCTTGTAAAACAAAACTACAATAACTGGTTATAGTAAATATAGTAAATAAAGGTTATGACCCTTGTTTAAAATGTACCCTTCTTTTAGAAAAGGTGATTAACTTGTACATATCCGACATCGGTTTAAACAAGGATAACTAAATAACAACGGAAGCAGCTCAGATCTTTCATTTTCGTATTGGGTGTCCGAGTGGTTTAAGCATACGCCTCAGTATCGGAAGGTTGTGGGTTCGATCTCAGACCGTGGCATACCAAAATTACTGGATACTGTACTAGACTGTGTATCTTCTTTGATTGGTGATATAGTTCAGGGTAGTTGCTGGTTGATCCGGTGTCAGGATATTGCAATTGATAAGTCGCCATATTAGTGTTAAAGAATGGGGCTTACATTTTTTTATTGCTGAAACTAGGTCATTCTGTTAAAACCATGGCATTCACCTTTTTATTACTGTTATTCTTTAACTTTTTAAGATTTCAGACAACTCGGTATTTTAGCCGTTTGACTGTTGAAACTATGTCATTCAGCTTGGACATTCAGCTTTTTGATTGCTGAAACTAGTTCATTCAGCTTTTTGATTGCTGAAACTAGTTCATTCAGCTTTTTGACAGTTTTTTTTTAACAGAATTCGGTAGTTCTCTCTTTCTATTTTCTCTTTCGGTTATGTGTTGGGCATTGTGCCTTGTATAGTTTTATATTTTCTGTCCTCGGCTGGTTGAGTGCTGCCTTCCCTGCATTTTTAATTTGGGACTGTACGTTGCTCTAGCCAAACATAATGAATATACCAACGAGTCCACCTTGTTACAACTTCTGCAGGCGGGAATCACATTCGCGCTTCTTTTTAAAATTGGTTGAAATCTGCAATATGTCACTTGAGTAACTTATCCTATTATCTGTATCAGTTATGAAATTTTATTGAACCTTTTCGGTTTAGAACAACAGGCGAATGCATGGAATGATAGGTACGTAACTGTAGTGCAATATTTATTGATGTCAAAAGTAATCTCCCTTGTCTGTAACTCGGTTCAAGGTAGTCTGGATTACCTGCCCATTACACTACTAAAATAATTAGGGATGGGTCGATACATCGAAATATCAATGCATTGCAACCCCGAGTGTCCCGATACTATGGATCGATAGTAAAAGTCTCGATGCAATAACTATCGCCGATAGCTATCGTAACTATCGATAGTTTAAATAAACTTTATTATCAAATTAAAACAATTTCCGTTCGCGTTAAAAGAACACACGCATCAAAACTGCAAAAAATATCACAATCGTTCTTCCATTGAACACTGGTGACACAAACTTTAATTTTATCAATCTATTACTATTAAATTTATTTTTAAATCATTTCCACAAATAGTAGATTAGTATGTGATATCTTACAAAATGCAAAGCATTTACAAGTTAATGTCTGGCAGGGGCGTAGCTAGAGGTATTTGAATGTGTACGCAAGAATGTTAGGGGGGTCCGGGGGCATGCTCCCCGGAAAAATTGTGTTAGCTAGAACGTCTCTGGTGCGTTCTGTCGTGTTTTTTGCATCATCTTTAACATTATTTTTACTGATAAAACCCTGTTTGATGGTATAAAGCTTTTAAAAGTGTTTCTAAGAAATGGTGAAAATACGTAAGGCTTACCCCCTTAAGGCTTAGGCATCATGGCAGTTTTAATTGCATTTTTCGATCAATTATTTTTTCACTTTTTGAGAAGCATGTGTACGCAGCTGCGTATTCTGCGTACAGGTAGCTACGCGCCTGTCTGGTTTTCAAATCTTGACAATAACTATTACAATAGTATCGCAATAGTTTCCAGCAATACAATAGTATCGCAATAGTACTTTCAGCAATAGTATTGCAATAGTCAAAAATGGAACCAATTATAAGTCACCCCTAGTGTAGGAGAACTAGACTCCAGACTAGTTATAGGTAAACATCACCCCTGAAAATAATGTACGTCAGGAACCAGTCTCCGCTCTAGGTTGACTTAGCCATCAACGATATGACCTTCCAATCATGCAATGAGCTACGCGGGGCACAATCATTTTATTGGATGGTGAAGTAGTGTTGATTGATGGGTTAAGCATGGATAATTCACTTGTTGCTGTCGATGTTATTTGTTCATAGAACAGCAGATGTGTACATATGTAATTCACAACTTAACAATTTACAAGCATTTCGTTTTCATTGAGTCAATGTCACCACTAGGTAAAAATGTTTGAATAGAAAATACATACCTCTGCTTTACCCAAATCGATGTAATGGTCAATGATTTCTGTTTATATTGACATTGCAGATTATCGCGTTAGAGTTATATATAAGTACGTTCAAAGTCAAATGAGAATCGTTATAAACATAAACTCGTCCGTTAGGTAAACTTTAAATGGGTTTGATATCAAATAGTGTGCATATCTCATTCCGTATATCAAAGGCGCGGTAGTGTAGTGGATAAACCCACGCTGCCTTGAACTTTCCATTTTATTCCGAGTTGTAGGTTCGATTCCCACTTCGGTCAACTTTTTATTGCATGTATCCATGTTATAAAGTCTTATACACTGCCCTCCGAAAGTTCCTTCACACCCTCCAAATAATATTATTTATTTCAATTGACTAACACATAAGTACAATTCACCAATTTATATAATTTTCTTGCAGTTAAATAATTACATAATACCAACCAATTAAGAAAATGACAAAAAGCAATCATTTTCAAAGGTTTTGAATGAAAATCATGAGGAAAACAACATTATCCATAAAACCATGAAAATCAGGAGTAACGACAACCAAGTTTGTGAGCAATAAATAATGCGTGTATCCCCAACTGGATAACATTTTCGTCACCTTCAACTTAAGCATTGGCATTTTAAACAGTTGTTTGAATCTTTCAAAACCATTATTCCGCCAAGTTTCATGAACAATGGCTTCATTGGCCTGTTGACTGTCGGAATTCTGACGCGTAAGCACCGACGCAATGTCAAACTAACAATTTTCTATGGAATTATTTAACTATGGTGACTGTGGTAACATGCGTATCCACTCGACTAAGCAGCTGTAATTATGCTAAAGAAGTCGAGAGCGTGTCAAAATCTCCGGACTATACAGCCTAATCATGTATTTTTGACAGTGCGATAGTAGTGGACATTGCTGCGGAGACAATAATAGTGGTGCTCTGTTTGATGGTAGGTTGTAGTAGAATGGGTAGTAGACGTCGTTGCTATTGTCAATTATATAATCTTGTTAGCGATGGTTTAAGACCGATTTGTTTTCGTAGTTGCTGGAGCTACATTTGTATTTACAGAAACGTTGTGTTGCCAATGACGTTGGGCGAGACAAACTATATGTTGTAGAGCTGCCTGTCGGTAATTTCGTTGACCTCACAGATGTTGGTGATGTTGCTAGTATGATGAACTTGTATTGGCTAAAGTTGTTGTGGTTGTTGCAGATAGTGATACCATACATGTATATGGACTTTCGACAGCTGAGGCTTGGAAGTTCAGTGGTCGAGTTCCTTTTCTCGTTCGGTTGTATTGGTCATTGTGTCATGTGATCTGTGTTTTGTGTACTCGGCTGTTTAAGTTGAGTGCTGCCTTCCCAGTCCGATGTCTAGTATCTTTTGTTGTAAATGATGATAATGCAGATGGTTCATAAACCGCGAAGTTTGTGCAGTAGTGTGAATTTCTATATGGTCTTATCATATGATTGGTTGTATGTCTTGTTGTCCAATTCTTGGCAATAGAATGCTTTCGTAAGTAATTTTTTCGTTCGACTGAGACAGTCATAGTGCATGGCTCTGCATAATTAGCCAAGGACCTATGGCTTCGAGGGAGTAATTGTTATAATATTCGGATATTTAACATTTTTGGTGTTATTAATGCTGTTCACGTGACTGATGATAGTACTTCTACAACAATAGGGCGTTGATCTAGTTATTGTATACTGAGATGTAGGTTTTGGGAGACTCTGTTCTGTGAGGGATTATTGACCTTGCGACATTTAGTATTTAAACGATGGGATGTTGTCCTGTTAGCTGCCGATGATGTTGCTGTGAATGCTAGCAATGTAGAGTTGGCTGGTGCTGCTATCTTACACTGTGAAAGTTGCTGGCACTTGTATGGGTTGATATGTATACTTGATCCTAACCTTCATGCATGTATAAATTACAAAGTTCTTGCCTTGAATATATCAATTTCCATATCGGTCCTTTATCTTTACGTTACACATCGTGTGTATTTGTATTATTTATGGAAGCATACAACATCAGAAAGAGTTAAGACAAATAATTAGTTTTTTCATCATTTTTAAAAAAAAACCATCATAGAACAGTTTTATTCAAACTATAGATATTTCGTACTTATAAATAAAGAAGACAGTTCCATCATGCTAGAAGGCAAGATGAGCAAGGATCACGGTAATATCTCCACACTGTATTTCGATGGGTGTTGAGCTTGTAGCTGTTGATATAGTGAATGTAGATGGAATAGAAGTCCCCACATAATATCATGCAATTATACAACTAGAAGGGTTGTTGACACAAAAACGTACATCTCCCACAAAGGGCCGTAACTCCAACAAAAATCATCTGACCTCTAATTTCTGACAATATGCAACTAGGCTTAGTATTTACTGTACAAAGCGTTCACGTGAAGTGGTTAAGGTGAACAAGCCCAGACAAACTTTGAGACAGAGATGTCCAGCACAAAATCAATGTCTCCCCTAATATTGCAGGTGACATAATATTACTGGAGACATAATTAGGTCAAAAGATTATAAGGTCACAACAAGCAGCAAACCATCTTAACAAATTCTAGATTCCCCTAAAATCATTCCTGTTAAGTTTCTCTAATTTCACCAATGCATTTAGGAGACATGCATGTAGTTATGATTGACTTCCAACAATCCTAAAAGCTCACTAACGACTTCACCAATTCGGATTGTTGATTTTACAGTGTTGTAGCAACAACTAAGATAAGAAACATCATTAAAATTTCTGTGTAATTTATTAGTAGTATTTAAGCCATCAATAACATGCACATATCATACAAGCAGTAGACACAAGCTCTAAGAAGTGACAGTCAGGAGTCTTAAAAAATCATCCAAGCTTTTATTTTATTTCACCACCAGATATACTGATATCTGGAGTTGATCCTGCACTAGAACCGGATTCTATATTCTTTAGATGTTGAAACAGGTATTTTCCTTTTTTTATTAAAGCTTCCTCGTCGTGGTGTCCAGCAGGTATCTGATTATCGTCTAATCTAGATGAACTGGTTTGTGTATCTGCTGGCATATCAGATGTGACATCTATGATATCTTCTACAACGTGGCTTTCTGACTGAAAACAAAGACAAGTGGTTTTTACTATCATTACTTGCGACTTATCAGGAATTTTTTTTCCAACTGAAGTGATGGAAACTAAACGTGGAATTTGGGGGGGGGACATGTAAGTATTTAGGAAACATTACGAGTTACTGATTTTATAGCACAGTCATGGCTTTTTCCTTCCACCCAGGGGCCGTTTACAGGCGTCTTCCCTACAGGAAAATTCTTTAAAATCAAGCAGTTTTCCCTTAAAATAAAATTTACCTAAAGTTTTTTCGTCCACTTTTGCAATAATTATGAGTTATTTTCCCCCAAATTCAAAGAAAAGGCCCTTCCCCTACTTTTGAAAATAGCCCTGATGGTGGTAGTCTTTCATTTTGGGGAAAAACATTGTCCTCACGTGGCTTGAAATAATGATTACAGTGACTTTCAGTTAATTCAAATTTGTCTTATTTACATAAAAGGTTTGTAACTATAATCTACTATCAAAATATTATTCAACCAAAAATCTGAACAATATGCAAAATAAGGCATGGGAAGCTATTAGTTGCCACTGAAAACCAAGAAATGGTAAGTAAGGGGAGAGAATCATAATTATATGTGGAAAATAATGATGGCTATATTATGATAAACTCATTACACTGTAAATTCTCATACACAAACTGAATTTTATTTCCTGAAATCCATGAATATTCTAACCAACTTCACTACTGGCAAACAAAAATCCACAAACTCTAAAGCTGAAGTTTATAATGATGTTACAGCATAACAAGCTACCCATCATCGCCCCTTTAATTCATGGAGAAATTTACATAAATGCTCATACACAGGCTACCCACCATTGCCCCTTCTTTACATAAATGCTCATACACAAGCTACCCACCATCATCGCCCCTTTAATTCATGGAGAAATTTACATAAATGCTCATATACAAGCTACCCACCATTGCGCCTTCAATTCATGGAGAAATTTACATAAATGCTCATATACAAGCTACCCACCATTGCGCCTTCAATTCATGGAGAAATTTACATTTATATATATGCCCATACATAAGCTACCCACCATCGCCCCCTTAATTCATTGAGAAATTTACATAAAACCTCATACCTTGGATGTATTTTCACATGTACTAGTATTGCTGGTATCTAAATCTCTGGGAAGTAGTGGATGGAGTGTACACAGGGGAATATCTTCATACGTAAATGTAGGGAATTTACAGTCTCCTTCACCAAACGTACAAGGTTGGTATAACACTTGATGAGGATCATGTAAAATATCTGATAATAACAGTTAAAGTCAACAACATAACAACATAATGATGTACAAGTGAACTAACATTAGTAACAAGAATATCAGTACAGAGGTCCTACTAAGGCAAAATGACCAATCCTGAAAATGAGCCACAAGTCTGTTTCGGGTACCATTTAGCACACATCCCTACAGCAGAACTCTTGTTTCAAACATTGTTCTGTTGTTAAAATTCAGCTTACGGAACTTTAAATGACCATAACTTGTCAATTCTTTGAAATTATTCATCAAATCACTTTTATAATTTTCTGCAGAAAAGTTTAAGTCTTTCTCATGCAACAAGTCCGGATTTCCAGAATGGTAGCACCCCTGTCGGAAGTAGGTACTAGCCTTCATGAAATACATTCTTGTAGAGCTTTCCTGTTGATCTCCTGTAGGTCATGAAAGCAGACCCATTCTGTAGGCAAAAGGACCCATTCCAAATGGAAAGTATCATCCATTTTTCCCCTATTGTATAAATATTTATATTACATTTTTTGACAAGTAAGTAAGTAAGTAAGCCCGGGGATCAGGCTAGCGTGAACACTGCACAATGAAAGGATACGAGAGAGACAGTATTTGGTTAATGGTAATGTTCTATTCTGACATTTCTCTCCTAGTTCAGCATGAGCACATTTAGGATATGCTGGTGGTTTATAATTACTGCCTTCAGAAGCTGCTAATCTTCGTTCCTTGGACTGTCTGTGTAGTAAAGCTTCCTGAAAACACAACAAGCTTAATGATAATCATATCAAATCATTTTTCGGAAAGAAATGGTCAGGCTTGTGCAAAGATATGTTCACTTGCTTTCATCTTTGATGTTTTTTTTTCATTGTTGGTTGTTTTTTCCCATCAAATACAATATATTGTTGATGTAACTACTTCTAGCACCCAACCTTGCGAACTAGGTCGACACAAATACAAAAATGAATATATCTTATGACCAAATATACGAACATGTTTGAGGCAAACTATAAACACTAATCCAAAAGACTGGTGATGCATAACTTTCTGTCGCAAACTGATATACTCGGAGTCTCCACAAAAGAAGCTTGTAATATATTCATGCATAAAAGTCGAAGACAAGTAAATTTATTCAGATAATACTTACCACACCAAATCGTCTATGGTATCTTTTCATTGCTGTATATCTGTTCCAGTTCTCCTGACTTTCAACATCTTTAGCATACTGACTAATACTTCCTACAAATATAAAGGTATAAAAGATGTCACCATGATTTTAATCCCTTTAATTTATAGCTAATGTCCTCTACACATGGAGAAGTTGTTACTTGCTTGCAAAAGAGCATGTTTAACAAGATTTACTGTTAATTTGGGAAAAAACTTGTAGGAGCTGTCCCAGGAAAAAAACAAGAGGAGTCGGAACAAAAAAAAAATTTGTAAAACATTTATGCCTCCCCCATATCAGTCATATAATGCTTGACCTACTGACCTTAAAATCAATATGGGTCATCTACTGGTGATGACAAAACTCACGATCAGGACCAAAAGCCCAACAGTTCTGGTGTTATAGATCAGAAACCGTTCTGCAGTGTAACTGTGACCTTAACCTTTACCCCACCAACCTAAATATCCATCTTTACTAATAAATGACCGACCTGTAGGGCTGCGTACCGGTTTCCGATATAAATCGAATACCGGTATTTTGTGTTTGATCGATACATCGTATCGAATGTGTCAGTATCGTTCAAAACATCGATCAACAAAAATACACAACAAAATCCCCATTTTCAGTTAAGTTTTCGGTCTATTTGTTTCGTCTAAAATGGTCAGGTCGTCGTCCGATTGAATCTAATTTTCAAACAGGAATCTGCTTTGCAAACTACTCATGCAATTAAAACATGTGTAAATAGGTTTATTAATACATATCTCAAGCCTGACGTGATTGTTTTCCGCAAGTTAAATACATGTTGTAAGTGTGCAAGTGCTTATATACCGTTTTTAGATAGTTTATTGTCAAAACAAAATATCAAATGATATATCGAATATCGATCATTTTGTATCGATACAAATATTGTATCGATCATATTTACTGATACGCAGCCCTACCGACCTTCCTGTAAAGTTTGAGAATCTGCGGCCGAAAACCGTTCTCGAGTCATAATCAGGAAACCATTCTGCTGAGAAGACTTTTTATCTACTGACCTCAAAATCAATAGGGGTCATCTACTTAGGATGACCAACTTCCGTGAGTTTGAATTTTATACTTCTTACGCCACATCATTTTTGAGGTATTGATTTGAAATCGTACTGCTGTTTAAGACCACAATGACCTGATGGTAGACTACGACTGACCTGCATTAATGATTATTTCAAGTTCAGTTTCGCCTCATGATTCCAGACCAAAAATAAAATAGTGTTTGTTTCAACTTCCCGACCCTGGCCTATAAGGGTCAAGTAGGTTACTAGGTAGGTAAAATATATCTTTTTTTGCTTTGCCTATATTATACACTAGTTATACTGTTTTGATTGATATTAATTTTGAATACATTGTGACTGTTTGCACTTCATATTTCACACCCAACCTTTTTTAAAAAATAAAATAATTTTTTTCTGAGGTTCAAATTTTTTTTTTAAGGTAGGGGACTTATTGCTCAGGTAGGTAGGGAATGGGAAACAAACAATATTTTATTTTTGGCCCCATACTTTTTAATCAAATGAAGGTTAAGATGAAGATTTTAGATACCCACCTAATGCTTCTCTCTCTGGTGTTACTGAATGCAAATATTTTCTTCTTTTCTCTTTCATAACATGCTGTAATCTCTTGAACTGGTCAATGTATAATGACTGTAGTCGTATCAGTTTATCTCGCATGATGACAGCAACTTCTTCAGCTGTGTACACACCAGCATGCCTGTATTAAATTCATCATTATACATATCTACCAGGCATTTTAATAGCTTCTGAATCTGAAGGTTCATTTTGATACTCTTGACAAAATTTTACCTTTTTATAGGCAAAACATCCATGATTTTAAGAGAAAATGACCCTTCAAACCAAAATAATTAGGGTCAAAATGCAGCTATTTGGTAATTTCAAGGATCAAACCCCTACTCTCGAGTCAAATAGAACCCCTGACATCATCACTATACAAATCTACATCACCATACACGTAATTGAGTCTGTATAAGGGGATATTTATGCAGGGTTAAAAAGTTAGCAAATTCTAAATTTTAGATATTTGGCATGCATTTTTTCTCTATTTCTTTGGTGTGCATTTTTTCTCTGTTCCATAGTGTTTTGTTTGCCAAACTTTACACTAGAGGAAATATTAACCAATTTTGTAAATTAACAAATTCACAAAAATGTCCTTGTTACTAATTTTTTAATCTCTAATAGGCCTACAGCAATATCAAATATCTTTAATTCAATGACATTGTTAAGAGGTTCAACAGATAATCATGATTCTGGATATTTATCTGTAAAAACATTTACATTGGTTGCGCAATATACTCTTCATGAATTGTAATACCGAATCATGTAGACTAGAAACATGACTTACTTTAATAGATCTTCCTGTTCACTATCCACACTTTCAGCATCACTGTCACCATCACCTCTCCATGCCTGGTCCACTACTGGTGTTTCTGCATCCGAATCACTTGAACTTGCATATTCTACAAATAGATAATAGAAAAGTAAAGACCCATTGACAATATTTCCTCCGTCTAATTGGGGTAGTTTTACAAATTTTGACACAAAAAACGTATGACTCCCACAAAGGTTAAAATCCAACCACTGCATAATGACAAGCGCAGACAAACTTTGTGACCTCCATCCATACATCCAACACAAAATCAGTAATATGTCACACCCCTGTTTATGTGGGAGACGTAATGAATTACCAGTTCTTTCACTCTGACAGGATAAAATGTTATTTCATTAAAAGAATTTTCAATTTGTGCCAATTACTCAATTTACTGGTTTCCAACAAAACTGTTTCCCTGTATTTTTAATTTCTAGTAGATTAACACGTACCTTCCTACACAAGCACAATTTTTTCCTTACTACAACGTTATACAACCATAAAGGATGTATTTCTTCAGATTGCACTGGTGAATGGCAACTGGCAAGCATTGGCAAAAGAATGTTTACTTGAATGCTGTCAGTTATTTACAGAGGAAATAATTCCATTCACTGATTAGGTCAGCTCAAATATGGTTGATTAATGTTTTAAACCCTAAAAAAAGCTAAAACTGTATACATAACCACGTACCTAAAGCTTTGCTAGCCACACTGTAATACTTGTCCTTCTGGTTATCATTATGACCTCTCCCGTAACTGGTGTAATGATCAAGTCCCTCTAACAATGTCTCTGGACTCTCCTTGGGTCGTCTCTTCCGGGCAGCTCTCTGTCGTATTAACATGGCACGTCTTGAATGCTCCAAACAGTATCTATAGTAAGTCAGTATAAAATTGTATTTTTACATTTTGATAACCAACTGGTGAAATGTTCTAGCAACCACACTCAATTTTTAAAGTATGTTGTATTGAGTATTTGTCAGTTGTTATTTCAAGCCACAGAGCAGACAATCAGGAACTTTTTAGTTTTTTTTGAATATCTTCAAAAATAATGTTCTATCCATGTAGTTAGGTTTGCTAGCGCACATCTCTATATACCAAAACTCAGTTTCAAACTTTGCTCTATTGTTAATTAATGCTAGTTAATGAGTCAATACTATAATCTCATCACCAAATAAATGTTCTGCAAAGTTCTTTCTGGTGCAGCAAATCTATATTTCAGAATTATTTTGGAACTGCAGGAGTTGGACCCCTGTTAAAACAAGTAATTAATAAAAGCTCCGCGAGTCGCAAGTGTCGCCTGACGAAATGCAAATTTGTCATGGAAAACTATCCAGTAATGGGCTACATATCAGACTCACAAGAGCTCTCTAGTCATCTGAACTAAAAACGACAAAGCGATGCTCTGGACAAAAAAATGTCCTGATAAAATCAATCTGAAGGGAGTTATGATTCTTGCGCACTGCACTTCATGTCACAGCAAAGAAACATGCATTCCTATTTTTGAGTCATTAATAGTTATGGTGACAAAGTTATGCCACGGACAAGAAATGCTTATAAAATCAATCAAAGGGAAAAAATTGAAAAATGGCACAAGGTAGATTTACGGTTCTTGTGTACTGCACTTGGACTTTTGGTAAGAAACATGCATACCAAGTTTCAAGTCATTCAACCTCATAGTGACAAAGTTATCCTCCGGACAAGAAATGCTCAAATTAAATCAATCTAAGGGAAATAATTAAAAAACGATGCAAGGCACAGTTATATTTCTTGCGCACTGCATTTCTGCTTATTGCAAGAAACATACATACAAAATCTTGAGTCATTTGAACTTAAGGTGACCAAGTTATGCTCCGGACAAGAAATGCTCTAATAAAATTAATCAAAGGGAAATAATTCAAAAACTATGACAGGTAGAGTTATGGTTCTTGCGCACTGCACTCCGGCTTATTGCAAGAAACATGCCTATCAAGTCTTGAGTCATTTGAACGTAAGGTGACAAAGTTATGCTCCGGACAAGAAATGCTCTAATAAAATCAATCAAAGGGAAATAATTCAAAAACTATGACAGGTAGAGTTATGGTTCTTGCGCACTGCACTTCGGCTTATTGCAAGAAACATGCATACCAAATCTAGAGTCATTTGAAAGTAAGGTGACAAAGTTATGCTCCGGACAAGAAATGCTCTAATAAAATCAATCAAAGGGAAATAATTCAAAAACTATGACAGGTAGAGTTATGGTTCTTGCGCACTGCACTTCGGCTTATTGCAAGAAACATGCATACCAAATCTAGAGTCATTTGAACGTAAGGTGACAAAGTTATGCTCCGGACAAGAAATGCTCTAATAAAATCAATCAAAGGGAAATAATTCAAAAACTATGACAGGTAGAGTTATGGTTCTTGCGCACTGCACTCCGGCTTATTGCAAGAAACATGCATACCAATTCTTCAGTCATTTGAACTTAAGGTGACAAAGTTATGGTCCGGACAAGCAATTTGTGACGCCGCCGCCGCCACCGCCAAAGTAACACCTATATGTCGCCTTTTCAGGCGACACAAAAATTGCAAGCAATACAGAAGTCCCCTACTGGTTTTAAGCCATTTTCAATGTTTCTGCTGCCATAGCAACCACAATTCTGGTCGCAAACCGGTAGGGGACTAAAAATAAGAGACCAGTTTGATGGTGTACATAATTTGGAAATTATTAATGTTTGATGATTGGTATAGTATGGAGAATTTGACATGATCCTGACCTTTATGCATGAATATATTGTAAGGTTCTAGTGTTCAATATTTATATTTCTGCAATTTGGGTTTGTTAAGTATTAGTACTAATTACACCTTGAGCGTCTTCATACCACTACCCGCTTATGAAAAAATACAGCCGGGGTATAAATATAGACATGATATCAGCTGTTAAAGTATGCCAATGGTAGGTCGAGGATCGTGTCAAATCTCTGTGCTATATGACATGTGTATAAGATAATGGAGTAACTTACCCATCTTTCTTATCAGATTTAGGTGATGCATTAGTACATCGTTTGCCACTCTTCCCTGATTGGTATGTACATTGTTTGAACGGTGCATTCTTGTCTTCCAGTATATGTTTGAGACAATATTCATATCCCTCTAATCTGTTCTGCATACAGACTCGGTGACTGTACATACAAAACAGCCCTTCAACTGGTACTTTGGAACGGGCATTGTTAAGGAATGAACTCTTACTGGAACGGTACATGGTCGGTGATTGTACAAAGGCTGAAAATAGAAAAATAAGAAAATAGATTTTCCTGATGAAATGAGTCCCTTGGAAGTCCCTGAGACTTGCATGTTTCAAACAACGAGTCTCAGCTGAATATAATGTACAAATGTACATGTATTAGTTATAATACACTTGGAGGCACTATGCACTTACACAAATCTCACTATCTCAGAATTTAATGGGTATAATCTGTTGACCTCACATTTGAACGGCAATCTCAGTGACAGTTGATTGAAGCAAAACATGCTGCTTGTATCCACATACGTAAATCATATGTGAATATAAAAAATTATGTGAATCAATGTGCGGAAAATAGTTCTACTGACAGTACTGTTATAATCGATGGGACTCCTTCTAAAAGTAGGCGGAGTTTATGAACATATTGACTAATCAAACGCAGTTCAATAGTGCGGATTGAATAATTCCAAGCGTGTTAATTAATGTGCTTGTCATAAAATTTCTTACAGTCATAAACAAACACATCAATTTGATGAATGGTGGCGTGATTGAACTTTGTAATTACATTGAGTCGATTGACACCCGACATTGGTAAGAAATTATCGTATTACCTGTCAGCTTACATCATTATTGTGCCCATGCAACGAGGTTGTACTCGCTTATTACGTCATTTGTATACCAAGATGATAAATTTACAATATGTACGCTCCGCAATTTTATGACAGAAAATAGCCTTTACAATCTGTCAGTCCTATAAACAAACTGTTGGACACCGTATATGCAGTATACATACTAAATTTGCCATGATTTGAAATGTTAGTCTTTAAGATACCACTAATTTTTTCAAAGAATTATAAATAAAGTTGACATGAGGTTTAAATTAACATCAATAATTCCTTTCCGACATAAACGAACGTTTTAACTGTTTAAGATTAGTTTCATGCTGAAATTATTTGTTGTGTTGTTGTGACCCCATGTTTGTATCCAACTTCAATGAATTATGTCACATGTGTGTTGATTGGGTTGAATTGTAATCGCAGACAAAAAGTGTATATAGTTCTCTACAGTGTATACCGTTTTCATTTAATCGTAGCGTATATGGTTGATGACAGCATATTGCGAAATTCCAGTGTTTCCCACCTAACATAACTAGCCTCGCCCACATGGATGTCCGGTGGCGAGCATATTAAAATAAAAGCAACTAAACCAGACTCGTGCAACACAAATTACAGGCTGTGCTTGAGACAGTTTGGATCGAATTTTTGAAAGATGGTGTCTGACCTGGTCAGGACCGTCGATTATCCAAAAATCTGCTTGAGTCAAATGAAACGCCCCCCCCCCCCCCCCCCCAGCCTATTGGCATTGCACAATTAATGTATATTAATTGAATTTGGAAGCAACGATTCATAGCAAAGCACAATCTAGCGCTTGAGTTAGGCAAGAGACTCCTGATCTTTATAGAAATGTTCATTACATTTGTTATGCGTCATTAACTGTCCATGGTATACACAGGATACTGCTGACCCAGATCAAACGCCATTATACGTTTGAAACGGTCCCCAGCATAGCGGCCAAAAACTAGGTGACTCAGATTTCCGTAAATAAAGTGCGTCTTTTTACAAGATCTAGCAAACAATCAAAATTTAAACTGCGTCATAACTTGAAACAATACTTTTGAAAGATATTACAATTATTTTAACACCAAAAATAATCTTAACTTACCCGCAAATAGCTAAAATTTGTCCACACACATTGCACGTTTGAGGTCCACAGATGGATATGACTTTTCGGCAAATTGACCTACAAAAAGGACTTGTTTAAAATACACCACAAAAATCAATTAGGCCAAAATTTTAAATAAATTTTTTTAGATATACAATAATATCAGAGACAATGTGAAAAAATATTTTTTTAATTTTTATTACTTTTTCTTTTTCACAAACGACTGGCGTTTCTATATTTACTCCGTCGTTGTGCGCATGCGCTCTATCGTCCATTTTCATCTCGGTGCTGGGGAATGGCGGCTTCAAGATGGATGTTTACGACCGAACAACTAATGAACACTCCCAGTCGCAAGAATGGGATAGATGCCGACAAAGAACTCTCTTATCGTCAACAGGCTGCGAATCTCATTCAAGATATGGGACAAAGACTTCAAGTGTATCCTAAACGATGCGCTTTTTTGACGGATAATCTTCTTGGTCGTTTTCTAGGAATTGCCCTCAGAAAACGAAAGAAGCCTGTCAATGCAGCTGTTTTCATGTTAATCATGGGCGAAGTAGAGGTCTTTTCGGCATTTAACAGGGCCGTACCTGAGTAGTAACGCATTACCGGACGTTACTTTAAGCACCGAGAAAAAGTCGCGAACGTGACCACATGGTCGTCATATTACGAAACAAAAGAAGCGTATTCTCAAACAAAAAAGCGACTAGTCATCTCCTCTGTTACAATAAACGTCTTATTATTAATTAATTGCGACTTATTTTTATTAAATACCCACTTCATCACCGCTTATGAATGACAAATAACACATGTAGGAACAAATTAAAATGGAGACCTCGTGTGGGGGATGTTTCAAACGTATTTGACGAACATGGGAAGCATGTTCAAGTTGACAAACCTAACTAGTAATACCTCTTACAGATTCACTACATTGCAATTTCTTCTTAAACATCTACACCGTAGCCTTTTCAAATGCATCCATAATTATCCTGGTATAATCGATAAAAACTAATGATGTATTGACAACTTTTTAGGCTTGATGAATACACTTTGTAAATCAATACTAAAAAAACTGAAAAAGTTAACTACACTTCTGCTAAAGTGTTTATACTCCGTCGTAGCCTAGAAGCGTTAAAAATAACTAATAAATACATGTTTTATTTTTTTTATTGATCATGGTTTGCCAATTATGTTATCCACAAGAAATAAAGATGATGTTATTATTACAAACATTCAAAAACAAACATCGGAGAACAACATTTTTACCAAAGCTATGAAATTTGGAAATAGTCCTAGAATTCTTGTATCGATTACTGTAAAAAAACACTAAAGACAACAAAAATATCCAAACTTGATATGCTTGCACCAGACAATTGTAAATTATTTAATTTTTTAGTCAAGTGTCAGTCCTAAAACTGTTGCTCATAAATTGATAGTCCAAGGTATTTGACGATAATCATTCCATTTCTTTTCAAAGCCGTTTGTTCTTTGAAACCCTACAGCTCAACGACTCAGTTTGAGTCGCGTTCGTTTTATGACAAAACGCAAGTTTTCAACAAAATAATCATTTATACCCTATCAATTGGACCATATTCTATCAATGTACCCCAAAAAACAAAATGTTCGCAAGAAATACCATCAATTCCGTCGATTGTTTCAAACCTGTCCTATTTCAATGTTTTCGTTTACAATCGCCATTTATTTGAATGGGATAATAACAAAAGTGTTCCGAAACGAACCACGTGATCAATGTTTTGATTGTCGGCTGCGTAAATTGCAATATTTATTTGTGTAAAATGGGAGTCACATGATATAAAGCAAAAATAATGTGTTTGTTTCTTATGTAAAGGTATATCTAAAGGTTTTATTTAATTTTAAGACGTTTTCGACGATGTTTCATGAAATAACGGATTTTTCGAAAACAGCTCTCGCACGCACCTGTGATAAATTAATTATTCAAAATGGCCGTCGAAGCTGATCAAACGCGGAAGTAAATAAACTTTAAGCATTATATGATTATCAGTAGGTGTTACATTGACTGTTTTAAGACAAAACATTTGAAAAATATTACATTTGTACGTAAATTACAAAATTAACAAAGCAGATTTTTAAAAAAGATTATTGTCAACTATAATGAATATGTGTACACCATCATATAGACCCATCTTTTTCTGAACTGGTTCTAGTGGAAATGACCACAGTAACATTAAATGCAGATTTAATTCTTAAGCTTCTATCATTATTTCATTTGACTGTAAATCACTTATTTGTTCTTGTCATGATATACAAGATGTTAAGTCCTTAAACATGGTTAATTTATTAGCTGGACTCTGGCTTTTTTGCCAACCAATTCATTTAATAAAAAATGTCTCTTAAGTCATTCAGTTTTAACAAATGGGGAAATACCAAACCTTTTTTGTTCTTGAATTTGGCTTAAAGTTGGTCCTTACAGTAAGAAAATCCCTAATCAATTGTGATTATTTGAATGGATTGATTTTAGAATATATGTTGTAGTAAATACTAGTGATAGTATATTTGTATGATAGTTTGCCTTAACTCAGACATCAGTGAGCAGCTATGTATAAATACTGCCATCGTGTATATGCACAGATTCTATATGTTCAGATCCTTCTCAAGATTTCCTAGAAATGTAAGTCCATATTCTGATACACTATTTACGTTCATTTATCTAATTTAATTGTTACCAAAATGTTGCGATATATTCATGTTTTAATTAGTATGTTGTTACCATAATTTTATTTAATTATTATTATAAATTAAACATTTAAAATGTTGTCATTTGTCAGTGAGTTACATGTGTTGCTAAACTATTTGCTGAACTCAGTTTTACTTCATGGAACCTGTTGGCAAGTTCAGTTGCCTGGCAAATCTGGGTTGGATTCCTGGGTTTAGCAGATTATCTTATCAGCAAAAAAGGCAAGTCCTCTACATAATTTATAGAGAAGTTGTCAGTGGCTTGTAGAAGAGCGGATTGTACTGTAATTTGATTTCTGGTTAGATCTAAGGTCAACCTTGTTACTAAAAATGTTGACATATATATGTGACGCAAAGATATTATGAAAAACAAACAGACAGAAATACATGTACCTCTTAGTGTTCAATGTTTTACTTTTGTGCTTGCAGGATATGGCCCCAGCTTGTTTGTTTTTGGCAGCCAAAGTTGAAGAACAGCCACGAAAATTAGAACATGTAATCAAAGTTGCCCATGCATGCCTGAACAGAGACCATAACACGCCAACACCAGATCCGAAAACTGAGGTTTTTATTTCATTTTTGTAAAATTGTTTTATGAAGTTTTGTTTTATGATGAACTTACTGCAGTCTTGCTAAATGGTTTCCTATAATGAATTTATTTTCATGTTTTTTATTATTATGCTATTGCCAATCACTTGTGATTAGTTCCTTATATATGCATAAGGTGCTGTCAGTCAGACTCAGTCTCCTAGATCTACCACTGTTATAACTAATGAATACCCTAGTAGTGCAGATCTATGTAATTGTTACAATGTAATCCACTTAATGCAGACCTTTGTGTCCATACATGTCAGCTTTACGTTTACTGGATATTGTAATTGTGAGTGAGTTTTAACCTGTTGTCAAGTTTGAAGCTTTGTCTTGTCGTTGCGTAATAATATATTTATAAACACTGATTGGCTCGAGGTTTGGTGTTTCGTTTTTGAAGTGTCACCTGATTTGCCTCCTTTCAATGAATGTTGTTTTATTGTTACACAATATTTTTTATAAATATTAATGGTGACAATATTTTTCAGGCATACTTGGAGCAAGCTCAACAACTAGTCATCAATGAAAACATATTATTACAGACCTTAGGTGCGTTTGTACACTGTGGTCGTTCATTGTTTTATTGCAGGGTTGTCAGTAAGAGCATTATTGGTTCATTATCTGTCTATGATGGTTATGGTAAACCCATGTTGGACAATTCCCCAAAAACCATTTGTAAACAAATGAATGTCAGGCAGTAAAACTGGAATTCAGAGTTGAATTCTATGAAAGTACAGAATACTGGTACTTCCTGTATTGACATTAGTCAAGTTTGTCTGACAGATCCTTACTGTTGTAAATATTTTAGTTTTATGAATAATTCTGTTCCAATCAAGCCTTCATAATTATTTGCAATGATGGATTTTTGGATCCCATGAGCGATTTGTTTCAAATGTTGTGAGCACAGTTTTTTTACAGGTTGTGTGAGAAGTCTGTTCAGTTCAGATGAACATTTGATATTTTTTGCGACTATATTATGATCGGATTATTTTTACGAGTGCATACTTAGTTATTGTTAAATTGCGTTATTTTAGGTTTTGAAGTTACCGTAGATCATCCTCATACTCATGTTGTTAAGGCCAGCACTGTGATACTTGCTAAAGGTAAGAAAAAGTGACAATACTTCTAAGAAACAATAACACTTAATTTTAGAAATGAAGTCAGATAGATAAGATGATGCTTGGAAACAGAAATGTTCGGATTCCAGACCATATAATTATGCTGTATAATATAGTGTTCCTTTGAAGTCTGAGAGGTCATTAGCCAATCTGGCTAAGAAAAAATAGAATGACCATACACTGTAACATGTAAGACTGTCTCAGTCGAATGCTTAAAATCTTTGAAACAAAACTAGATTCAGTCTGATCTACTCAAAAATGATGTTTTGCAAGGGTGCAGGTAATGGGGGTAGGGTATTTCATCCTTTTTCACAGGGCAGATAGTGATGTAACTATGTCAGTGATATTACAACATTTCAGTATATTTTAATGTTAACCTGCATGAAATTGCTCTATAAATTTCCATGTGGTTATATTGCTAACCATTAATTGACACTAATTTATAACTTAAATTTCAGCAAGCAAAGATTTGTCAAAGACCAGCTACTACTTAGCCACAAACAGGTAATTCAATATTCATTATAAACATTTATTGTTAAGTTGTTGATGTCTGTCAGGTAGTTCATCAACATTTCTCTTTCTCTAGTTCATGTGGCTGGTGTTGTAGGTAGAGTGCTAGACTGTGACACTGAGTAGATCTCGGATTAACTCTCAGGTTGGTTATAATATTGTGACTTTGGCCCCAGGGATATCCCCTACATGTGAAGATGTCAGTTGCTAATGGAAGAGCAAGCTCACATATTGATAGTACCCGGCTACATTTGACTTGAATAAACAGCAGTTAGTCGATAATACCGAAAAAGTTTTAACTTATTTCACGACATAAAATAAACAAATCTATCAGGGTGAAATGCAAGCGCTAATCTACATGACCGATATTGCACGATTTGCTTTGCAGAAATTGCTATGTTCAGCTCAAGAACCGTGTAATATATACACGCATGAAGATTTGGATCAGGTTAATATCTCTGCATTAAACAATTTAAAAGAAGATTACCCTAACCTCAAGACTAGATGAAGTGTTCATAGTAACAAACACATGTTGTTTTTCTCTTTCAGTTTACATATGACGACATTCTGTCTACAATATCGACCTACCATAGTTGCTTGTTGTTGTATATATCTAGCATGTAGATGGGCAAATTACAAGGTTAGCAACATAGCAATGCATTTTCTGTTTGTCATTGATTTCCCCCCCCCCCCCCCCCCATCTCTCACATGTCGGTTGGGCTGCTGGTCAGTTGGTGAGCAAATGGTTTCCTTTCAAAAACTCGAGAACACATTGTCCTAGGATCTTCAAACTTTATATGGAGGTTGGTCAACAACAGTAGATCGCCCATATTGATTTTGAGGTCAGTAGGTCAAAGGTCAAGGTCACTGTACTATTATTATCAATGACTATTTGACTGCAATGGGGGAATACATGTTTTACACACATCTCTTGTAAAACTCCTGATACTATGAATGCTTACACTAACAGTGAAGGTGGTTCAGCCAGTGAACCCATTCAAAGTTGTATAATGGTTTCAGTCTATTTCATTTATATAAGTAAGTAATCAGAGCTAACAAAGATTTTACAAAGTCTTGTAAACAGTCACAGCCCAGCACATCAGAATTTTACCAGATAGTAGGTCCTGTAAAGTGCAATTTTTAGTGGACCAGACCAAATTTTATGGGAGCTTACATAGAGTTTAGTGAAGACTAATTCCTTCTTGTTCAAAACCATCAAGCTGAGAGCTTTGATGTTTGGTAGGTAACATTAACAAGTTAGTGTAAATTACGTTCTGACTTGACTTGTAGAGCATTATTTTGTGACATAATTTAAAATTTCTCTTAAAGTTATGCTGTGACTGTGCAGAAGTTTTCAATGCCATTTACTTCTTTCTAGATTCCTCGCTCAAATGAAGGTCGTGAATGGTTTCAGTATGTGGATCCACGGGTAACTCCTGCAATTATTGAAGGTATGTGCTCTAACTATGTGTTTAACCACCGAACTAAGATGAACCGGTCGATAACCCAGAGGTAGTTAAGAACCAAGAGTCTAATTGGAAAGAGCCAGAGTATCACACCTGGATTCCTTGTATCACTGGTGTCTTCCCTTGAAGTCTGCTGTCAGACTTTAAGTTATGTATATTTCATAAGAAGTTCATTGAATAGAAACATTATATACTGGAAAATCATGATGTAAGCTCCAGTACTCGAAGAATAAGGGGAGCTTCAGCATTAGTGTCGGTGTAAAGTTAAAGTTTAGATACAACTTCGAATATTTTCAAAGTGCATTGACATATTGCTTGATACTTTGCACACTGGGATTGGGATCATGACCCCAACCCTTACACAGGAGTTGGAAACTCGGAAACTCTATCAGCATTGTGTTGGAATTATTCCTCCTTTTCGACGTAGAAAGCCCTGTTTAAAGTTTATGTACTACCTCGAGTGTTTTCAAAGTACATTGACATATTGCTTTGATACTTGATTTGTATTACTGCGTAAGACCTTTACCATATATGTCCAATTATCAAAGATGTTATTAAGTAACTTGGCAAGCCTCTAATGCTACCAATATAGATCTTACTCAGTATAATATTGTGTTTATGCACTATAATTTACCTGTGTATTGCTTCTATTTGTAGATTTGTACAATGAGTTCCTTAACATTTTGAACAAAAGTCCTATGAAGTTGAGAAGAAAGATAATGGGATGGAAGGTTTGTATAGCTGCTAGAATTTCTCACTACAATGAAGTCAAATAAATAGTTATAGCACTAGGTCTGGGTTTGGTTACCATGTTAGGCATGTTATGTCCAGCTCTAAACACCTGGAGAAACTCTCAGTTGCTTGGAAAAGTTGGCACAAGTTCAGGAAAAATATTTGGTTGTTGTTATACCAAGTTAAGTTTGAAACTGTGTCTGTGGTATCAACTAGGTCAAATCAAATGTGAAAGCAAATGCACACTCTATAGTAGCCATAGTTGTACTCCAGTCATTGTGAAACTTATTCTCAGTTTGTTTGTCTGACTAACGTGTAAACATTAATCAGTTTAGTGGCCCTGTTTCCTGATCTTATTACATATTTTGTGATATTTTGATTTTTGGCACTCATTTGTTTGGATTTGTTATAATATATGTATTGTTTTACACCCTTTAATTGATTACACATTAATAAGCACTTTTTGTCTATAGGCCAGTGGTGAGGGGCGTGATGATGAGCGACCAACCACAAGTACCCAACTAGAACCAGGAAGATCTACCTCTTCTCATCCAAAACATCCAAGTCAAGATCAACGTGAACGACCTACAAATCATGACCGATTTGACAGTATTGATGCTACTAAAAATCCACACAAGGAACAGAAACATTCCCATGAACAAAGAGACGCACGCTCAGATCACAGAAAGGATGTACGCTTAGATAAACACTCTGCGGACCAGAACAGACAAGTAATGTCATCACGTCCTTCTGATCGAAAACCATCAGCTCAACATCCCGATTCTAAAATAAAGAGAGAAGAACGTCGAGATAATATGTCACATGGTCAGTCGTATCGTAAAGAAGTTCCTCATCCTGCTGAATCTAGAGACAATATTCACCCAAATGAACGTCATAGAGACAACCCACAGGCAAAGCTTGATACAAGTGTAAATGGTCGCTCTGCTGTGGGAAGTGCCTCTCTTCAAAGCAGAACCCATCATGATAATATTAAAATTGAGGAAGATAACGATTCTACTTCCACAGGGCCTGAGCTCTCTCACCCTGCAGCTTCTGTGTCAGGTCTTCACCAACATTCTGCATCAAATTCAGGCATAGTGGACGGTGTGAAAAGGTCCAAAACTGCTATTGACTTCTCAGAATATTTGAAACGCAAAGAACAAGAGAAAAAGGAAAGTGATAGAACTGATAGAGACAAACAAAAACAACGAGAGGCAGAAATATTAAATAGAACTTTTTCTGATGCCAATCTGAAGGAATATAAACATCGTCCACCAAAGTTAGATATTAGTTTACCATTACCAGAAAATCTGGATCACAAAACTCACTCTAAGGACAAGTCTGAGCGACCTTACTCGGTAAATATAAAAAGTCCTATAAAGCCTCATCATAATATCACTGTCAAAAGTCCCATCAAAAGTTCAGATCTTAAGCAGCCTAAGTTAGAAATACCCAAAGTGCAAATAACTCCAGAGAAAGACGGAAGTGATCCATTTAGTGTAAATATCAATAGTGATCCGGCAATAAGGAAGTTGATGGAAAATTCACGGCAAGAGATTGGTTCCGTTGATACTTCAGATGAACTTGATAGCTTTCCAAATACTAGTGATGTTAATGAAGTGATTAGCAATATTAAATCAGAGCCAAGTGGCGATCTAGAGCCTGGTGAAATACTTGAACCAGAAATTGCTTTAAAACCTGAACATTCTATGGCACCCGATTTCAAAATCCGAGAACTTGGTTATGATCCTGACAATGCGAGTAATAGGCTTTCGGCTATAAAACAGGAATCCAGTGGAACTGTTATAAAGACAGAGCCCGGTAGTGGATCAAATACCCCTTTGAAAAAATTACCTAGTGGAAATTCACCGTTGAAACTTAAAATAAGCACTAAGGGCTTGTCAACCGATAGTGATCACAGTTCTGGTAAACATAGCTCTCCGCATCGTCACAAACATAAGCATAAAGATAAACATAAATCTCACAAGCATTCGAAAGATAAGGAAAGACATAGAGAAAAGCATAGAGAGAAGCATGGCTCTGATACTAGTAAAGGGACCAATGGTCAGTCATCTTTAAAATTGAGTTTTAAACTGTCTGATATTTCTGGTGCATCGAATGCTGCTGGAGATCATTGGTCCGTGAAGAATAAACATGACAAAAATAAACACAGATTGTCATCTGTGTCAGATCCATCGTTAAATAAGAGTAGTACCTTGACCGAGCAGGAGCGTCAGCAACCTTGGTCAATGACGGACTTAATCCCTAAGCCTGGAACAGCGGCCATGTCTCCGTCAAGGAAACGTAGAAGAACACCAACTGTTGACACTAATGTGGAGCATGCAGCAAATTCCAAGGCGGCAAAAACCGCCGGGTCAAATCGTATTCGACGTTCATCATCCTCGCATTCAGTGGTCAGCATGGAATTGTCTGATGGTGAAGAGGGCCAAATAAATCACGGTCCTCAAATTCAAACAAACCAACAGTTAAACTTACTCAATGCAAGTCTAATGCAGGCTATTGCTCAAACAAAAAATAATATACTAAAAAGGACTCAAGAAGCTACTTCTGGAAAAAGATCTCATTCAAATCGGAACTCGCCACGTGAAGCTAAGCCAGCAGTTGACAGACAACAATCTGGCTTTGATCTGGAGGGTATGATGTGGGCTGGTAGTGCAGTGAATGATGGACCTCCACTGCCTCCAGATCACCCACCTCCCCCACCACCAACCCAAATTCAACCTCCACCACCTCCAACACGTTAGTGAATTATTCAGGATAACTTTGTTTGTATGAGTGGTTGTTATTTCATCTATAAAAAATATTATTTAAGTATGTGTGATTATTTTGCCAATTTTATATTCACAATCTAGAAGCTTGTTATGTATATTTCTTTGATAAATTTTATACATTGATTGTGATTGTTGGCACTGGGCTAGCGGGTCAAATGTAAGGTGATTTATGCTATTCACACCACTATAGATGTGTATTGCTTGTATGTACTATGTCACATTTTGTATATGTATACAAGTCCTCTTACATGTCACGCTTCATAAAGAGAACATGCTACTCATTTTTGTACTTTTTTTAGTCTTGACAATTTTGATCATAGTAAGGGTATTAAACACATGTTTTCAGATTTAACTTGCAATGTATGCATTATACTGTAACAATTCTTTCATTCATTCATTCATTCATTAGCTTAGTTCTTATGTATAGTTCACCTAATTATTGTACATTACTTGGCAATTGTAAATTGGACACTTTTCTGATTCAAATTATGTGGGTCTGCCCAGTCAGCTGGGTTTATCAAGTGTGTGATTGTCTTCAGGTAAATTTTTGGGTAGATTCCTAGGTTGGTTAGGTCCTATGTCATTGACTGGTGTCATGTCCTCCCCTTTGGGAGAAAGTCAAGTTACTTGCGGAAGACCCCAGTTTGTATTGGCTGATAATGGTTTAGTGAAGCTACTGGCTGTTTATTACAGAAAAACTGGTTTTGTAGGTTAACTGTCCACCACAAATGACTGAAACATAGCTTAAAAATCTACCACATACATTTAACCAGATCAAAACAACACAAATGAGCAAACCATTTGAATTACATGTTATGATATGAGAATAACAAAAAACCATCATACTAAACTTGTGATATATGAACCAAGTTCAAAGCTGACTTGATATAATATTTTTTAATGATTTTGAAGAACTTGCTTGTTGTCTTTTTCAAAAACATTGTGGAAAATTTATGTTAACTAAATAAATCAGTGTTTAAACAATTGTAAACTTGTGGTGTTGTATGGACCTGTCTGATTGCTTGGTTAGCACAGTGGGTTCCCAGGTTATTGTTGTAAAAAAATGGAACAAAAATGCTATAGATGACTTCTGTTTGTCTGTTGTGCAAATGTTCGCAATAAAATGCGAGTTCAACTGCTGAAATCATTTACATTCAACCACAGTTTTGTGTGTATGTTGATTTTATTCTTTAGTTGGATGTCTGTTGAATCTGTGTTTTGTGTAACTTATAAATAAAATCAGAGAAATATAGTTTGAGAAAATGTTCAACCATGGTCATTGACTGTTATATCTTGAAGATGAATTTCTTAAACCACTTCTACCTGCTTTTTCTCAAGGCAGCCCGGTGCATAGAGATTTGTTTTAAGCAACTTTTTCAATATTTGCAACTTTTCAATATTAATATTTAATGTTCTAGTTTATTTGATTGATTCTTATGCATATCTTAAACCATGTATGCTATTGTTGTGTAATACTTTTTGAGATACCAGTACATGTCACATATGAATGTTTTTAGTCAGATCATTATAATTTTGCCATAACTTTTTCATCTTGAATTTTTTCTTAGAAACTTGAATAATGGATGATTCATCTGACCACTTTTAAATGAGTCTCCAAGCCTATGCTCGTTCATGTCTGACAAGTCTCTGTCTGTGGTTTACTTATATTAATACCCAGTTTTATTAGTCCCCTACCGGTTTTTGACCGGAGGGGACTATAGGTTTGCCCTGCGTCCGTCGGTCAGTCCGTCCGTCAAAAATCTGGATCCTGACATAACTCAAACAGATTTCAAGCTAGGTTAATGAAACTTGGTATGTGGATAAGGGGCAATAAGGGGATTATGCACGTCTAAAATATTTTGATTCTGTGGTTGCTATGGCAACAGAAACATTGAAAATGGCTTAAAACCGGTAGGGGACTTCTGTATTGCTTGCAATTCTTAATTACTTGTTTTACCTTGAGATAAATACTTCTGCATTAAAACCAGGGCCGGTATTTATAAAGCATCTTAAGTGAAAACTTAAATATTTTGACTTAAGATAAAATATTGAGCTGACCATATTTCACAAGAAACGAAACATAACCCATGGTTTCTATATGATTACTGTAGCTCTTTACATAATGCTTCTAAACAATGTAAATAATTGTTAATATTAGTTTTCCTGTTTAGCTGATACACATAAGTAAAATTTGAGATTTTAAGAAAATTCTAAGTTTTCACTTAAGATGCTTTATAAATACCGACCCTGTTCCTAAACTTACCTGAATTGTCTTGTACTTGAAACCATATGTCGCTGAATAAACTTACTACATGTAATATTATGGCTTTAGGTGTTCATTAAGGCGCTACTGTGATGAAATCACTTGGGCATTTTTTTGTATTGAAAGTTCACAAACTTACTTGTCATACTTATTGATAGAACATGTATATAAATGTGGAATATAGATAACTTAAATAGTTCTTATACACTTTCTGGAGACCCAAATCAAAGAACGTCATTTATGAAATCCTGTTAACAAGATTTTACAACTGAACATAGTTGGAGGTTTAATTGGTGAATTTGGAGGCAGTTGAACAAAAAGACAGGTTGGCAGTCACTCACCACTCTTTGCATCATGTTACTCCAAAGATATTTTCGCTGTGGCCATAAAATGTTAAGGAAATCAGGGCTCTCCATAAATTATAATGTAGCCAACTATAGTGACACAAGTAGTTGGCACGTAAAATGCGGTGCGTTTGTTTACGTATCATTCGACCATTAATTCTTATTATTTTAAACATTAAACTTGATCAAAGTGGCTGAGTTTGAGAACTGTAGCTGGTAGTAAATCCCTCAGTAGTCGGTGAAATTGCTGACCGCTGTGGCTTGTTAATCGCCGTGTGAAGTTGTGCATCAGTGTTGGTGCTTTAACTGAAACCATGGTTTAGTTACATGGCCCTTGTTTGAAAATCTGAGTTGTTGTTAAAGTTCATATTGTAGGATTGGATTTTGTTTTATAATGTTGTATAATTGTGTCATATTATTGTCAGTTCTTGATATTTTTTGTTATGAACATGAGGGGTAAATGCAGTTCTATAGTAAAATGCCGTAAGCAGATTGTTTAAGGTCTCAATAACGGGTCTGAAACTAGACATTTTTCTGCATTGTATAAAATATTTGTGTTCCGGTATATCATATTTTATTATACTCAAAACTTGTTCATTTGCATGCTAATACTGTCTCAACATATTTCAAGTGATTTAATCATTTCAATATTGGAGATCATTTCTTTTTTATCTGCCTACCGTATCGTATTTGCACACACTGTATGTCAATTAGAAAAATTTAGTTAGGGTGAGAAGTTGAATTTATACTTTCCTTCAATAAAATCATATCTAAATTTTGTACAATTTCTCTCATTGTGGTGATTTATTTATTATAGTTTTAATGCAAATGATGGTATCATTTTCCATCCATACAAAATTCTTCAAACCTAATCTCATATTTGTGTGAAAAATTGACACTAAGTCTTATTAATTATACCCAGTACTTATGACTGCTTTGGCTGAATGTTTATTTGACATGAATATAGGGTTATGTTGATGCGCATCATTTTAATGAATTTCACATAAAACAAAATGCATGTTTTATGTGGTTTGTATTGCTCTGTTCTTCTTCATTTGTCAAGGAATTGCCTCGAAAAAGTGTCAAACTGATATATTCTTTTCTCTTCAACTTCTATATTATTCAATGACATGATAGACTGGTATTGTCTGACCAGATTAAAATGAGACTCAAAGCTTATGTTTGTTCAACTATGATGAGTCTCAATTTTGTTTACTAATATCAAATGAATGATTTGTAGAGACCAACATGTCTTAGCTCATTTGTTATTGCATACACTGACTCCACAGATATGAGCAATATCATCACAACCTCTTGTTATTTGTACAGTTTGAGATAAATGAATTAGACCATTGTTAACATTATTATGCCCCCCCCCCCCCCCCCCCCCCCCCCTTTGCACATGTCGCTCAGTCGGTAGACAAAAAATGGTTTCCGTTCAATAACTCAGAACACTGTCCTAGGAAGTTCAAACTTTACATGGAGGTTGATCATCGACAGTAGATGACCCCTATTGATTTTGAGGTCAAAGGTCTAGGTCACGGTGACCTTTTCCATTACTGACTATTGGGCTGCCATGGGGGCATACATGTTTTACAAACATCATGTTTACTTACTTTTTGTTTGCGTGTCCTTGTAGGTGGTTTATATATTCTTCCAGTGTATTGTTAACCTGTTTGATTTACCGGTAGTTTGCTAGGAACAAACTGTATTTGTTACTTCACGCAAGTAGTCAGCATTGTATATTATACCCTTCCACACCACACATTTTAAGGCGGGATATTCTAGATTCAGCCTGTCTGTCATCTGTCGTCCATAGACGCATTCATGTGGATGCAACTCCTTTATTTTTGGCAGGATTTTCATCAAACTTTCACACAGAGGACGGTACTCGCCAATTAATTGCGCTTTATGTAAAGAATTTGTGCTGCAGTATATTTTGCCAAAATAATGACCATTTGCAGGCAGGGGATATAATTATCTGCATGAATGGTGATCGACAGCTCATAGTGTTGATGCGTTGTTGTGAGCATGTAGGCTATATTATGTACTACTGTATAAAGTGCTATAATTTATGTTTATATCACTTGACACCATCCTTATTGATATTACCATAACCTTAGTATGTACAAATTTATGTTAATATTTCAACATAGTTTTGAACCTGTTTTCCAACAGAAAGTGTTACATATATTTGGGCTAATTCAGTAGACAACAATATATATATATGTTTTTTTGTCGCACTTAAAAGTTTTTTACTTACTGTAATGAAATTCACAGGTATGTGTTGCTAGTATGTGCTGTTGTGCACCTGGGTTCTTTTTATGCCCCCCGATCGATAGATGGGGAGGCATATAGTGATTCACCTGTTCGTCCGTCCGTCCTGGTTAACCCAAATTGACCGTTTCTTCTAGCATTAATATGGCTTGCTACAAAGCTTTCATACTTGCATGGATGTTGTGTATGAACACTCTCCACACGCCTGTACCACCTAACCCCATTTTGACCTTCACCTTGACCTAGTTTTGGACTTAGACTTATTTATGGACAAGGCTTCCACAGGGGGCATAGGCGTTTAGTGAACGCAGTCTTGTTTATCAAAGCATTCCGGAAATCATAAACTTGCGCTCAAATTCAAATTCTTTACTATACTTGGACAACTACAAATTGTGGTTAAGGTTTGTTAAATATTAATTATGATTCAGTAAACAAACCACTACAAACCATATCTGTCCCCAGTGAGTAGCTTTTAAGGAATAAGAAAGAATTTAAATTTGAACTCCCAAGTTTTAAGTTTTCCGTATGTGCCTTGATAAAACAGTAGCCTGCTGTTTGGAGTTGTAAAACCCCAAGTTACTGTAGAGTTACACACCTTATGTGAAAACATAGGTTTTATTTCCACAGTGTCTTTAAGTCTCCTAATATTCATATTTTGCCCTGATTGGTTTACCTGTGTATTTACTGTGTCTTCTATCTTATGATGACATTTGTTGTAACAGGTCTTAGGGTATATGGCACCAAACAATTTTGTATCACTTTAAACTATTTTTAGCTAGTATTTTCAGTTACATATAATTGTGGTTCACCAGTTGGTCTGAGGGGTAAAAACATTCTTTCATCAAATTTCACCTTCTCTATAACATAACAGGACATCAACTAGCAGTCAAACAGTTTATATTATTATGCCCCCACCTTCGGTAAGGAGGGATATTGCTTTGCACATGCCGGTCAGTCGGTTGGTTGGTTGGTCGGTCGGTCGGTAAACCAATGGTTTGCGTTCAGTAACTCAACGCTTTGCTCTGGGTTCGTCAAACTTTACATGGAGGTTGGTCATAAACAGTGGATCCCCCTATTGATTTTGAGTTTGAAGGTCAAGGTCACTGTGACCTTTACCATTTCTGACAATTAGGTTGTCACGGGGCATATGACATGTGTTTTACAAATATCTCTTGTTTAAGTTGTTAATATAGTACAGGTAAATTAACACAAGTATTTTATAAGTGCCATAAAAGATGTTGAAAATGGAATATTAGTTTAATCTTGTATATCATACTGTTAACATTATAGTATCCTGCTGCTCTATGAGAAGTTACAGGGTAATTGCTAAATACCTTAAATAGTTTTTTGAATGATGTATGGGCATTAATTGAACTCATTCTGAGTACCAATAACTTTCACTCAACCTACTTGAAATATCTCTTTGTTATTGATAATGTTAAGAAACTTTGCAGCAATATATCCACTATGGTGTTGGTCGAGTTGTTTTGAGATGTTAAATTAACAATAAAAAATTAAAATCATAAATTAATTTAATTTTATTGTACGAGGGTTGCCTGCAAGACTATCGTAACTGCTTATTATTAAAGAAGGATGTACTGCAGTCTTGCAGGCAACCCTCCTTAAATAAATACTGCTCATTATAAGCTGTCTTTACTTGTGGGTGATTTTGAGAGTTTGTCACACTACTTAGTATTGTACTAGTCATCAATGTTCATGATATTACTCACATTCTCTATTTGCGTGCAACAATCCTCTGGAAAAAATAAATGTTTGCCCAACAAAGATTGGTCGCCAAAAATATATATCCATAAACCATATACCTTCATCTCGTCATGAATTTTCATTGTGTTTCAAAATGAGCATGTTTTCAGTTAAAAACTTTTTTTGTAAATTTGCTATTTTTGTATTACGAGTTTGTTAGTATGTGATAGTTGTATTAGGCTTGTACTTCTTGTAAGCTGTCATTTTGTTCATGACTGTTGATTCATTATTTTGACAATTTGAATGCAGGAACATTTGCTAACAATTTATTTCTAGAATGAATGATGAATCTGTATATATATTTTGTTTAGTTCACTATGCTGGTGCTGTTGTGGTCTTGATAGAAACATAAATAAATAAAAAATGAAATACCAAATAAAACAGAAAATTATGAAACAACATTACATGAGTTTCTTTTAGTAGCTTATCGGTCACTAAGTGGCTGGATGGTCACAAAGTGGCTGATCTGTCACAGACTGGATGAATGGTCACAAAGTAGCTAATCTGTCACAAAGAAGCTGATCTGTCACAAAGTAGCTGAATCGTCACAAAGTAGCTGATCTGTCACAAGGTAGCTGAATGGTCACAAAGAGGCTGGTCTGTCACAAAGTAGCTGATGTGTCACAAAGTAGCTGAATGGTCACAAAGTGGCTGATTGGTCACAAAGTAGCTGATCTGTCAAAAAAACGACTGAACGGTTACAAAGTGGTTGAATGGTCACAAAGTAGCTGATCTGTCACAAACTGGCTGATAGGTCACAAAGTGGCTGATCTGTCACAAAGTAGCTGATCAGTCACAGGGTAGCTGAATGGTCACAAAGTAGCTGATCTGTCACAGTCTGGCTGAATGGTCACAAAGTAGCTGATCAGTCACAAAGTGGCTGAATGGTCACAACGTAGCTGTTCTGTCACAGACTGGCTGATTGGTCACAAAGTGACTGATCTGTCACAAAGTAGTTAATCTGTTACAAAGTAGCTGAATGGTCACAAAGTAGCTGATCTGTCAGAGTAGCTGATCAGTCACAATGGGGCTGAATGGTCACAATGTAGCCGATCTGTCACAAAGTGGCTGAATGGTCACAAAGTAACTGTTCTGTCACAGACAGGTTGATTGGTCACAAAGTAGCTGTTCTGTCATAAACTGGTTGAATGGTCACAAAGTGGCTGATCTGTCACTAAGTAGCTAATCTGTCATAAAGTAGCAGAATGGTCACAAAGTGGCTGATTTGTCATGCAAGCTTTTTCATCATTTGCCATCTGTGCATATGTTGGTGCAGACACTAGAGCCTAAGAGGTCATAACTTCGGCCTAATTGTAATGAAACATGGTCACAATGATCACCTTCACAAAATCTAGACCAAGTTTGATATTGGTTTATCTTAGAACAGTTGGTCAGATCATAGGTAAACTTTTTGTGGACACTAAATGTTACAATTTGGCCTAATCTTCTTGAAACTTGGCCAAATTGATCATATCTAGGTTTTCAACTGGGTCATCGGGGATTAAAAGCTAAGTCACCAGACTATATCAAATAAAACCTAGTAAACACTAGTGATCACATTTGTGGCCCAATCTTTATGATAACAAATCACAATGGGTGTCTGTAAAATCTAGGTAAAGTTTACACCTGGGTCATGACTAATCTATTCCTTGTGGAAGGGTAATTTTAATTAAATGAGTACGGGCTAGGACACGTTCTGGAGGATATGAAAACTGTGGCTTAGTTGTAAAAATTATTTATTGACTGTTTACACTAGTGGTGTGTTAAATCTATTCAACTTTTCAACACTGTGTGATGAGTGGCAGTAATTGTTCAGAAAGTCCGGCAACTGTGGGTACATGCAGCACATGATGTCTATCGGTGGCTAGACTCTCTAGGGGTAGAGTTGATTGAGATGTGTTTCCGAGCGTGACTAGGATGATATCTTGACTTTCTGTGTACAGGTGACTGCTATCTTGAAATTCTATATGAGAGTTTGACATGGTGGCTTGATCTCCAATAATGACAACCGCATCTGGGTATGCGGATCGATCACCATTAGAGGGTTGCAATGCGTGTCCTACCAAAAAGTGAATGGCCTGTGATGTGTATCCATGTCCGTAGTGGCTGCTGCTTATGGACATGTGTTGCAATGCTGCCAGGAGATGATTCTTGTCAGTGTATTTATCGAGATCAATGGCATCATGGATGCGGGTGTCATAGCCATAGAAACCAACAAGGTTTGCTGTTGGTCCGATGTCTAGTTGTGAAACAATGTCGACGATGGAGTTCTTGATTTCAGTATGATGATCGTGATTGGTTCTCGTAGATTCATCCACTAAGAAGACTATATCCTTCGGACACACTGAAACGATCAAAGTCGTAGCTGAGTGTGGAAGATCTTGGCAATATTAGAATGAAACTGAGGGAACATTTCTAAAGAAGTAAGTAAGTAAGTAACGACTTTATTTATAGTAGATTACATATTTGGTGTTATACCAATTTTCAATATGGTCTACAAGTCGAGTAAATGTGTATCTGGGTCGAAGAACAACCATCGTTAAGTAAATACAGGAGCTAGCACAAATGTTATCAAGAGGGCCCTACATGGTGACGTTAAGAGCATGGGAGAGGCTATAATCCGGATTCTGTAGAAGATAAAAGTTATTTGATGAAAATATTCCAAGTTATGGTCATTTGAAATGTCATGAGCTGAATCTTAACAATAGAACAATGGCTGAACTGAGTTTTGGTGTAGGGGTGAGTGCTAGTGGAACCCGAAACACATTTTCAAATCATTTTCAGGATTGGGCATTGTGCCTCAGTAGAACCTCTGATTATTACATCGGAAGGAAAGGTAAATCACGTTGCTTCGTACTATGGAAGATGGTGTACTTTATGGAAGGGGTTCGTCGCTAAAATTGTAGTTCAAGATAAAATTAAACCGATGTTGCTTTTGTAAATTTTCATCCAACATGTTTATTTAAAATTCATGATGTTAACAGATAGACATTTATATAGTGTGTATGTATGTATTTTATGGTAGATATATGTATTGTTGAACACTTTTGAAAATAAATAATACATTTGTAAATTATGTGCAACATTTATGTTGAGCAATAAGTTTGGCGGCGACCACTTCCATTATACTTAAGTCAGATCGTTACATTCTGATCACCTCGGCCTTTATGCGTTGTAATAGACTATTTTATTGACGGATACATTATTTGTTACTTTCACGCGAACGTAGCTGAACTTATTACTCAGACTAATCACTTTGGTGTATTCAAGTTCCTATACACAAGGTATATTCACCGGGGCAAACGGAAATGGCCGATCTTTCACGATTGAGATCGTTAGTGCTCGGGGTTAATTAAAGTACAAATGTAGTTCACCTGGTGGCGCTGTTGTTGTTGATGGTGTTGTTGTTGCCGCTGTTGGTGCTGCTGTTACTATTTGTGGATAGTTACACAAGTCATCAGCGCAACATGTGATAGAGATGTCACGTGACTCAATTTCACGCTTACCAACAAATGGAATATATAACTCAGGGCCACCATCACAGACCTAAAATGTATGGTACAACGTACATGTTCCTCACTAAAGCTAGATGTTGCACCGTGTACGATATGTTTACAGACATCAGTGAGATACGTTAAGGCGGACTGCTGCTAGAATAATGTATGCATGGCTCAATATTAACACTGACATTAATACTACATGTCTATCTACGTTTCTGCCCTTAGCCAGCTACCTTTGACCTTGTCCAAAAATAGTTTCTTCACTTTTTGTCTCCTGAAATTATTCATGGGGGAAAAGTGGACTAACTTTTCCTGCATTTGTTTTCGAACTTAATGGCTACACGTCCATGTGACCACATTCGTATGTTTTATTTAGTTTGCATCTATAGTGGGATGCGAACCTGTACTGTAAGGCGCCATCGTCTCACAAGGTTAAGTACGAAAGCATTATACCTTTAGATGCATTCATTTGCTCGGGATTTGTTTCGCTTAAAATAAACGCTGAATTATGTGGCGTTCCCTGTTCCTTTAACGTTGTACAGTATAAATGACACTAGTTAGTGTACGCTCATTTGAGGATTGATTGTAAAATATACATGTATTACGGCTCATAAACTTAAGAACACATTGTGACATGATCATTGTATAAATAAAATATGTACAGAACAATGTCAAATAGCTTATAAGTATTATACATTTATTCACATGGTACAAATGAAGCTCCCTCATTGGATAAATAAAACCGGTATGTATAACAAATAATATTATGTCCTACCTCCTTAGACTGACATGTCATTTCATACTCATGGTGTCCATCTTTGTATGATCTCAGCTCCTTCATCATGCAAATCTTACCAAATACAAAATGTCACATATTATATAATATAATTATGTACACGTATATACTAAAATAAGCACATGTCTGTCTCATATTTAGGCTTCTGAAAAACAGTAAAACCTCGATAATACGAGCATCGACATCACGAGCATCCGGCCTATGTCGAGGAAATGTGTTTACATTTAAAATGAGATTCTTAACTGGTGGAATAACTATGCAATGGAAAGGTCACATGAATATTAGGACCACAAATGACAATGCCCATTTCCACTTCTTATTTACCTACTCACTATAATGAGAATATTTTTAATGTCCCCAAGAGTGGTCATATTATTGATGCTTTATTTACATTACAGTTCAATATATTTTGCTATTAATAATTAATAAATGTGTTGAGTTATTTAACGCTATTTTAAACTCTTGGTGAGTAACAGGCGATATGATTTGCTATCCTTATTCTCCAACTAAATAAGATCAGTATTGAATACCACCCCTGCAGAACATGGAAAAGACATGCTGAACCAGCCCGATTTGGTGAGTATATTACATTCACTTCACAAATCTTATAAGTGTGCACGTGTTTTTAAAGTCTTACTTTTTTATCTTTTTAATATTCCTGCATGAACTTTTGTGTTTATGCTTTTGACTACCACAAGATTGGATTAAAATAAAAATAAATTCTTCAAAACTAAATACATGTACCGTGGTTCCGTGAAACATCCAAAACGTAACATATATATGAGAAAATGACGCGTAGCTGCAAAGTATGCGTTGCCACACAGTAAGTCATTACCTCTCCTTCAGGACATAGAATAGTTGTATTGCACTCATGGAAGTCATGTACTGTAGCATTACAACTGTAGCACTCAGTAGCTGAAATAGTGTCAGTGATCTTCATTGAACGAATAGTGTATCGAGAGAAATTGTAGTTTACTTTACTGAGTACCAGGAATGTGTTTATAGGACAAGTGTGCTCGCGACATATCCAAGATAATGTTTAGCTGTGTTTAGAAAGTATGCGTCTAATAACTAATGCACCATCGGACCCCACGTTTGCTCAGACGCCTGCTTTTTAAAAAAGTTATATGCCGAGCATGGCTTTTATTTGCCGGTCAGCTTTCTGCTGAAATATGGCAGGCATATGAGTGCCTCCGTCCGTATTTGAACACGGGTCGCCAGATTAAACGGCAAGTGTGCTAACTATTGAGCTACGGAGCCTGCTAGGTTGTTTAATTGTAGTAGAGAAATGTAATGTAATGCCCCGAGGTCCCGATGAACTGAAATATGAATGAGTTTTTTCGTACACCTCTGTACATGTGTGACACTATATTTCTTATTATCATAATACATTCGTTTTACTTACGACATATTTTACAGGTTCGAGAACATGTTTGTCGGGCAGTTTCATCCGAGCAATATCCTGGTCGTGCTGATAAAAACAGTGTACATGCCTGGCTGTCAATATCGCTGCACAACTGAGCAGTTACCACAGTGGCAAAACCCGCACCTTAAAAATAAGATATAAATACGTGCAAAGGGGTTCGACACATAAGCCCACAATGATTAAAATTTGGGTTTTTTAAAAGGAGTTTTTAATCATTGAAGTCAAGTTTATATGTCGAACCCCTTTGACTACATGTACATGAAAATTGTATGAACACCATACTTTTATACGCCAAAGAACCATTGGATGTTCAAGAATTGATACAATGTCAGAATATTTGTTTGAAATTCGACTTTCTTCATATATTCGTTCTCAACGTTAAAGTTAGAATACTTTATTTTTCTGATATCAGAAGACTGTAAAATGTTCAGGTTGAAATCCAGTAGGTTCTACCATTGTCCTTATCTCCCTGGCATTAAATGGAGCTATTAGAGTAAGAAATTTACATTGTCTGTGGCGTACGTGGCTCAAATAAACTACAAATGTATATAAGAATTTAAATTATGAGAACGAACTTTTTAACACCCTGTACATGCCGCAGTGTATAGTGCCTTAGAGGGTATTGTTCCTACATATACAGTGCCTTAAAATGTTACTGTATTTCAGGATACTATAGCCAGAAGCTCTACAACGGTTATACTCGGGCGCAACACAAAGGGACATTGCAAAGGCATAGTCAATGAATGGTTTAGCCGGCATGCTGCTGATAGAAGCGATAGATGAAAATACTTCAGGACACAAAAAGCAAAGGATGTGAAACAATGGAGAAAGACGGAGTTAACAACGATTAAGTTGATAATGTTAACAAGCCATGAAGTTTCATTTCAGACCTACTTATATTTATTTTAGTCTAGGATTGTTCTTCTCTGTTTGCAACTGTGTAAATTTTGAGAAATTCTCAAATGACCCCCCAAAAACACTTGTTGCCAAGGGAACTCTCTCGATAAAATCGGCCCTGTATCACATATAAGCGTAAGAAGCAGTGGCATTGACCTTCGTTTTCCCATTTCAATAACTAACCATATGTTATTACTGTACTCGCTTAATTTTCATGTTGAATAAAGTTCTTATGGTATTTTTAATTACCTATCGGGAAATAAAACCGTATTTGGATTTCAGAATATTACTGCTAAACTCGGCCAAGCTGAGCAATTTTGCTACCGGTACTGCTATTTATTGCCAACTCCACAATGGTATCGGTTGTATGGAGGGACATCGTCTACCAGGATAACCAACATATAGAACTTCCCGCATGGGATTCAATGTCATTATGTAGCACAACACATAGCTCATTACAACAAGCGCATAATTCTATAATATTTCCTTCACAGTTCTTTAGAAAATGACTAACCTAATAGCATAAGTTCTACGCATCTAGACATGACGCCGACTTGAATAAATACAGTTGATTACGTAGGTCACCTCATTAAGTAACAAGCGAAAGAGATAAAACACTGATTTGACATTGGTAGTTTATCTTAGAAGAAGTACATCACACAGGTCAAACGTACAGATCATTGACAATGTTCCTTACGATGGACGTACGTATTCATGATTGTCACTGAGTGAAGATAGTGATAGATGATAACAGGCTCAACATCTTTATTGTCAATACCTCCCCAACACTGTTAGAGTCTTATATAACTTGGTGAAAGAACAAAGTCTTCTTGGTCTTTGTAGTAGATAAAATGCCTATAATAGTGAACGCAATCGTCTTGCATATTGAAACATGACCTCTAATTTCTCTTAAACGGTATGTTTAGTTGGATACATCGGATTCTCAAAAACATATTTTGTAATTGGTTAATTCCAGATGAATGGGCGAAATGTGGCAAGCATAAAATTCCTTTAAAAATCCGGAAATCCCTCGTATAAGCGTCAAAGAGAGACAATCCAAATAAAAAGTTATAAGGTAGATAAATCTGACTCCTGAATTGCAAAAAACTTTGTCAAGTTTTTTATTGTTCTTTTGTTCAACTTTTCTGTATATTTTATTGTCTCCCTTAGACTAGTTTTATATCAAAGGGAGATAATCCATTTGAACCGTAAAAAAAGTGTGTCCAGTTTTCGTTTTTAAAAGGGTCAACGGTCATGCATTCACGGTTCCTAACCTTTTCGATTTAATGATTATGTAAATAATTAATTAAAAGAATTAATTAGAATGAAGAAGCCGCAACATTGAAACGTTTGCATTTACAGTGAAGTTCCGCTAATAAGACCAGTCAAAAAGGTGGTCTTAATAGCGAATCGGTCTTATTAGCGGACCTTTTTCGTTCTTAATTTAATACTTTGGGACCATAAACTGGCAAAAAACTGCATTATTTCAAAATAATCAAATTGGTCTTATTAGCGGAACTTTACTGTACATTGTATATTATATATTCTAATTCGAATTCGTTTATGTGGTTTTGTTTTCATTTTATAAAGAATCCTAAAACTCACCACAACTCTTGTGTACATACTTATCTAGCACTGCTTTTAGAACTCTAGTCATGCTATTGGGAGTATGCAGCGTTATTTTAAACAAAATATGTTTTACTAACATGTTAAGCCCTATACATAAGTCAGCCAAATAGCCACATAAGTTAAAAGTCATAGCGACTTTGGCGTTTAGTAGAACATCGGTGCGTCGAATAGTAAATAGCCTTGAACACCCTAGATGCCTCGAACTAGTTCTTCGAACCCAGCAAAATCCATTCTTTATTATCTTACCTCAAAATCAATGAGGTCATCTTTTGATGATGACTAACCTACATGTAAGTGCTAAATTATTTAGTTGAAACTGTGCAAGAGAATCGTTGCATTGACAACCCATATAGCGCTTCACGGAGCACGTCAGAATTGATGCGTTTCACAATTCATAAATAACTGGCCATTTTAATATTTGGCACCAAAATGTACAGTCAAACGTCAAGACATCAAAGGAACATAAGCTGCATCTCTGCTCAAACTTTTACTGTTGTAGTATGGCAAATAAGTTTGTTAGCGTCAACGGAAGAAAACCTGGAGGTGCCTGAAAAAACCCGACGTTTACGTCACGCACGTAGCAGTGCATCGTGATAAAAAATATTTGTTCGCCTCAGTATGACTACTACAGAAACATAAATCACACTTTTATCTTTCCGGCAAGAAATGACTAACACAAGTTTGACGAGTTTAATGCAGTGTTAAACTTTGTTCAACTTTTCTGTATATTTTATGGTCTCCCTTAGATCAGTTTTATAAATGTCAAAGGGAGAGAATCTAATTGACGATGGAAAACGTTTTTTAAACGTGTCAACGGCCATGAATTGTTCCTTACCTTTTCGATTATTATGTAAAGAATTAAATAAATTAATAATAAAAATGAAGAAGCCGCAACGGCGAAACGTTGTTATATACGTACACCCCGCATCGCTTGTATACTTGTCTATGACAAACCCTAGATAATGCGAATATGAATTAAGCCTTATTTCAAAGACATGTTTGTAAAACATATTGAGCTTTATGTTTGTCAGCCAAATAGCCATATAAGTTACTTACCAGTAAGTGCGAGGCTCCAACACTAATAGCTTTTCTCAGAAAAGTCACAAATAAGCAAATTGAATCTCATTTGAAGAACTAGATTCTATATGCATACGTTCTTGTAGACCAGAACAAAGTATCTTATATCACAGTATTGACAGTACATGTTTAAATGCTAAGAATTCTGTCTGCAATACAGCTAATTTTGCCTGCACAATGATAACACTTTTTCTCTTGAATGTTGGTGTAAAACGCCTGAAAAGTATGCACTTACCATCCACGACTCGAACTGTTTAAAACATAAATCACCATTCGTTCATGTTGTTTTATTAAACAAGAGATGTTTGTAAAACACGTATGCCCCATGGCAGTCAATAGTCAGAAATGGTAAACGTCACTTTTGGTAAATGTCACAGTGGCCTTGACCTTTGACCTCAAAATCAATAGGGGTCATCTACTGTTGATGACCAACCTCAATGTAAAGTTTGAAGATCCTAGGACAATGCGTTCTTGAGTTATTGAACGGAAACCAATTGGTCTACCGACAGACATACCGACCATGTGCAAAGCAATATACCCCCTCATCAAAGGTGGGAGGGGGCATAAAAGGTTACCAGTTTTCGAGGGCTGCTTTCAGCAATTCAGCCAAACTTTGGCATTGGACACTGGACTACCTAAGGAAACCTGCGTTCCAGTCTCCCTGTGGTGGATATTTCTCTCCTGGTCTGTGTGCAGTCAACATCGAGATACGAACGGTGCCCAGGAATATCGAACATGTACAGTCACCGCCCACACAGGTACCAATTCACACCTTGGTCGAGTAGAGCATTGCCGCTTATTACGGGGATCGAACCCGGGACCTCACGATCCCAAAGCGCGCGTCATACCTCTAAGCCACCGATCGACCCATTTGATACAATTATACTGGTCGCTTTTATTCGACAAATTGCGGTACTTTACGTCAACCAGAATATAAACACAAAGAAAACTTTTAGTTTTTCGTAATTTAATTGCATTTAGAACTGAAACAATAACCTGATTGTCAGCAGGAGGTATAAGGCATGAAGATAATATGCATGATATGAAGCAATGTGTCCTGAATTAATACTCTGAATATATAAGACAGTTACATTATGTCCTGGAATATCACTTTGTGAAAGTAACAGTACCATCTTAAAATGGAAACTCTAGCATTGCCTTAGTGGTTTAATGCACATATCAATTTTTGTTTGGGGGAGGGGGGACTTGGCGGGGTTGCGGGCATACACAGGACTTTAGACAGAAGACGATAACAGACAGGCGGAAATTTGACATTCCGGGTCAAGGGTAATACACTTGGATGTCCGGATTTTAGATCCCAGTATTGGGGAATTCAGACACCGCAGAAAGCTGATCATTTAAATGGCGGACCATGTGATGGGATTTAGACAAAATGTTTGGCTCTAGGTTGGGGAATATTACCCCCCCCCCCCCCCAAGAAGAATTGACTAATTCCCTTGAGTCTGCCCCCGGGCGCAAAATAATGATTTCAGTGCATAACAGATACAGTTGAAATGTAATTTAAAACGAGAAGCAGGTGTCACAATGTATGTGTTAGTAAACACGATATTGGAGATTCAGGAACTAGACTACTCAAAGTTTGATACGGGCCAATAGATCAACGTGCATGTCCATCTTGCAGTATCTGAACAATACCGATGAAGAAAAACGTTGAGTAAATATTAAAATATCATCCAATCTGCTGCAAAATTTCGTAAATATCATGTGTTGCATTTGGTATGCATTGTCTTTTTCCAGGCAATTGATAAGCCCTATCTGCAGAGACATAATATGTGGTAAGATTATAATGAAAATGTTTGTCCCTATTCTATCCTCAATCATACTGAGTAAGACCCATAATGTCAAAAAAGCCGGACCACATTCTGTTATCACAGAGGCTTCATTTTAGTGAGGCTGAGCTTATCAGTCCTTAGACATCAAATTCGGAGAAATCTTTATTTGTTTACAATATGAAAATATGTTGACTCTTGTCAACGTTTGAGTAGTACGAGGGTTGACCAACAAATATTAGGACTTTTGTAGAAACCTCGATCGTTGGAAAAAATGAAAAACGACTTGCTTTAAATAATATTTCACCTATCACTGAAAAATATAAAAGTAATTGGTTGATTAACAAAAACATTATTAAACATTAAATATACTATGTACCATGAAGGCGGGTCGTGCCGTGACGTTATGATGATCAATGTCGCCTTTCAAACAGAGTATTCAGAAATACACACTAAATATTTATATAATAGTCATCCTGACATACAAAAAAGGCTCTGGATCATTGTTCCCAATGTAACAATGGGCCTCTGTATCACTTTTAACCAACCTTGGTTACAGTGATGTTAGAAATGGGAATAACCTTCAATCAAGCGTCTGTCAGTGTACGAACGGTGTCAACCAACGTCGAACTAGTAGCAATGAAAAAATAGCAGTGTGACCCGCCCAGGCGTTACATGATTTCTATGACAACGCTTTGTAAGAATATCACCAACATCAACGAAAACATGTTGCTGCCAGTATACAGAACATAAAATGCTAGGCATATGAGATAGTAAAGTATCATTAAAAAGAAAATGTTGATTAATAATTTATGAGAAATGTCCTATTATTTCTGGATTACCCCTCGTATGTAATATGAAGTATTTATCACACACCCGTGCACTTTTCTACAGTACCATAATACTCAAAACGCACAATGATAATACACAGTGTGCATTAAATATGAAAATGACGGATACAGCAAAAGGCTGCTTAACTTTTTACCTTCCCTCCTATAAACACCGTAGACTTGTCTTGTATTCGCTTAACACATATCGATTGAAATACATACATGTATTTAATAATAATCAAGTATTAATTGTATAACTTATATATATTATATAATGTTTATCACTTCGTTCAAGACTGTAAGAAGTTGACAAAACACTGTGCGGGTCGTTTCCGCATTTCCGTACTGATGCCCCGCCCAGATAATCATCCTGAAAATAGAAAAAAATAGACAAGAGTGCATCATAAAAACAAACTACATCATCACTTAATCACCAACATACTTTATTAACTTTATGAATTAACGTTTTCTTCTAAGTAACATCTACCACTAACATGCATTTCTAATGGTCTAAGGAAACAACTCTTACTTATTATATGGACATATTTTAACCAAGTTGTTTCCCTTTGGTCATTGAAATTGATGATTAAGGAAGAGTTGTTTCCCTTGTTTCATTAAAGTGAAGTTGTTTTGTATTCAACAAAAACAGCTACACTAGCCGAGTTTCAAGCAAGAGACATAAGGCATAGTGACTTTTTCGACGCGGACTGGGGTCAAAACCACAAGTTATCATTCCCGGAGCAGACTAAGGGAAACAACTCCATTTTTCATTAATGTCTATTGGTCAAAGGGAAGTAACTGTAAGCTAACGATATTCGCATATATTATTCGTACTTATTAACTTTCTAATGGTCTAAGGGAAACAACTCCATATTTTTCATTAATGTCTATTGGTCAAAGGGAAGTAACTGTAAGTAAACAATGATGATATTCGTATATATTATTCGTACTGTTTAATTTTCTAATGGTCTAAGGGAAACAACTCCATTTTTTTCATTAATGTTTATTGGTCAAAGGGAAGTAACTGTAAGCAGACGATGACGATATTCGTTTATTTTATTCGTACTTCTTAGGTTTCAGGTATGAGTGTTATCATTCGTATAAGAACATTTTCGGATGGTATAAGCTGGATCTATTCTGTTCATAGCTTGTAAACACGCGTGCTGCTATTGCAAGATTGGTGTACTTTACACTTAGTATGTATTGGTATAATATTTCAGCTGTCTATTCAGTTTATACAGTGTCTTTAATAAAATAAATGAATGGTGTTAGTTCCTCGGTGGCTGAGTGGTTAGAGCGTCTGCACCGAGGGACCAACACCATTCATTTATTTATTAGACACTGTATAAACTGATAGACAGCTGAAATATTATACCAATATAGACTAAGTGTAAAGTACACCAATCTTTCAATACGCGACACGTGTTAACAAGCTATGAACAGAATAGATCTATCAAATATCATCCGAAAATGTACGTATCCGAATGATAACACTCATATGGTATATCTAAGAATTTAAACAAATCGGCCCAAAGGATGTTTATTCTCTACATTACAAAGATAAAATGATATACACATTGGTAGAACCAGATACTTACGCCACGGTGTCAGCCCAACAACAGAAAAACTGTAAGAATGTGTCCGCATCTGAAACCTAACAAGTACGAATAAAATAAACGAATATCGTCACCGTCTGCTTACAGTTACTTCCCTTTGACCAATAGACATTAATGAAAAAAATGGAGTTGTTTCCCTTAGACCATTAGAAAAATAAGAAGTACGAATAATATATAGGAATATCGTCATCGTCTGCTTACAGTTACTTCCCTTTGTCCGATAGACATTAATGAATAAAATGGAGTTGTTTCCCTTAGACCATTAGAAAAAATAATAAGTACGAATAATATATACGAATATCGTTATCGTCAGCTTACAGTTACTTCCCTTTGACCAATGGACGTTAATGAATAAAATGGAGTTGTTTCCCTTAGACCATTAGAAAAATAAGAAGTTTGAATGATATATACGAATATCGCCATCGTCTGCTTACAGTTACTTCCCTTTGACCAATAGACATTAATGAAAAAATGGAGTTGTTTCCCTTAGACCATTAGAAAAATAAGAAGTACGAATAATATATAGGAATATCGTTATCGTCAGCTTACAGTTACTACCCTTTGACCAATAGACGTTAATGAATAAAATGGAGTTGTTTCCCTTAGACCATTAGAAAAATAAGAAGTTTGAATGATATATACGAATATCGTCATAGTGTGCTTACAGTTACTTCCCTTTGACCAATAGACATTAATGAAAAAATGGAGTTGTTTCCCCTTGACCGTTAGAAAAATAAGAAGTACGAATATATATATACCCATAACGTCTTCGTCTGTTTACAGTTACTTCCCTTTGACCAATAGACATTAATGGGAAAAAATGTAGTTGTTTCTCTTAGACCATTAGAAATGTTCATTAACCAATGGGTTGTTTCCCCTTGACCATTAGAATTCAACGAAGAAGTAGGAGTTATTTCCCATAGATCTTAAGCAGTAATTGCAAATGAAGAGTATTTCCCTTTGACCTTTAGAAATGTCCGTTGGCCAAAGACTGTTTCCCCTTGACCTATAGACATCAGTAAAGACTAAAGAGCTATTTCTTTCCCAATGTTTTAATAATTGTTGACAAATTTGGAGTTATTTCCGTTTGACCATTATAAATGACTTTTGGCCGAAGAGTAGTTTCCCCTTTACCTGTAGAAATCAATGAAGAAGAAAGAAAGAAAAATGAGAACCTTCAAAGCAAGAAGCTGATCATAGCTGGTTGAACCCCCTGAGTATAATAGCCAGTCGTACAACATTCTGAGAAATAATGGCTGGTCGTATCCCACGTGAAAACAGTTACTGAGTGCAGATTTCAGTGTTCAGTTTTATTACTGTCTCTAAACAAACTGTGAAATCTGCACTCAGCAATATTATTAAATGCCCGGGAATTGAAATCAGATTGTGAATGTCCCACTGACAATACGCTATTAAGAAAACCCAACATTATTGATCATTAAAAAAATCATTGTCATTTTTTATTGCTGTAGTGTAGGAAACTTCAACCTTTCAAAGTGTGAGGTCATCCGCATCACCAGGAAGAGAACCCCACTCATGCCATACTACATCCACGGCTGTGAGCTACTAGTTGTGACAGGGGGACAAGTACCTGGGTGCATACATAGCTCTCCTTCAACACCCACATTGCTACCACTGCAAAGAAGGCAAACAACAGCATCGCCTTCCTAAAGAGAAGCCTAACAAGCTATCCTCAACATACAAATGCACAATGCTACCAGACGCTTGTCAGGCCATTCCTTGAGTACGCGAGCTCTGTCTGGAATCTGCATACGAGAACCAGCATCAGTCAACTGGAGGCAGTTCAGTGATGCGCCGCACGATTGTCAAAGGGGACTTCCGCACCACAAGCAGCACCAGCCAGATGATTGCTGACATTGGCTGGAAACCCCTTGCTGAACGCCATTCCAACGCTAAGCTGGTGATGGTCTACAGAATCACACATGGACTCGTCGACATTCCAGCAGAGGCCTTCTTCCACCAAACATCCACCAACACTCGGGGCCATTCCATCATGCAGCTACTTGCTTCCCTTCTGTAGCACACATGTGTTCATGTACTCCTCCTCCCCATCTGACTCTGGAACCAACTCCCTGAAGAAGCCACTATATATATGGTCAACAGTGTTGAGGCCTTCATGGTGTATATATTGAAATGAGACTGACGTATGTAATAATGCATTCATTGAAATGAGACAGGGGTGTATGTAGTGGTGCATTTATTGACTTGAGACAGGGGTGTGTGTAATGGTGCATCTAAGGGTCAAAAGAATAGGCAACATACTCGACCAATTTCTCAAAATAAAGACATGGCACTAGTCAACAAAAGGTCACATAATTCATAACAACTTTATTCATTTTAATAACACTTGATGATATATCACACTTGCTACAATCTCTTAAACAGAGATTCTTTAACATTCATAAATATGATGAATGGATAAAAAGCATACAAATCTGAAGTTTTTGAGAACGTGCAACCTTACAACAATAAAGTTGGAAATAAACTGCCACTCCACTGCCACAACAAATATTAACACTAACAAAACATAACTATAAGTAATAACACCGACATCGATAACCATCGATAACGACAAAATATTCTGGTGTAACTATCAATTTTTCCCCACCAATATTAGCCAAGGGAAAGATATGAATAAGTTAAATTTCCCCAGCTTTTTGATTGACTGACAGAACAGAGGAAGGAACCTGTTACGGAGACATTATCAACTCACCGAAAGGTTATTTTCCACGATTATTTGCAGTGTTTGCAACTCAAATACTGCTAAAATACGACCCCCAGCATTCCCTTATAACCATACCTACGCTACCAAACTCATTATTTATACCTATCTTATAATAAATACAGTTTGTTTTAAGAAATACATCTTTTGAATAAAGTCATTGTAAAATTCCCTGATTTTTGCCCACTTTTGAAATTCCCTGATTTTTCCCAGCAGAGAATTTATTTTTGGCGTTGTACCTGTTTTCAAGAGTCTGTTGCCGCCCAGTTTATGCATTTATGACTCTATTACAAAAACATTCAATAGGTGATTAAGTTAGCATCATGGGAGCATATTGCCAAATTTTGCAAATTTACTAAATCATTTACTGTAGCCTAAATTTTAACCTACAAAGATTTCAATTAAAATTAATCAGGTTGATTCTGAGGATTTTTATTTCTGCATTTTGAAGCTGCCCCACAGAATTAAATTACACACATTTAAACTATCAGCAGAAATTGACACAAAAAGAACCAGCAACTTCTCCTGTGGAGGAAAATCAACATTTTTGTCTAATTTTCACTAAAGGGTATGACAGCCACAGCCAGGAATTGAACCAGGTTTCCCGTGTCACAATCCACCACACCTACCACTAGACCATGGCTACAGCTTTAATGAATTTACGTTTTAGAAGAAACTTGATAAATAACCCCTTCATTAGCACAATCATTATCATCAATAATTATCATTGTGAATTGAAGCCAGATCATTGTGTTACAAATCCAGCTCAATACATACAAAATGTACTACACCATGGCCACGGCTTTAATGAAATGAGGAATTTAATCTAGTTGTAAAAACTTTAAATTTTACAGTAAGGCCGTCCTTAAAAAAGGACCCAAAATTTTTAAGGAGGTGTAGGTAGGTCGAATTTTTATATAGAAATATTTATTTGGGGAACCTGTAAAAACAATTTGGGTTGATATAGTTATATAAGGAAATGGGCTGAAAAAAAAATGGAGTAGGGGCAATTTAGATGGGTAGGTAGCGTTGTCGCAAGCAAACATTTTTTAAGGACGGCCTAATGGTTTAAAGAGTAGATACTTGATCAATAATCACTTCATTAGTACAATCATTGTCATCAATAATCATCACAGCTTGCAAGTCCTCTCCATCAAATTCTGGCATCATGCCAAGATCACCTGTTACAGTTTCCATGGTAACAATTTGTATATTTGTATCCACATCAAGTTCAGTACTAACTATACCACTATTGTCTGTGTTCCCAATACTGGTCGTAAAAAACTGTTTATCAAGTAATCTATACATTGGGTCAGTTTTTGCGAGCGAGTTTTGGGCATAGAAAATTTCTAGCGGCTGCTGGATAGTACCTGCCTTCTCACTACAACCAGTAGCAAAAGGCTCACTTTCGTCCGTGTTCAGTACATCTTCATCACTGCAATTAATATCAACAGTTGTTGGCCTTCGTTTCTTGAGTTTATCTCTCTTGTAAGTCTTTCCTATGGTGGATGTATACCTCTTTACTTCTAGTATGTTACCAACATTGACACCTGATACTGGTATACTAGATACATCCAAACACTCACCAAGCTGTGTGGTACCAGCTATGGTTTTAGGATGGTTTCTGACAGTATACTGATCCTTCATATCAGCTGGTTGAATACTTGATGTGACACACTTCTTCTGTTTCTCCTTTTCTATGAGTAGTTTTCTAAACATTGAAGCTTCTTCCCTGGAATATATTAACAAGAGTTTAAACACAGTGTCATACCAAGTTTAAACACAGTGTCATACCAAGTTTAAACACAGTGTCGTACCGAGTTTTAACACAGTGTCTTACCGAGTTTAAACACAGTGTCATACCGAGTTTAAACACAGTGTCATACCGAGTTTAAACACAGTGTCATAACACAGTATCATACCAAGTTTAAAAACACAGTGTCATACCAAGTTTAAACACAGAGTCATACCAGTATAAGTGTCATCTCTATTCACAGAACCAGCCATTTTTGCTTAATAGACACCTTTCTCTGCACATTTACTTCCTAACTTCTGCCCTCTGCCATTTAAGGAAGCATGCAGGTAGACACAAGTTAACTATTATTTATGATAAACAAGCTCACAAGCTGGTTGTATTAGAGTGCAGAGCTACAGATAAGCTGCATATTGGGGTAATTACCAAATTAATCTTCTTAAAAATCCAATAGATTTTGAGAGGAGGGAGTAAGAAAAAGCAAAGACAATTTGAAATACCCAAATAGATAAAAGCTCCGCGAGTCGCATGTGTCGCCTGACGAAATGCACATTTGTCATGGAAAACTATCCAGTATTGGGCTACATATCAGACTCACAAGAGTTCTCTAGTCATCTGAACTAAAAACGACAAAGCGATGCTCTGGACAAAAAAATGTCCTGATAAAATCAATCTGAAGGGAATCATTCAAACACTACACAAGCTAGAGTTATGATTCTTGCGCACTGCACTTCATGTCACAGCAAAGAAACATGCATTCCTATTTTTGAGTCATTAATAGTTATGGTGACAAAGTTATGCCACGGACAAGAAATGCTTATAAAATCAATCAAAGGGAAAAAATTGAAAAATGGCACAAGGTAGAGTTACGGTTCTTGTGTACTGCACTTGGACTTTTGGTAAGAAACATGCATACCAAGTTTCAAGTCATTCAACCTCATGGTGACAAAAGTTATCCTCCGGACAAGAAATGCTCAAATTAAATCAATCTAAGGGAAATAATTCAAAAACTATGACAGGTAGAGTTATGGTTCTTGCGCACTGCACTCCGGCTTATTGCAAGAAATATGCCTATCAATTCTTGAGTCATTTGAACGTAAGGTGACAAAGTTATGCTCCGGACAAGAAATGCTCTAATAAAATCAATCAAAGGGAAATAATTCAAAAACTATGACAGGTAGAGTTACGGTTCTAGTGCACTGCACTTTGGCTTATTGCAAGAAACATGCATACCAAATCTAGAGTCATTTGAACTTAAGGTGACAAAGTTATGCTCCGGACAAGAAATGCTCTAATAAAATCAATCAAAGGGAAATAATTCAAAAACTATGACAGGTAGAGTTATGGTTCTTGCGCACTGCACTCCGGCTTATTGCAAGAAACATGCATACCAAGTCTAGAGTCATTTGAACTTAAGGTGACAAAGTTATGCTCCGGAAAAGAAATGCTCTAATAAAATCAATCAAAGGGAAATAATTCAAAAACTATGACAGGTAGAGTTATGGTTCTTGCGCACTGCACTCCGGCTTATTGCAAGAAACATGCATACCAATTCTTGAGTCATTTGAACTTAAGGTGACAAAGTTATGCTCCGGACAAGCAATTTGTGACGCCGCCGCAGCCGCAGCCGCTGCCGCCGCAAAAGTAACACCTATATGTCGCCTTTTCAGGCAACACAAAAATGATGTTATAGAGAAAAATAGTACATAAAAGCTTATTTACCTTGGAGTTTTATTAAATACTAGTACCTAATTAAAATTTGTCAAAACTTCATCAAAATTGAAACTCAGGGGTAAAATACCCAATTGACTAAAACCTTATCTGTAGCTCTGATCAGAGTGGAATTGTTCCAGGACCCCCTGTTTCCATGGCAAATAAAATTACCACTCTGCTGTGGGAGACAGCCTAATGATACATACCATCATATTTTTGACAACCATCTACAGTAATACAAACAAAAATTCCTGTATATTGTCAGAAAAAGTTTCCTACTAAACAATAACTATCCTGTGATGGTCGACAGCAGTAGGTGAATCAATTCATCAATAATGCTAGAAAGTCTGCAAAGTAATATCTTAGTAAGCAGAAGTTTCCGTGATAGTTTGTAGATTCTGTGATTGTTTGTAGATTCCCTGATTGTTTGTAGATTCTGTGATTGTTTGTAGATAACTAATCATATGCCAGATGTTTGCATATGTAAATTGAAAATTCAGTTTCAAAGAATTGGAAAATCAGTATTTATGTCTCCCCCACTGTATGTGGGAGACATCATTCCAGGAAAACTGGTGAGGTATATGAGAGGTACATGGTTTGAGCATGCCACAAAATCTGATGAAAACAGAACAAACTTGTGTATAATACCTTTCAACTTTGTGAGTCTTCAGCATGTGTTTATAGTATGGCAGTGAATATTTAAACCCATTGTGACATAAGTGACAGAACCATTTACTTTCACCTGTAACATAATTTTGATGTACATATCGCTGGCTTAGAAATAGAAGGTCGTAAGAACAAAATCAATATTTTGATAAAACTGTCTGAAAACTACTCTTTTATCTTTGGAGAAAAAAAGCTTCTTAAGCTTCAATTTGTTCAACATGACCACTTCCAATTTTCATGAAAATAGGCTCATAAGAAGCGCCATGAGATGCAGATTTCAAATTTGCATGCGTAGTACTTACGACCTTCTAATTCTAAACCAACGATTATAACAATGTAATACACATGTATACATGTACAAACAAAGGGATAGTAAATTCAATACAGTTCAATATTATTGCAGACTATACATTTACACACAGAGGTATACAGCAAAAAGAAGTTTCAAGAAGTGGTGGATTTTTTACTTTTCAAAAAGGAGAACTCAAGAGAGCGAGCAGAAGTATCAAGTACTGGGGTATGCCAGCTTTATACAGACCTGTGAGGCTTGGAACAACAAAACAGCAGCTAATTTATTCACAAAATATGAAGCGGGCCAGTTAGGGAAAAATTTGATATATTGTCTTTCAAATATTTCTTACATCAAAATTATGTCACATACCACATGCCATGGTATGTCCACCCTGATAATACACTGTACTTTATAACTAATACTGATCGAAAACATGTAAATATTTATTTATTTGATATTATAATATTGTACATATAATTATGCTGCCTGATATTTTCGAAAATATGTAACAAAATATAATGTACAATGTTTTGACAGCCTTAAGAAGAGAATTTACCCGTGTGTCTGAATGTGTGTCGCTCAAGGTCCGTGGGCAGCTTGAATTTCCGAGGACAATACTTGCATTTCAATCCTGCCTCAAAATGCCTCTGTCTGTGACATTTAAGATGATCCGAACGAAAGAATTTTTCCTTACAAATATCACATTCAAATTTGCGTACTTTCTCATGTACATGTCTAATGTGCCGCTTCAAGTGCATCGCATCCCTGTATTCAATGATAAAACAATGCAGCATTAGGAAAGCTAGATCTAATTAATACTGTAACACTAATTGAACATTTACTGGCAAGCATACATGAAAGTCTTTCTTAAGCAAACATCAATACATGAGCAACAAAATTTTCTAGTTATCACAGGGAAATTTTACTGAACACATACGTCTTGAGAAATCTGACGATTTTCCAAGTTGTGGTATTTCCCCCTTTTCTGATATGGCAAACAGGATTCTGCATGCATAAGCAATATTTTTTAAGAATTTGATGTTTACACCAGTAGCATTCCTGTGATGTTTGATAGCAATTGGCCAAGTGGCCATGGAAATGTTGTTAAAGGAGCTGTTAATGAAAACGGATCCCATAATTATGTGTTCATAGTCATCTGTTGTTGGCAACAAATTTTTCAAACATCATGCCATGTGAGCTAGGAACTTGTATTAGAACCATAGGTGGCTGTACCGTTTTTTACAAATTGAGTATTTTAAAAGTATTATGAAGATTTGTTATTACCATATGACTTTCCTTGTATTCGGGTATTAAAGTATAACGAGTACTTATGTTCAAATGACAACATTTAATCTCCTAAATGATGACAGATGTCATTACTTGTATATCCTGTAAATGACATTATTTTTGGCGTCGATTATATCGCGAAGTCTGTTTCTCAACATAAAGATGTGTATTTTCGTGTTATAAGTGTTATTGTAACTAGGGTATAATTAATCCTAACAATCGTAAAACCATATACTAGAACTAGAATACCCTACCTGTATGATTTTCCACACAATTCACACATGTAGGGTTTCTCACCAGAGTGTATACACATATGTGTCTCCAGATACTTCTTACGATGGAACTCACTCGGACATAATGGACACTTAAATAGCTTGTCATTATGTACCTTCATATGCAGCTAAAATATAAATATTTATCTCATAATTATGCTATCAATGGATTATAGAGATTTATCAGTGAAAATAACAGTGAATTTTTAAATAACTTTCATAGTTTAAGGGGCTGCTTGCTGTACCATACAGAAAAAAAACGTCAATGGCGTCAGGCTTAAAAATATGTGTAACGTCATCATGAGGTCATGATTGTCACTTTGTGATGTTCCTATTTTAACATGATTTTTCTAATTAAGCCAATTACTGTACCATTTTGAAGAAGTCGAAGCATGTAATAAACAGAAAATTTGTTGATTTTTGGTGCAAGAACACATTTATTTCACTCTTGATCACAGAAAATCCATTAGACCATATGCTTGTAAAGTTGTAATTTACCGTTAAAATTTATTTAAAGCCTAGGTCCCACTGATCAGCAATGTACCCCCCATTTAAATTCATGAGCTATCAGGAAATCGGGAACAGGTTCCTCATGGTCTAGGGGAAGCTTCCGGTAAGTCATGAGACTGTGATTACGAAAGGATTTGTAATGAATCGGGTGGTATCGGAAGAAATCGGGAGAACATTGCAAAGTGGGACCTAGGCTGGAGGTAACTGATCGAAAATTGTTGTAATGTCAATTATTTCCACTAATTGCTCGATTGCCAACAAAAAACTGGTCAATAGGAGGGATCCCATGTTTGTTCACAGGGATATTCTAACTTCATATGATAATGGGCCCACCAGCTAGCTATTGGTGAATTTCAGGTTTTCATTGATTATTTATCCAATAGACTGCCGGTGGACATTTTGAAAATGAATAGGTGATCGTCCCTATCGTAGATCTTGGTGTTATCTGATAGCAAACAAACATACCTTCAGACAGGAAGGATGCTGGAATGTTTTACCACATTTGTCACAGGATAATTCTTTGTTTTCTTTATGAAGATACCGATGATATGACACCATTGCCCTTGACCCAACCTTACCACACGTTGGACATGTAGCCTTTGACTGAGGTTGAGAATCAACTTTCTCAATGTAGTCTCCTGTATCAACACTCTCATTATCCTGACAATTTACTTTACTCCTTTCTGCAGTATAGACTTTCAATTCAGTACTGTGATTTGAATGTGCAACTTTATTGACATTTTCAGCCAAGTCAGTTCCACCAGTACTTGTTTTTCTCTTCTTATTCTTGGATTTACTAGATCTAGTTTTGTGACTATCTGAGGTTTCACTTATGGCTATCAAGGCTTCACTGGCAGTTATTTCATCAGGTTGTTGATTAGATAGCTCAGGATCATTTTCTGGAGATATGTCTACTTCTGATAGCATTGTTACACTTCCTTTATCACATGTTAGTTCACCATCATTACGTTTGTTAGAAGTTAAAGTCACTTTAGGAATCTTGTTGCCTTTTATTACCGATATATTCTTCTTCTTCTTTTTACTTATAGCTTGATTTTGCACTAATTCTGAGTTGGCAATACTAATTTCAGACATTGATGATGAATAATCTTGTTCATTGCGCTCACGTATAGAACTCATGTTAGTTTCTTCTTTGCCTCCATTGTTTTTCTTAAGTTTATTAGACAAATTCTTGTTATTATCAGCACATCTTGATGACTGCTTACCAGTTGCATAGGTGATATTATTGTCTGCAATACGACTAGACTGCCTGACACATCTGATAGAATCATTTTGTTTGACAAAGGTGCGAGACTCTTGGTCAATATCAGTACTATCACTACTGATCAAGTGAGAATCATTTCTATGATCAACTAAAGATAACAAATCATCACCAACTTGGGCATATGCAGATATAGAATCATATTTTGGGAAAGCTGTTTTAGTAATATGATCAAATGAGTAAGATCCACCTTCTTTATGGTCAAATAAATGATTATGAAGTACACATATGGTCTTGAATTTTGTTTGACAGACTCCACAGGTAAACAAGATCATTTCTCTGCTCTTCTTACAAGGAATTTGCTTTGACTTTCTGCATTTTCCTTCACCAGGAACCTGTGCTTCACAAACATGGTCATCCATCTTTAATGATCCTGAAAATTAGGGTGAAATTAGATTTATTACTTTATTACTATAAAATATGTACCCTGTCTACTATACAAATTGGTACAGTCAACTCTCGTTATCTCGAACTTCACGGGATCGTGAAATTACTTCGACATAACGAAAATTCAAGATAGAATTCTCGGCATTAAAGTCACAAATTTTCTAGTTTCTGTCATTTTACGCCGCCATATTGTTACAGTCGTAAGAACGACATATTTGTGCGAATTGCTTGTTTTGATATTTATGTACATGTATTCCTCCTCGAGAAAATGCATTTGATTCATTTTCAATTGTGCCGATTTAGTTATCCCCCATGGATTTATTCCGGATCCTGTGAACACTCAATTTCTCGAAGTTGTTTCGTAGATTCGTACCGGGTACTTATATTTTGATGATTCATATTGAATTTAGATCGAATGCCAGTTGTCCAGAATATTTATACCGTTTAAAGCAATCACTCATTTTGACATGTTTCATTATCTTGCGTTCTTTAATTCTTATTTTTACAAACAATTGTGCGAGATGACATGTTTAATGATGGACGTAACTCAAATCTGTATGACATGTTTGTGCAAATTGTTGCAAACAAACATTGTTGAACAATGGAAGGCGCGAAAATTACAGGTAAATCGAAGATTTCAGACTGGCAAGGTGTCAAAATCTTTTGACGCTAGTCGAATACGATCAGACTTCGACCTGACTTCCAGATGAACAATAGATTTAAAGTGCAATTTAGTTAATCTGGACCAAAAAATAATTCGATATAACGAAAAATTCAAGCCAAATTCGAGCCGAAACTTCGAGATAGGTCTCGAGATTTCATATAGACAAAGAAGGAGAAAAATCGGGACTTCGACAAAACAAAAAATTTGATATAAGCGAGTTCGAGAAAACGAGAGTTGACTGTAGTTGAAGTTCTGGCCATACCAAATGCTCTAGAAGTACTTCGCTATGAATGGTTAAAAGATTACGAAGCCTCACAGAAGACTTTCCCAGGATGCCAAGTTTATTATGACATGTTCCGGCATTGAATTTGAAAGTGTCCAAGGTGGGACTTGTACACTGTTGTAACCACAGGAACCTGCTATACGGGTGCTTGTCAGTAACGGGGCCTGGGTAGTGTGTTTTGGCCATATATTTTAAAATATCAGGTTCCTGTGGTTGTAACCAATCTGTCTGGGAGACGTTGTCATTGATCCACTGTTTGGTAAGAATGTAAGATAATAACTATAAGTGTGTCAGACCCCCAAATATCATAGAGAAAATGACTGTTTAGTATGTTTTACCTCGACACTGCTCAAAGGCTCAATGAATATTGGTTTGCAAATGGCGTTTCATTTTAAAGGGACGTAACTCAGTCGAGATTTACTAAAAACTCGGCCACTAAAAAATCCGGTACATCCCGGTATCGACGACTATTAAAATGTTATAACAACCTGTAGATAATATGACAAGTTTGGTAAAGTGGGTGTAGGCAGAAAATGTCATTTTGGACCAAAAATAGAACATCGTCCCTTTGGCGCAACAAGGTTGTATCTCACATTTTTGTCAAAATGACTTTTTTGCATAAAATGATTAAGAATCCATAAATACATATTGCTATTTAAATTTGACATCTAAATTCAAATTCTAACCCCTTAAAAATGATAGTTGGCAAAAGGTTGTATCTCATATTGACATGATTTGTTTGGCGCAACAAGGTTGTATCTCAAATATTTTACTTACATTTAGGTGGGATACTTTAGTGAAACATGTTTGTATCTCTTTTAAGAGTACTGTAAATGTAATTTAAAGTTAATAGTTAGATGTGCAACATACATTATAATAAATGTATTATAAAATTATTAATTATTAGGGCCCGCAAATTTTTTTTTGGGTGCCCTATAGTAATCACCCTGTCCGTCTGTCCACATTTTTCAAGTTTTTTCTTAATAACTTGAAACCCATTATAGGTATTGACTTCAAACTTCAAACATAAGCTCACAACAACAGTTCGCTATTTAATGGCAAGTTACATTACTCTCGCTACAATATTGAAAGAGTTGTGGCCCTTTGTAAAATTCAAATTTTCATCAATTTTCAGCTTTTTTCTTGATATCTTGAAAACCATTGAAGATATCAACTTTAAATTTTAAACATAAGCTCACAACAATAAAATACTATTTTATGGCTAGTAACATTACTCTAGCTACAATATTGGAAGAATTATGGCCCTTTGTTAAATTCCAATTTACTCATTTTTCATCTTTTTTTCTTCATAACTTCACAACCATAGTAGATATTCAAATGAAACTTGCTATAATTATTGCCAGTGATAATACGCATATCTTTAGCAAAGGACAACAACTCTTGCTTTGATAAATTTTGACTTATGTCCAATTTTAGCTTCAAAAACTTTAAGATTAGTCAAAGTTTAAAAATGGTTCAAGATATTAAATGAAACTTGCTATACTTACTGATATTGACTATGACAATAAGTACATGTATGTGGAGCAAAAACAATACACACATTTTTAGCAAAGGGCGACAACTCTTTAAAACTTTAATAATTTTTAACACTTGAACACAAAAAACCCCCAGATTAATGTAGTTCTGTTTTGTGTATTTCCATCTCGCAAACAATATTAGCCAATCAGGAACAGGACAATGTCAGTGAAACCAATGTCATGATTTCATTAATTCAGTGTGCAATTTTAGTCTGTCAAAGATAATTCCAAACTTAATAAATGTCAAAGTTCATCATGGTTTCTATGTAGGAAATTAAACCTGCGCTTGTCAAACAGTTTTTATTGAATTTTAGAAGGGAGTGAATTACTTTATTTCAGGCATCAACACATGAAAGTTTGAGATCTGACTTTGTTATTGTGTCTTAGTACAGAAACTTATAGTGCTGATAATTATGCAACCCCATCATACTCCTACACTCTTCCCCTCCCCCCTCTTACAACATGCTACCACGGGGCCCTGTTCACGACAGTGATAATTCTAGTGTTATCTAAAATCTGGCTGAAAAATATCTCAGTAATGCACATTACTAGTATAACATGATGTCACTACTAAGCTACTATGACGTAAGTGACTAGTTCTGATCAAAAGCATTTTGGTATACAGCAACAGAACCATCAAATTGTGATTATTAATGCAAATACATATTTTGTATTATTGCAAGAGAATTAAAATGCAAACTCTAGTTTTTTATTTCATCAATCTTTTATATTTAATATAATTATAGTCAAATGTCAATACATTATTTATGCAATATGTTCATCTTTATTCTAACATGACTACAACTTAAATAGACAAAGAGCAAGAATAGCGTTGTATAACGTTTCATATACCGATGGAAGTGATGTCACATCATTTTTATAACATCATCCAATCATGTTTGAATTGAAGTAAAATATTTAAAAGCCGTATGTTACCTTTTGTTTAACAACAGTTTGTCTTTCTGGCGCTTTTGTATTAACCACTCAACATTTCAGCCTTCATGGCTAAATCCTACACATCAGGATTTTAAACCATTGTAATACAGCCGGTATACCATGATTTTTCATATATATCATTTCTTAAACATAAGTTATGTCAAACTGTGGTTGACAGTAAGGTGGTTCAGTGTTTTTAATGGGGATATATAGGCTGACAGGGTGGTTCAGTGTTTGTAATGGGGAGGACCAGTTGACAGGGTAGTTCAGTGTTTGTAATGGGGAGGACCAGTTGACAGGGTGGTTCAGTGTTTGTAATGGGGAAGACCAGTTGACAGAGTGGTTCAGTGTTTGTAATGGGGGACTGGTTGACATGGTGGTTCAGTATTTGTAATAGGGAGGACCAGTTGACAGAGTGGTTCAGTGTTTGTAATGGGGGGACCGGTTGACATGGTGGTTCAGTATTTGTAATGGGGGACCAGTTGACAGGGTGGGTCAGTATTTGTAATGGGGGACTGGTTGACAGGGTGGTTCAGTGTTTGTCATGGGGTCATTTTAAGTTTTAACTACTACTGCAGAAATGCTTCTAATTTTCAATCCAGATATCTAAGTTAAAAGTGCCATAACTGTGACATGATGTAAGTATTTGATAATTGGGTTATTAAACATCTATGTTAGAAGTGTCAAGTGAGTATGTCTAATACTTCGACTTTATATGTCTACTGCATAAAACTTTCACTAATTACCCCTAAAAATCTAAGTTAAAAGGGTGATAACTCCGTCCAAATACATTCTAAAGTTATGGGATGCAAGTGCACTTATTAGGTGGAGTATTTGACACTTGATAAATGTTTTAAATATTAAGATGATATAGGTAATACTTCGAAAGTTGTGTGCGTTCTGCATAAAAATTGACTTTTAAACCCAAATCTAAGTTTATAAAGGGCCATAACTCCATCAAAATACATTACATATATTAAGGGGTATAATGTATGTGATGATATACAGACATTAAGTATATGTTATAAGTTTCGAATGAATATGTTTTATACTTCAGAAGATATGAGTCTTTTACATAACAAAATTTTGGAATATGACTCTGGCAATTCTGGTAGCTCCCTTTTTCTTTAAAAAGGCAGGCAAAAAAGGATTTTTGCAATATTTTAGTCACAAATGTGATGATAACTTAATCAACATTGTTAATGTGTTTATAAACATCATTACAAAATACATTGAAAAAAATTGTAAAATGAATTTCTAAAATATGTTGAGATACAACCTTGTTGCGCCAAACATTTTAATAATAATCCAGATTTATTTGGTGCAACAAGGTTGTATCTGGAACATTGATCAAAATCTCTTTTATAGTTTATTTTTGTTGTTTGTTTTATGTATCAACTTAAATGTATTGTTTTACTGAATTAAATATCAAAAGCCAAAATTATTTTATCAATTTGTAACAAAATAATCAAGTTATTTCCTCTTCCTGAAAAAAGTGAAAAATTGAGATACAACCTTGTTGCACCAAAGGGACGACATGTTTCCATTCTTTTATTTATAATAATACATATTTTAAGAATTAAAAGTACCGTACTTCTGTGTAGGCCTCTTGCAAATGGTGTATAGTTATTTATGAAGATAAAAAGCCATGCTTTTCTACATTCATAAACATTTTATGAACAAACATGATATTTTAAAAAAAAAGTTGAAACAGATGAAGATACAGGTGATCGTGTTTGACATCAGACAAATTATATAGATCTATAGTGTTGATGGTGATCAGTGTTGAACTGTTTGTGTGTATGTTGTGTTCAAAAGAGAAAATCCTAAGCGCGTGGTCATCCATAACTACTTAATAGCATTGTACTACTCAATCTTTGATAAAGTCAACTCCTGTCCGTCCTAGCATATTAACTGATGAAGAAAGTGTGGTGCAAATATTAAAATATCTAATCTCCTGGTAAATTTCGAAGAATTCATGCTATTGACATAATGTTGCTGTTTTTCACGTAACTGATAAGCCAACCGGCTGTGTGGTTCAAGTGGTAAGAATAATGTTATCTTTGGTCTCATTTACATCATCATGCTATGTAAAATCTGATCTGCTAAAATACGGACCATATAAAATCTACAAGGAAAATTTGTTGACCCTTATCAAAGTGTGAGTAGTATAGGTAGCCTTTACTATAAATTTATTTATAGGTTGATTGTGAAACAAGGTTTTCCAACTTATATTAATCACTCTTGACACCTCATTTCTGATGTTATCCAAGTTAGCAACAAGGGTATGAAAGAAGAGAAGGCAGTTTCCTTTTATGCCGAGCATCTAGTGAGGAAATTACTGGTACCATTTTTACTTCGTCTTTGGTATGATGCGTCCTGGAATTGAAACCAGAACCTCCCGAGCTCAAAGCGATGCTCAACTACTTGGCTTTCGAGAAGATGTTTGTTAGGGAGGGGATGATATTCCAGGAATAGATTTACACCTATCCTGGTTATTGAAGCCTTAAAGTTGAAAACAAAGAAATGAATCTGCCTTTTCTAATTTTATTCTACAAATACAAATGTCGACATATTTTACACAAATACATGTATTGTTTCTCTTCTAATTATAGAATCTCAATTACTGATATATTCACTGTAATGTTACATACGATATTACAGCAAACTGGCTGCATTATGTTACAATATGAAACAACTTGATACAAAAAAGTTCTTTTGGGACTATGAAAGTATCCCAAAATGGCATGACTAATTATACCATGAATAGTTAGATGAAATCTGAAGAAGTACAATGATACAGCTCCGGTAATACATTATGAGTAACGGTAATACATTATGAGTAACGGAAACACAACGTACCGTAGTTAACATAATTAAAGCATAGTATACAGAATAGGTTGTCAGAAAATGGGTCAAGCATTAATCAATGCAATTCACTTTTGCTTACAATAGGGAAAATCACCTATTCATATGCAAAGTGCCCACCAGCAGTCTATTGGACGAATGAACAATAGAAACCTGCATACACTAATACCCCTGTATACAAACATGATCTCTCCTATATAAAACCAGAAATAGGAATCAGTAATTGCCTATTATTAAATCATAACATGAGTAAATTCTGCATGCCATGGGGGAACAAAACAGCCAGATCTGAATGAATTAATATTGCTGTTTTAAACACCAAAATCAATGAAAATAGAATAGGCTACATGAACAGATATAAATGTATGATTGGGGGAATTATGAGTCTTGTATGTGATATAAAGACAGGCCTTGTTGTCAATATGGTCAATTAGTGATAAAAAATACACAATTTACAAACCAGAATATTTTACAATTTCCAAGAAATGAAAACGACAGGCATACAATAAAACTGTGTTAAACATGACCATATAATAACATAACCTTATTATATTGCGTATGTTTACATGCAACACTGATGTTTAATCATTGTTAAACAATCTAAAATTAGAAAAAATAACACCATGTTCATACAACATAAAATCCGACAACAATATACAACATTATTACCATGATTAAATACAAATGTTCAATATTATACTTCAATAATGCATGCATCAGTGAAAGATAAAAAAATACGAATATACCTGTATCGGTACTCAATAAGTTATCCTCAGAATATTCTGATTGGTAAAACATAGAAAAAATACTTCAGATGTACTGAGTATTCCTGAGAACAAAGCTCTGTCTATTTCTAACATTCTTCAAAATAAAGGAAAAAGCACATGTTTTCAGACGTTCTCAACTTCAGGCTAATTTAGCGTGTTTATTCCAGTGGATTAACAGTAGAAACAGGATATATTCTATCCAGTATTTAGTTTACCATTCAATGCATACTTCAACAATCAAGACTGAAACTAAAGATTTATTCCGAGGATTTGAACAAAGATGGAAAATCCCATCCAAGTAAGAATGCATGTATATACTGCAGAGAATATACAACAGACACAAAAGGAGGACTGTGTAAAATAGTGCATTGTTCATGTTATCTGAAGTACTGTATAAGTTAAGTTAGTGACGTGTAAATATTGGTGAATTTCAAGAATTTAATTTTGCTAATATTTCAACTAGTATAAATTTTTGTCAACATACAACTCTACTTACTCAGGGGAGGGAACTCTGAAGTACAAGAGTTATTTTCTATAATATCAGCAGCTTATAGAATTTTTTAAAAGCCTTATATATCTGCTTGTTAAGTGTATGAAATTCAGAATTTGCTAACTTTTTGACTCGCACAAACATTCACTTATACAGTATCCATTGAAAACAAAGTGCAAGGGTGTCAACAGAGTCAAACTAAAAATCCTGAAAACATATGCGGCCAAACATTTTTGTCAAACAATAGACCTTTTACCACATTTTTTCCATATTTAACTCAGTTTGTATTAAATAAAATTGCCTAGAGAAGATTAAATTGACCCTAACTTTGCTATTTCTTGAAATATTTTCATCAAATAACTTTTATTTTGGTCAGAAATCATAGCTCTTTCAAAATAGATAAATCCGGAACTCTGAATAAATCAGGCATATTGACACCCCTGAAAGTGGAGAGATGGATTGCGATCCAGCGAGTGTTTATTTCGTTTCTGTGTCCATTTCTTCCTCATCTTCCTCCTCTTCATCTTCCTCGTGTCGTTCTTGTTTCTCGTACGCTTTATCTGATGGTGTCACTACTACACCTTCCCATACACTCATCTCTGTCGCTATAGCTACAAATATACAACATATATATGTACATCTCTGTCAATATAGCTACAGATATACAATAACACATACATCTCTGTCGTTAAAGCTACAAATATTTAACAAAACATATATCTTGCAGTTTATAATGATTGATCAGTGCTTTTCCAAATCTGTAGATACCCTTATACACTGAGTACCAAGCAAGGGACCTAAACTAGTACCATTTTAACAACTTTGGTATGTTGTGGACTGTGATTGAACCTGCAACCTCTCATCTCTATAGCAGACAGTAAATGACAAGATCATATGAATAAATAGTCAGAACATTGATTCCTTGTATAAAAGTTTTAAAAAACTTTTCAATCCTGAACCAGACAAATAAAGTCTTTAAAGGTGCTGCCTCACAGATTGGGCTAAAAATTTTGTATGACGTAATTTTCCTACCTAACCAAGTATTTATATAATAGAAAGTCACTGGCGATTGCTTTATGAATGATTTATGGCATATAAACAATTTAAATTAGTCTTGAAATTCGGCACTCAGTATTTTTTCTTTTAAAAATATCGCAGAGTTTCCTTCCAAAATGTTCTGTGAATTATGTAATTCACACATGATCAAACTGTAACTTCAACAAACTAAAGCCTAAACATCTGTGAGGTATTCGGTTCCTTTCGCAATTCGTTTTTATCGAATGCAAACAAATTTCAGGCAATTTAAGTGATATTAGTGCTAATTCTATAGGGTATTAATACCCTATAGAATTTTGGGTGTAAAAATGCTAAATTACTACAAAATGCTGATGTTTCCAAAGTTATTTTTCATGTCATCGTGGTTGTTTATGGCATATACAGGCAACTATACCAAAATTACATAAACATTTGACAATTTAATTTTATTTTTGCAATACACCAATACGTGAGGCAGTACCTTTAAGATTTCCCAACTACCAGGTAGTCAGACACATTCTGCAAAGTTTACCACGGAATTATTTTAATTATAGTGAGTAGTCTTTTATCAATTCTGACTTTTAAATGTACCGGTACAAATTTGAAGATATTTGTAAAACATGCATGATGCCCCCCACAGGCATCTAAGATGTCATTAAGTGATAATGGCCATACAGGGTATAAAGGGTTCATCTGTAGGGAATGGATAAACTCCCACATTAAAGAACTGAATGTGGAGCCATTCTCTAATTATAAATCAGATATGGTTTGATCTACTGACTGGTGGATTGACTGACCGACCCACATTTGTAAAGCAATATACTCCCCTTTCGAGGGGTGCACAGTATTACTGTATAAGAAGCATGATCTTACTAGCATTTCCTTCCATCCCTAATATTTGTTTAAATCCACCATGACTGAGAACTCTCAGTAAAGTCTGTGCTGTGTAACATACTTGATCCTGAAATGTACAAGGTGACAGTAAATAAATGACCCTGTATATATAGTAGAGTGAGATTAACCTCATCCTCGTAAACTCTGTTAGTGTAAATTAACAGCTGATTTCTTCTCTATATTTAACTGTGGTTGTATGTTTTTATAAGCAGAAAGCATCACACATATATGTTTGATATACATTTTCAGGGGTTCCACAAGCTTCTGAATCTGAAGGATCATTTTGACACTTTTGACTATATTTTACCATTTTATAGGCAAAATACCCATGATTTTAAGAGAAAACGATGCTTCAAACCAAAACCTTGAGGGTAAAAATATGGCTTTCTGGAAATTTCAAGGATTAAAACCCCTTCTCCGGAGTCAAATGTAACCCCTGATTATGTAATACAAACTGAACCTAAAGAACTAATAATGCTCGCAAAAATAGATATATTAAACACAAAAACCCAGTCATTTATTAATGCATAAATGTCAGGATAAGATAAATTTATCCACACTATATACATACACAGTAGAATTTCAAAGTATTATTGCTGTCAGAAGGTGATGAATATCCCCCAGACAATGCTATAACAGTCTGACATAGTTGTGATCAATATTAAACAGGCAACAACACTGACAATTGATCTGAGCATAACAAACTGCATTATGCACAACTAGGCTTGTTTCTAATTGGCATTGTGATGTATCATTGTTAAAATCCAAATAATGGTTAAAGAGAAATAGTGGGAAAAACATAGTCTACAGATGTATTAAAAGGGCGACTTTGTATTTGAAAGTATTATTTTATAATTATTGGTTTAAGAGATCATTATATCGCTGGCTTAGAACTAGAAGGTCATAAGTGACCTAATAAGACTGATACATATTTGAAATATGCATCACAATGCGCTTCTTTTGAGCCTATTTTCATGAAAATCGGAAATGGTCATGTTGACCAAACTGAAGTTGAAGAAGCTTGTTTTTCCATATGTAAAGCGTAGTTTTCAGACGTTTTTTTCTTGTTTTCTCAAAATATTGATTTTGTACTGACGACCTTCTAATTCTAAGCCAGCGATATGTCATTCCTTGCTCAAATATATCCATCTAAGGTAATAATGTAGACACGACTTTCACATGATTGAAATAGTATGCTCATGTTAAATCAATCGAGTACTCCTTATTTCTATGGCCATTGATATTAAACACAACATTTTACCTGTTGTTCTAGTGTCATGACTGTATGAACTCGTACAGTACCCTGTTCACAAGGATCTGTAATACCCACTGAACCTGGCAGGAAAAATCCAGCTGCTAAAATCTGTAAGCACCTCCTACAATGAAAATATGAAACATTCACTCAAGTACAAATTGTTAACAATATGAAGTGCTATGACTTTATTTTAATAACAGTACAGTCCAACATATACAGGGACCTAGCATATCAAGAAACTTTGTCCTACACAACCATCAACCAAAACTGTACAGGTCAAATTTCATAAAGGTAATAAACCACTAAATATCTAATGGTACTTTACTGTCACAGCCTGAGAATTTAGAATTTGAATCTATTTGTCCAATTACCATAAGTGAATAGTTTTCCTTTGTTATTTTATACATGATTTCTGCTGAATTTACTAGTTAGCAACAATAACTACTTGTTCTGGGCAAGTGATAATTTCACAGAATACCAATGTTGGGGATAAAGAGCAGATTGAAGATAAATACAGATATGCTACCACTTTAACTCACAATGTTTGTTTGTTAATTCAGGTTTAACACTGTTAGTTTTCTGTTATAAACGGCATTGCATTCCCCTTACCAGGTTTCTTTCGTCGACTGTAACCAACCCAGTACTAACTTATCCTTCCAGTCCACAAGGAACCAGCAACTCCTCCATATGAGGAGAAAAATTGATATTAATGTCAAATTTTCAAGGAAGGACAGCAGACTAACCACTGGATCGTAGCTGCAGCTATCTCCCAATGATATGGACATAGAATGTTTACTTACTTGAATGCTATATTTATTGCTAATGGTTGTCTGGTAGGATTGTTCATGATGGCGTAATGAGACTGAAATAAAAAAATACATTATTCAGTGATATGTGTCATTGAAGAACAGCAAAGAAGTTGTTAGAACTTGTCGCCCAACTTATTTGCTGATTTCAATGTTTTCCCATTTTTCATTTTTTGTTTGCACTTATCATGACATTTCATGGAAATCAGACGCTCTAGCAAATTTAATAAATCAAAGATAACTGCAAGTCAGCCCTTTTTAATTAAATCAGTGAAAACATTATGTCACACACTAGTAAGCATTATGATGATTAACTGTATGATGTTTCATGAAAATTGGTTGAAAACAGTAGAAGAAGTTTGCTACAAAAAATAAAATCCAAGATGACCACAAGTCAGCCATCTCAAATTTCATTGGCGATAAAATATGTCATACACTTAACTTTACGAACTTTCATGAATTTTATCGGTGAAAATATAATGCCATACACTACTATGTATCATGTTGATCACATGTATGAAGTTTCATATAAATATTCCAAAAGGTAATGGACTGAGTTGTTTGCTCCATAAAATGCTAGCAGAATGATGGACAGACCAACCAAAATGGTGACTCCAGGACACACCTTCAAAGACTACTGGTAGGGGTATAAAAAACAAACTATGTAGCAAAAGTATACCAAGAGATCAATAATCCATGGTGTGAGAGGTGAGAATCCTTCAAATCTGTTCTTCAGATCTTGTAATAATCTGTTTAAAACTTTTATGCTGAAATTGATCAGAAAAACATGATCGAATCAGAAAATAAAAGTTCAGGAATTTTGTAACCCAAACTTTGTAAAAGTAAATCAATAGTATAATTTTTTTTCTCACAAATATGAACTAGTAACAGGGTTTTGAAACATGAAAAGAAATAGAAGCGAAACAAGTCTATTTATTCTACTTTATGTTTCAGCCGTAACATCAGGAGAATACACCTCAGTAATTGCATTATGCGGGCAAACAGTCCTGAAACTACCCTTATATACCAAGCAATAAGTCACGGCTCGAGATCAAATCTGTTAAACCTTGTCTATTTATGTTAATATAATCATACATTATTTCTTGCATTATTTCCATGCATTCATGAACATTTTAAATTCCACAAATCTTCTAAGTTTCACAGAAGTTTATATCTGACATGTAAAGTGATGTATACTAAACTTCTAAAGAGAGACTCAAACTCAGGGGTCATCAGGGGTCCTCCTGAGGTATAATGCCAAGTCCTGAAAATAATACTTTGAATATTTTCATCAAAAAACTTTTTTCTACAGAAAAGTTTATTTTTTTTATAATGCAGCAAATCCAAATTTCCAGATTATTCCAGAATTGTAGCCTTTTTGTAGGACCCCTGAGCTCTTCAAATATGTGACAGTCAGATCTAAAGATAACCAGAGCAAATCAACAATGTATGGAGAGAAATAATATACAAGTGGAATTATTAGTACATAATGCTAGTAAAGCTTACCTTGAATGTGAGGCATTCTCCTCAAACCAGCGAGCATGACGTATTGCAGCAAGATGACTGTTCATAATTTTACCATCCACTAGAAATATAAACAACATGCATGATATATAACAGCATGTGATGATAAACCAACCACTAGAGCTATCAAAGCAGTGAAATGCAAATTAAAATAGGTTCATATTACAAAACATGAACAAGTGTACCAAAAAGTAATAAAGCTTTATAACCACAAAGTTAATACATTCTCCACTAAAACTTGTTTATAAGTTAATTTGAGTTAAGCTTGGTTTAATCAAGTGTTGGATTTTTTAAAACCAACCTAACCAACATATTAATGTTAGAAGAAAATCAATTTCTTATTCTAAACTGCAAAGGTGGCACCGTGGTTGAGTGGGTAGTGCTCTTGACTACGGATCAAGAGGTACCTTGTTGAATCTCGGCTGGGGCACTGGTCATTTCTAAATCGCTTTACTGTGTTTCCCACCCAACTAGAGATGAACATGTTGGTAACCCAGAGGTATTCTTGTGCATATTGGTGCTTTACATCCGGCACATTAAAGAACCAAAGGGTCTATTCAGAAACAGCTAGGGTAGTGTCCCTGGATTTCTTGTATCACACAAAGTTTCTGTCTCTTCCCTCAAAGCTGGATGTCATTGGCCAATTAGGCAGGGAAAAACCGAATAACTGTGCACTTATAACTGTCTCAGTCAAACACCAAAAATAACAAGAACATAACAACTGCATGTTCTTGGGAAGTAGAACAATAACTTACAATGAAGATCTGGATCTAGTTTCTTCAGATTTGGAGGAATTGTCGTGATCAGACATCGAACTGTAGCATCGGATGAACTGATTTCAAAACCGGTCTCACTTGTTAACATTGATAAAACTATAGATAAAGAAACACTTTGTGAGCTTTGATTTGGGTTAATGTTGTTCTTTTTTAGTCATATACGATAATCTGAGTACTTTTTACTATAAATGCACTAACTCCAACATAACTACATTATGTATAATTTGGTTCTGGTTAATATATTTTTTTTAATAAATTTTTTTAGTCATACAATAGCCTGGGTACTGTTTTACTTTAAATGCACTAACTCGAACATAACTGCATCGTACATTCTGTACAATTTGGACAGTCAATAACATTGAATAAATATGTGATACTAAAAAATTGTGAATATCTATTTTGCAAATGCGTACCTTCAAGTCTCCTCACACAAACGCTTTTAAAACCACTTTATGCAAAATAGAAGAACAATCCTTAACACTCTTGATTTAACAGTTGAACATTCGTGCAAGTTCTATTACTTCTAACTTAACTTTTCTAGTTTTATATCACGTAGGAAAGGAACATAATCACTGAAATATACATGAACAAATTGATACCTTCTCTTGGTTCCGAGGCCCTTAAATCTTCTACAACTTTATTTCCAAGAGCAGTAACAGCTTCCTCTAAAATGGTACAAGGCATTACATGTTTATAGATTCAACAAATATGGTATGGTACATCTAATTAATGGTACTGAAATAAAGATTGATTATGTAACAGTTTGGGTTTTTATCAAAACAATGAAAGTCTCCGACAATTTCATCTACAATATTTTAACACTTATTAATTTTTTAATTCTGACCAACAAAGGGACACAACTCTGGGAAGAATTATCCATCTTAAAATTCCTGACAATAATTTTGCGCAACTAGACTTGGTATCAACTATTCAGTTTCATTGAAATCCGACCAATGGTTAAGGAGAATAAGCGCAGGTAAACTTAGTTTTTTGCTATTTAAGGGTCAAAACTCGGACATAATCGTCTGACCTAAGATTCCTGCCAACTAGGCTTGGAACCAAATACTACTAAACTAGGTTTGGAACCAAATACTAATAAATTTCATTGAAATCCAACCATTATGGCCAATATAACTTTATATTTGGCTATCAAGGGGTCATATTGAAATCTGACCATAGAGAACTATTACAGTGGACCAGCACAAAATCAGTTTGACTCCCCTAACTATATGTGGGAGGCACAATGAAGGCTTGTAGAAATGTAACTTGCTTATAAACTTACTTGTTGGTAATGTTTTCAACATAACAACAATATCAGCAACATTGTTTCCAGCCATCATAGTACCTTTCTTAAATGGACCAACCTGTCGGACCTCTTCTATTTGCTGTAAAAAGAAAACACAACAGCGATCTGATTAGGTCAGTGTACTTCAACCACTCATCAAAACACATTATTGGTTTTTAAAGCTTGTGTAGAAACTGGTTAACTATGTTAAGTATCAGTGACCTAGCCCCCAACCAGCCTACTTTTCTGAATAATCAACACTGAATAGTATTACTTGTATGAATCAACAATAACTTGTCCCAAACAAGTGCTAATTTCACAGACTGTAGTAACCTATAAATGAAATTGTATCACAGTCCACACTATCTCATTCCTAAATAGTTTCTTTTTCAAGTAACAGTGACACTGCCCAGGTCCCATATTAAATCCAAAGCAGTTTCTTCAAACCAGCTTCTTATACAAATGCACAACAAATTGCATCATAATAGCTTATTCACACCAAAAGATCTTGGGCAGAAACTACAGACAGATGACTGATGAACAAGCAAACTCCTATACACCAAAACTTTGTTTTGTGAAGTCTAAACAAGATTTTGTGGACATAAAATGTCTCTCCTGAATTTGGGCCAAAATTAATCTCAAATGTTACATATATTGATATAAAAGATTTTTTCTAATTTGGTATAATATCATATTGCATACTTTCTCGCCATATATCACCATGCTATTTATTTAATTAAATTATTGTTGCTTTGTAAAAAGTCCTTTTCAGGACTAAAAAAATGCAAACAAACTATATGTTATTCTATAAACATACTTACAGCAGCATCAAAATTACCAGGCGTGATGGTAAGACTGTCTAAGACTGTATTGATCCTGGATACGAGGGCAAGTATTGATGACTGTTCAGATGTGGATGGAGTAACATCACCATTTCTTTTCAGCAGAGCCTATGAATATAATAAAGAGTATAATAACAGGTACTGAAAAACCTCATATGAAGTCCAAATCCAACCCATGTAATAAGTACTGAGATATAACACCAAATTCTTGCACACCAAATGTCCAACAAAAGGCCAAAAGTTGCATTAAAATCTTGCAATACATGTAGCTATTTTGAAGAGTTGTTAGTATGGTTTTTGACTTGGAAGCCTCACAAGAACTTTAAATCAAATCCATGTAGTAATTACTGAGATATACTATCAGTTACTTGCATGTAAAACTTAAATCGTAATTGCCCCTTAGCCAGTAGCTTTGAATGATGATGGTCAGGAAATACCCAAGCAATCAACCATTACTTAATTTTTTCTTCTGCAAGCAACTAAAATATAAGTTAATAACCATACAATAAGTCAATTACACACATGCAGCAACTATATGCATTATACAGGGGTTCCATTTGACTCAGAAGTATGGATTTTTACTCTTGAAATTTCCAAAAAGCCAGATTTTGACCCTCAATAATTTGGTTTGAAGGGTCATTTTACCAGTAAAGGGTTAAATTTAGTCAAAGGTATCAAAATGACCCAATAGATTAAGAAGCTAGTGGAACCCCTGTTTATACATACATCAGTCAGTGGTTTCTCCTCTTGTGCTGTTCTGGCTTGAGGAAAGTTTGTTTCACACTGTGTCATATCAAATGGTATGTGTGGAATAAATGCTCGGAACCTGAATATAAATCAAAGATATCATATCAAATGGTATGTGTGGAATAAATGCTCAGAACCTGAATAGAAATCAAAGATATCATATCAAATGGTATGTGTGAAATAAATGCTCGGAACCTGAATACAAAACAATGATTTATAAATCAACCAAACAGTGGCAGCATGAGAGCAAGATACATGGTACTCAGACATTTACAATAACTGTAAACCAACATTATTTCATAAATAATGGAATATTAATTTCCACATTTCACCATAAGCTGACAACTAATGTAATGATAACAAATTTTTATTGGGAGTTTCCAACTTTCCTGGAGTCTACAATAAATTATATCATCGACATAATGCTAAAAATTTACATACTTACAAAACATGAATTTATGAAGAATAAATAACTAAAATGTGCGTGGGTACTGGAGGATTAGTTCATTACTAAAGAAAGTGATAGCTCTAATAGTAATACATACGGTGGAGATGGCTTGAAACCCATCATTCCTCCACGCATCATTCCACCACGCATTGGTGGACCACCTCGGCCTCGACGGAATGGACGTCCACCACGCATGATTGATTATGATGCTGCAATGAAAATGATCATGGAATTATAATAGCCAAAACTTGATATGCTTTTTAAAACTAACGAATACGGGGAGGATTGGCTAATCTAGACACTGCTGTCTTCTTCTTCTTCTGTGTACTGAGCTGGGCACTTGATAGGCAATTAGCTCAAATTGTCAATGGTAGTGGCTACTACAAATGAAGCTGGAAGTTTGTTCCAAAGGCGAATAGCGCTCAAGAGGACCAGACAAGGAATCCCTTGTGAACATTAATGCCAGAGTGAATTACGTTGTACCGCATGTTATGACCCCTGGTAACAGTTATTAAAGGGTCCAAGTATAGGCTACATTTGTAGATGGTATCAGCAAGCAATTAGTACATGCATTATTCTATAGATATTAGATATATCATTTCAACTTTCACTTTTCTGCGTCTTTGTTTCAGTGATTCCCATTAAAGTTGTTTTAGCATAGCTATGAAGCTGCTTGTTCTTCTATGATCTCCCATTACATATCGAGCAGCTCTTTTTCGCACACATTCGTTGTGGGAAGTGGCCGTTCTGACCCAGATTCCGCAGAATTATCCAACGGGCAGAATTACAATGTAGCTGAAAAGACTGTATACCTCTGTCTCATAATTTCGTGCCTTCTCCTGAAATTCGTGCCTGGTTTATTTCGGCTCTAATATATGCGCTAGGTTGTATTTTTACTAAAATAACCCCAAATAATATTCACACAAATGGCCTGTATCAATTGGGGCAGTCATTTTGGAAGAATGGTCATTGTTGTCACCTTGACGACGAGGAACAATACGGGCATTGCTTATTCCAATTGGGATTCTTCAACTGGTGTTAATTGTTTTGCATACCATTTTTATTACGCATTTTATTTTGCGCCACAGTTTGTTACACTCAAAATGAAAACATGTTATGATGAGTACTACTCCAAATTTATTTAATTTAAACACAAATACAAAAATTTACTCCATGGGGCCCCAGTACAGACAAGTTTTTAAGGAGGCACGGATTTCATGGTTACCAGTCAACAGGATTCAGAGCACCGACATAGACATACAAAAGCAATAATTTTATGTATTTTTCATAATCATTTTGTCATTGTTCTTGTTTTTATTTGTTAAGTTAACAATTTTTCTTCCGAGATTGGTGAAGATAATTTTTGAACTAATATGCGCGAGTGAGCATTCGCCGATGAAACTGTTAAGAGGCACGGATATACGAGACAGCAGCATACAAATTACAAAATAAATACAATTTCACATGTCAGAAATCGTAAGACCCAGAATAAACTTTGTCCAGATCCCCCATGGATGAGAAGTCTTTAATCATCATTTGACAAATGTTGTATTCAGAATGGTATAAGACAATTATGGGAGAGGCGGATAGTTTCTAAAAATTACAGTCGGACTCGGACACCATGACATATCCGAATTTCCATACAATAAGGAAATGCAAAGAAAACTAAAAAGGACATGAAATGTATTATTGGAAACCAACAGTAATATACAGAAAATTTAATAATGTTATGAAATCCACCACTAATATTTGGACAAAAAGATAACTGAACTCACAATTCGAGAAAAATATCGGAAAATACCCACGCTCCTCAACCGGAAGTAAATAACCGGATCGGTGTAGACCGCGGATTCAGGACTGTACAATATGCGGGGCCATTAAACCTAAATTTGGCACGGGTTATGTGGTGTCGTTTACTATTTTTAGTTATTTTTTATACATAGAAACCAAGCTATGCGAAAATTACCGATAAAACATAGGAACATATTCATTATTTCTTAGGTGAAGAAATTAATTTATTAATATAAAAAACATTTCTTGATATCAAAATAACACTCTTTTTCAAGAATTCTATTTCCCGATATCATAAATCATTTCTTGATATCAAGATATCCAATTCTTGATAAAAAAAAGAACAAAACATGTATTCAAGGCATACCTTAAAGTCTGGTATATGCAAGCTGTACCCCAAAGACAGCCGAAGCCTGTTTTCTCATAATACAACTTTGATTTCTACTGTTTGGTTGTTTCCATTCTAAGTAAGATGACCTTAAAGAAAAATTCACCTTTATACATCTTTGGCTAAAAGCGTTAAAAAAATTTCGCCAGTTATCACATACTTGTTAATGCCACCATCATCTGTGTTTTAATAATGATTCGTTTGGTCCAGTCTTTTATAATGATTGTCTTTCTTGAAAACTCATACAATGTTGTACAATGTCTAATATTTAATTTGCTCTGGTCTGTTAACTATTTCCCTCTTAAAGTTCATTTTGCAGCTGAAAGATTGATTTCTTAGTTTTAAGTTTTTTATGGTCTTCCTCGAGAACGAGTAATTTGGGGGATCACATTGTGTCTGTCAGGTACTTTGTACTGATTTTCATGGGTTAAATGAGACTGGTTACGTCCCGTTTATAGTATTGTTTTGAAAATAATTGTTTGTCAATTTGATTATATCGCTTCTGTCTGGGTTCATTAACATATCTATAGTGTTTTATTTTGTCCTTCATGTTCCATACATTTATGAATTAGCTTTTGATTGTTATAGCTTGTTATGTGTCCTGAGTTTTCTTGTGACCTTAAATTGTCCTTACTGTGTAACAACCAACAAGCTGGTGTTATGACCTTGTCCTTGCCATGTAACAGCCGACAAGCTGGAGATATGACATTTTCCTTGCTTTGTGTTACAACAAACAAGCTGGAGCTATGATCTTTTCTTTGCTGTGTAACAACCAACAAACTAGAGCCATGACCGTGACCTTGCTGTATAACAACCAACGAGCTGGAGCTATGACATTGTCCTTGCCATGTAACAACCAACAAACTGGATTTATGACCTTATTCTTGCCATGTTACAACCAACAATTTGGAGCTTTGTCCTTGTGATTGTTGTGTTACAACCAACAAGCCAGACCTATGACATTGTCCTTGCTGTGTAACAACCAACAAGCTGGAGCTATGACATTGTCCTTGCTGTGTAACAACCAACAAGCTGGAGCTATGACTTTGTCCTTACAGTGTAACAACCAACAGGTTGGAGCTATGACATTGTCCTTGCTGTGTAACAACCAACAAGCTGGAGCTATGACCATGTCCTTACTGTGTAACAAACTGGACTATGACCTCGTCCTGGCTGTGTAACAACCAACAAGCTCGAGCTATGACTTTGTCCTTACAGTGTAACAACCAACAGGTTGGAGCTATGACATTGTCCTTGCTGTGTAACAACCAACAAGCTGGAGCTATGACCATGTCCTCACTGTGTAACAACCAACAAGCTGGACTATGACCTCATCCTGGCTGTGTAACAACCAACAAGCTAGAGCTATGATATTGTCATTGCTGTGTAATAATGAACAGGCTGGGGCCATGACATTGCCCTTGCTGTGTAACAACCAACATGTTGGAGCTATGACCTTGCCCTTGCTGTGTAGCAACCAACAAGCTGTAGCTATGACCTTGTCCTTACAATGTAACAACCAACAAGCTGGAGCCATAACATTGTCCTTGCTGTGTAACAACCAACAAGCTGGAGCTATGACCTCGTCCTTACCATGTAACAACAAACAAGTTTGAGCTATTACTGTTCCTTGTTGTGTAACAACCAACAAGCTTCATGGTGTAATGACATTGTCCTTGCCATGTAACAACCAACAAGTTGGAGCTATGATCTTGTCCTTGCCATGTAACAACCAACAAGCTGGAGATATGACCTTGTCCTTGCCATGTAACAACCAACAAGCTAGAGCTATGACCTAGTCCTTACTGTGTAACAACCAACAAGCTGGAGCTATGACCTTGTCCTTGCTGCGTAACAACCAACAAGCTGGAGCTATGACCTTGTCCTTTCTGTGTAACAACCAACAAGTTGGAGCTATGACCTTGTCCTTGCCATGTAACAACCAACAAGCTGGAGATATGACCTTGTCCTTACTGTGTAACAACCAACAAGCTGGAGCTATGACCTTGTCCTTGCCATGTTACAACCAACAAGCTGGGGCTATGACCTTGTCCTTGCCATGTAACAACCAACAAGCTAGAGCTATGACCTTGTCCTTGCCAAGTTACAAGCAACAAGCTGGAGATATGACCTTGTCCTTGCCATGTAACAACCAACAAGCTGGGGCTATGACCTGGTCCTTGCCATGTAACAACCAACAAACTGGAGATATGACCTATTCCTTGCCATGTAACAACCAACAAGCTGGAGATATGACCTTGTCCCTGCCATGTAACAACCAACAAACTGGAGCTATGACCTCGCCCTTGCTGTGTAACAACCAACAAACTGGAGCTATGACCTTATCCTTGCCATGTAACAACCAACAAGCTGGGGCTATGACCTCGCCCTTGCTGTGTAACAACCAACAAACTGGAGCTATGACCGTATCCTTGCCACTGTAACAACCAACAAGCTGGAGTGAGTTACAACAATGTGTTACTAAATCTAGTCCTGTTTCTAGGCTGGTGTATTGGGCTTTGTCCCAGGAATATCCCATGTCCTCAAGTTCTGCTATTTTTGTTCTTATCAATGCTGTTCTTTGTCTACCCTTTTTCGTTTTCCAGGTGATGTCCACTATATGTGTGAGACATATAATAACCCAACCAAGCAACTTCATTATCAGCTGCTCTGGCTGTATCTTATTAAAACACAATAAACACACAAGTAAAGTTTTTGAGTATATTTGAACAGAATTAGACTAAAGTACAGACAATTATAATAACATATTTAAGTGCACTAAATATAGATCTATATGAAAGTAATTCAGATTACAAATATTTCAAGAGATTCCTTCAATATTGCAGACATCTTTCATACCATTAGCATCTTCGGTAAGACACATTTCATACCACGATTATCATCTACATCTAGCAAGTAAATGTTTCATGCTGCTCATAACACTTTTGTTACATTCTTACTAGTGATTGGTACAAAGTTAAGATATGCCAATACCATTAAAAGAAATGATATTGGCTCAAAATAAAAGAAGAAAAACTATTGTTAAACAAAGTTGATGAAACAAAATCCCATTTTTAATTTGATAACAAATACTGGTAATCAAGCATACATGCTGTAAGTTATCCATAAAGCCTAACTACAGTACAGGTGTGCATAGAAATGTATATCAAAGCTGGACAAATAATACAAGCACATTGGACATTATCACAATCATTTATTTTATGCATCAATGTTGAATCACACAAAAGTTATTACAATGCACAATGGAATGGTCTAGAATCATATTCATTATTACTTCATAATAAATCACTTCAAGAAAAGTCAGAAAAGGACTCGTAGCACAGACCAGTAACACACTTTCCTAGTGTCTGTCAAAAGAACACAGATAACAAATATAGCACAACTATTTGATGGATTTCCTTTATCCATTGGCAAACGTAACAATTTAATATCAAAAAGCACCCAGTTAAAAATACAAATAATGAGATTCAATTATAGAGGTAATAGTGCATAGTCCAAAATCAGACATATCAACTGATAAAATAAAAAATGTGTAGAAGTTACAAACACTATGATTTTTACAAAATTTCATAAATATACCTTTTTTTCATTTTGTTATTTTTTCTTCATGTCAGAGCAACGTCTTCCAAGAAATAAATCATATTGCAAGTAAACAATTAAATCATTTGAACTTTTATTTTTATCACTTTAATTTCAATACACAGCCAGTTATTCTATAAAAGTTCATGTTTTTGTGGTATATTTTACAAGTAATTATAATTATGCTATGTTTCCTTTGCTGATCAGTATACAATCAGAAGCAAACTCGCACACGTCTTATTCATACATATCAAATGTCAGAAACAAGGACTAAATTCCTTTCGGTGGGATTCTAAAGTTGCGTAACCCACATTCAATAATTACAAACTCATGGGTAAAAGTTAAAAATTTTGAAACCCTGACAAATTGTCAATTTACATAAGAAAAATAAAGAAAACAGCCCATTTTTGGACACTTATAATCTTGAAGTTGACAAAAAGTTCTGAGAACTTTTACCCATGCAGCAACAAACATTCATCCATCGTGTATTTTCTGACATTAAAGTCAGTTGAAAAAAGCGCTCCAAGCATTTAGGTTATCTCCCTTTTTATCATCTAACTCCTCTTCCTTATTGTAGTCAAGATAACCATCATCACAGAAATCGTCCATTTTCTTAGGGAACAGAACATGATCAATAACGTGTAGCACACCATTGGTTGTGGTACCATCAGCGTAGGTGACACGAGAGTACTCGTTTACTCGGATACGACCTGTGAAATAACAACATAGACTAAAACAATGCATAAAACATCAAATTAACAAGAGATGTTTCTAAAACACATATGTCCCCATAGCCGCTCAAAAAAAATTAAAATGGGTCAACTATTGATGGTGACCAACCTCCAAATAAAGTTTGAAGATCCTGGGCCCAACCGTTCTTGAGTCATTGATTGGAAACCATTTGGTGATTTTATTCATGTTAGTCACAGCCACCTTGACCTTTGACCTACAGACCTAAAAAAATGATAGTTGATGACCAACCTCCATGTCAAGTTTGAAGGTCATAGAGACAAGCTTTCTTGGGTTATTAATCGAAAACCAATTGGTCTGTTAATTCATGTTAAAGGTCACAGTGACCTTGACATTTGACCTACTGAACTCAAAATCATGAGGATAATCTGCTGTTGATGACCAACCTCCAGGTCAAGTTTGAGAATCCTAGGGTCAGGCGTTTTTTGAGATATTGAAGGAAACCGTTTAATCTACCGATGACACACAGTATGACCAACATAAACCAAGGTAAAGCAAAATAACTTTTACACAGCTACAAATTGTGAATTCAGCTACTGAACATTCAATGTCAGAAACTTTTTTAAAATTTAATTGTCAATCTAGATAGCATACCCTCATCAACAAGTCATTAAGAATTGCAAGCAAACAGAAGTCCCCTACCGGTTTGTAGCCATTTTCTATGTTTCTGTTGCCATAGCAACCACAATTTTTGTCAGAAGCATAATATTTGTAGACGTGCATAATCCCCTTATTGCCCCCTTTCCACATACCAAATTTCATAAACCTAGCTTGGAAACTGTTTGAGTTATGGCAGGATCCAGACTGTTTGACGGACGGACTGACAGAGAGCAAACCTATAGTCCCCTCCGGTCAAAAACCGGTCCCCTACTATAGTCCCCTCCGGTCAAAAAACCGGTAGGGGACTAATAAGTGAATTGAAGACACTATATTATATCCAAACTGTAAATAAATACAATATGGACATTAACTAAATGGTGAAATGTATGTGACTAAAATCAGTGAGTTATTTATGTCATTCATGTTTCATCAGTTACTAGTATATGTTTTGAAGTGCTTAAAGTTTTACTGGTGTGGTGTATTCACATTGATACTGGTTATTTTCACATCCTTTATAAGGTTATTGCAATAGCAGAGTGGTCTAATGCGTTTGTACTTCACAGTGCTAGACAATGACTATAGGTTCAAAACTGACTTTTAATAACTAACTATAAATAACTAACATTATACTAACCAGTAAATAATGATTTTGTGATTTTGATGCTGCTTCCCTCCACAGTCTTCAGTTCATCACCACATGACAGACCAGCACTGTATCCAGTAGCAGGAACAACATGGTACTCAAGCACCCCTGTAAAATACACAAATACCCATGGATTATACCATTGAGGTAGTAGTGTATACTAGAACATAATCTCATCACAATAACAGTAATATTACATTTAAAGCCACTGAAGCCTTGACCTTCAACTAGCTCACTCATAAATTTCATCTGAAGGCCATGTCTAACTTTCATACCTAAATTGATGGCAGTAGATTCAAATACTCTCTAATTATCAATTGGATATGGTTTGATCTACTGACAGTCACACTGACACTGGCAGGCCAACACATGACAAGAAGTTGCTTACCACTAGAAGAAGTGCAAGACGTATAGTTACCATAGTAATCATTTGCAATTTCAGACTAAGATTCTGGCTAAGATAAAGAGTGACCACAGTACCTAGTGGACATGATAACGAATATCACGTTCATGTTTAATTGAAGGAGTATGTGTCCAATTATAACATTATGGTTATACAATAATGACCATACAGTCACATGCTTGATGGTCATGATACACACTTGACCTCTGACAAACAACTTATAAGAGAATATAACAAAGACATTCATTTTGAGTATCTGAATAATACTACATGTATATGATAGGGCTCCATATGACTTATGTAAATGTAGCCAATGACTGTGACAAAGTAATCAGTGGTACTTAGGAGGGCGAAATGGGGTCTGTTTGTCATTGACTCATTTGACCATTTATTTCTTATTATGTATACATTGAACTGGTTCAGTTTGACAAAGAAGCCAGTGGTAAATTCCTTAGTAGTCAGCGAAAATGCTGACCGCTGGGGCTTGTGGAGAGCTCGGATATATTTACTTCAAAAGAACAAAAAGATGGTATTAAGTCAGACAGGGAAAGCAGCACTCAACTTAACGAGCCGAGCACAGAAAACATTAAAAACACACAAGGCACAATGCCCAACTGAACCAACCGAGCACAGAAAACAAACGCATACAAGGCACAATGCCCAACTGAACCAACTGAGCACAGAAAACATAAACACATACAAGGCACAATGCCCAACTGAATCAACCAAGCACAGACAACATAAACACATACAAGGTACAATGCCGAACTAAACAAGTAAAGACACATGATCATCATAGTAATGTTCTAGAAAGCTGCTTTGTACAGTAACAATATTTAGTATAAACTGTGATTCTGGTTTCTACCACATTCAATGTTTATAGCACCGTCAACATTTTTTTACTCAGGCTTTATTCTAGCATAAAAACTGCTGCTATTGCCTGTCTATAATAATAATAATAATAATAACGACTTTATTTATAGTGGATGACATATTTGGTTCTAGACCAATTTTCAATATGTCTCACCCATGTTTTAATAGGATGAAAACATGTAAACAACTTCAAGGCTATTCAAGTGCTCTTATTACCTATTTATACATAATAATGCGTATTACATCAATAATCATATTAGGTATAACCATGTATGACGTAACTTTTACAAATAATCTCTCATCAGGTATAATTGTTTATTTCTATACAGTATAGTATTACTTACGTGTTAGCAGTGTTAAGTTCTTCAACAAGGCATCTAAGCATTTTGGAGGAATCTTACCAAAAGCTTTGTCAGATGGGGCAAACAGTGTGAAAGGTCCTTTGCCTGAAAATGTTCAATAAATTATAATCAGTGAAATCACAATATATAACCATTTTATGCCCCAATGCATACATTTTATGCTCTAATGCATTTCAACAGTGACTTGCCTCAAAATTCCTATTATAACATCGAACAGATCATATACCATGGATGAATGAGAGATGCATGATAGCGGTTGGTAACATTGGTAGTTTATCCATACATTTATAATTCAAATCAAAAGTTGCCACTTCAGTACACACATATCATGTTTGAAGATATTTTGTGTCGATCAGCCAACTAAATAATCGTTAGTCATGCATTCTTACATGTTCCAAAACATTAAAGTGGAACAGTTTACGATAAATATAGTTCTCAGACATTCCTAAAAACGAAAACTTTAGATCTGTCTGCAACCAAAACTAGAAACTACAGATAACAATCAATAGTCTCTAGCAAAACTAAGCAAATTTTCCATTTGACTCGGGAGTAGGAGTTTTGACCCTTTGAATTTCAAAAAAGCCACATTTGACCTGCAAGATTTTCGTTTCAAGTGTCATTTTCTCTTAAAATTGTGGGTAATTCAGCTTAGTATGAAATTTCAAATGACCATATTAACATAATCATAGTTAATATTCGTCCAACTACTTTTATTTCCGGATTATTCCAGTAGTGTAGGATCCCTAGCTGTATGTATAGGTATTTACCATTTAATGTTGTAACTATGCTAGGTACCAGACTAACAGCTTTCAGTAGTGTACTGAACACTGGACACTTCTGTACAACAAATGTGATGGTTCCTGGAGGAGGAAATAAGACAGCTCCCACCTCATGTATAACACCATTAGAAGCTTCCTGATCAGGTAAAGTCACAGGTCGTCCTGATGCTGTGATCACCTGTAATTTATCAAAAGGTCATGAATAAGCAATGAAGTAGTTTATGTTATTGGCATGCATACTGGTCTACAACAATATATACAGATGTACTTAAATGTATAACTTGGGCTTTCAATCAAATTTTAGAAAAATGTTGTTTTAAGCCACACAGAGAAAACTAATACATGAGCATGATTGTGCCTCACTGGTAAGATGTTCATACTGTCACAATTTACTGAATTTAGGAAACTTCATAAAATGATACAAAGAACACTAAAATACTAACTTTTCCATCTTTATAGATGTTAATCCTGATATCTTTCCCCTGTAGAGATGGAACCAGCATGTCATTCTTCAGATCTTTATACTGGACATTGCCACTAGCCACATGGTACTTCAATATATCACCTAATACAGTGATGTTCTTCAAAAGGAAGTCAACAAATGGCTTAGGTAACTTACAAAAGGCCTTATCAGTTGGTCCAAATACAGTAAATGGGCCTGAAAAACGAAAAAAATACAAAAAAGATTAACAATCACAAAATAATGAACTTGGAAGAAAACAGCATGAGTGTCAAAATGACACAAAATATGCCTCTCGGCTATAGTCAATAAATATTGATTGGGAAATAAAAGCCAATACACATGCTTTGTCTGCAAGCCTTCAGAAGGAAAATGAAACCCTTTTGAAGATTTAGAGCCTGGACAAGGCTTATTACTCTCTTTTTCGTAATTAAAGGGCCATAATCCAGGTAGGTCTAGGATGATTCGATAAGAGCTTGACCAAGATATTAACGCATAAATATTCATTGTCAACAAGTTTAAAGGCTATCAGATTATAACAGTTTCAAATCAAGGGCAACAACTCTTATGTATAATAATATAGTCTAACAAGGGTTAGATCAAGTATGACTGCTTGTATTACATACACATACCCTGGTAGCCCCATGGTTTAAGCAGTCACACAGTATGTATCCGTAGTTAGACTGTATACCGTACATGTACTATATAACATCAGATGATCACCTTGCTACAAGATAGCAGAGAAATGCTCAATGTCATTGATCTATAGACAAGAATCATTCCAGACAAACTCATACATACTCGATGCTGCAATTGATTTCTATATTCAGCTAGTTCACATGCCAACACCATAATCTGAATGGCTTACATATAACACAGAGTATTCCATTGAAGCAAACCAGTGTTAGAATGTCTGAATAACTTAAGTAGCTAATATTTTATCAAATCTTCATCGACAATTTTGCATCATAGTCATGAACCCATTATAAAAAGCATCAACATTATCATTAAGTATGCTTAAGACAAGTTAATTAAACTCTATTTTTTATATAGTCAGATGCACTCAGCGCTGTGAACACCAGCATTGAGTCTGGCATCAACATATACATGTCATAGCTGTCAAGGCCTTATTCATGGTAAGAGTGAGATTTTGGTTGCAAGGGGTGGTTGCCCCGTGGTCAGCGGTCAGGTGCCAACAGTGTATGCAGGATGAACGTTCAAATCATACTGGATATGGATTACATGAAGTGGTTGGAGGCCCAAAAAATCAACCTTATACATGAAGCATGTTATGTAGTATAAGGTTATAATCAGGGTTCTCAACAGTTTTAGTCCCAGGACTCACTCCCACCAAAGGGGTGTGGAGAAAAAACTTTGATTTTTGGAACCTTACATCCTGCATTCTGGTGCATTTTAGAGTTAGTATCTCGTGAATTAACTTTTTTAAATACGTGTATCAGACTTGGTTAAAATGCGTGAAATTTGAAGAGATGAGTGTGAGAGCGTGAGCTAGGGTTCAAATGTGCGAGTCTCACGGCGAATGCGCGAGACTTGATAGGTATGCTTGATACAATTATGGTTCTTGATCAATACTTAAGTCCTAGTTGCTATCTATTAATATTTTAAGTTTCAAGTCAACCCCAGGTATAATTATGGAGTTAATCACAGTTACGCCCTGGACAAAAAAGATATTCAAAGAATTTAAATAAAGGGAGACAATCCTTATAGCGTTAACTCGAAGTTTTCTGTAAATATTGCGTATGACGATAATATTTGCTCAAATTTTAGTATTTTACCAAGGTTTTCTTTTCTCATTTTCTGTTGTAAAGTTTCTATACAACAAGAGGGCCATTGGCCCTGAAGCGCTCACCTGATGACTAGCAGTTTAGGCAGAATCAGTATTTATTATGATATGACCTTAATATTTGATTTAGATTTTACAGTGACATACTTTGTGTCAGGTTTAATATAGATGAGGTAAAAATGTGACTTCTAGAGTATAAACAAGTTTTTTTTATGTGACCTTGTGACCTAGTTTTGACCCAAGACGACACAGTTACAAACTTGACCTAGATTTCATAGAGACTAACATTGTGACTAAGTTTCATAAAGATTAGGCAAAAAATGTGACCTCTAGATTGTTTATAACAAGGTTTTTCTGTAATGTGACCTAGTTTTTTTACCCCAAATGACCCAATTATAATACTGACATAGATTTTATAGACATACACTGAGACCAAGTTTCATTAAGATTATGTCAAAAATGTGACCTCTAGAATGTTAACAATGTTTTTCTTCAATGTGACTTGTTGACCTAGTTTTTGACCCCAGATGACCCAATTACAATCTCGACCTAGATGTCATAGAGACATACATTGTGACCAAGCTTCATTAAGATTATGTCAAAAATGTGACCTCTAGAGTGTTAACAAGGTTTTTTTTCAATGTGACCTGGTGACCTAGTTTTTAACCCATCATGAACTAATTTCGAACTTGACCTAGATTATACAGATACACACATTATGACCAAGTTTCATAAACGTTATGCAAAAAATGTGACCTCTAGAGTGTTAACAAGGTTTTGCTTCAATGTGACCCGGTGACCTAGTTTTTGTCCCCGATGACTCAGTTACAACCTTGACCTAGATTTCAAAGAGACAAACATTGTGACCAAGTTTAAAAAAGATTAAGTGAAAATTATGACCTCTAGAGTGTTAACAGTCCAATTGTTGTAGCAGAGGGCGCAGGGCGGACGACGGACAAAAGGGTGATCACAATAGCTAAAAATGGGGGGGGGCAGACAAGAGTTACTGTTCTTGGTCACTACACTACTGACAGCTATAATAAGGAATTACCTGACTTTTGCTCGATGACGTTTGTTTGCTCATTAGTGGTCTTTACATACAGATTTGACTGTGACCTGACGACAATCATGTGCACCCCTTCCCATCCTCTCTAAATACGCGCGTGAACATGGAAATTATCTAATCAAACATATTCACGTGCACCCCTTCCCATCCGCGCGTGAACATGGAAGTTATGTAATCAAACATATCTAGAATAAGTCTAATGAGTTCCCAATGAATCATGTTCGTTAATGAAACCTGCAAAATTATGCACTTACCTGCCCCCGACAGTGCCTTTGCCAAACCGGCTTTTGTCACCAGTGTCACGAGCTCCTTCAATCCCAGGTCCGTAGCAAGCTCGGGAATGTTCTTACCGGCAGATACGTCGAAATGAACTGCTTCTTCAATCTGCGCTGACATGAGTTCAATCCAAACCTGATCATTCGCAAGAACACTGGCGCAGCCAGCAACCAACAATAGTCCGCAGAGATTCATCATGATGCACTGTCAATGGTCGTGTACGGAGTGTAGTAAATTGGTAGAAATACCGGTAGATCGAAGCTGTAAATATCGTCTGCAAATACTGCGACGATCATCAGGTGTGACCAATATTTAAGACAGCTTATACAAAGAGCATTACTCGGTGTAAAATTATGGGACACTTATGTGATTTTCCATTTACTTATATAAGTTGAACTCATTGATGCGCAGCGCACGTGACGGGTTCATCGAATTGTCACGAGACGTTGAATAAAGGAAATCACTTACATAAAATGGCTGTTCTAAAATAAAATCGCGACAATGATTATGTTCTATTTTTTTACCTTATCATAAATACGGTTGTTTGATGCATAATTTATAAATGTAAACAAAAATTATGTTATGTATAGCCACGGAAATACATTCTGTATATTCTGTGTATATCCGTTGTATAGCGCTGGCTAGCTTATAATAATAATAATAATAATAAAGACTTTATTTAAACAGGGAACACATTTGGGTATGCCCAGTCTTCCCTGTGAGCCTCATATAACATAATATATGTACATTTAAAAAAGTTACATGAATGACAAAGTAATATAAATATATACAAGTATATATAGACAGCGGAAAGAAAGGAAAAGTAATGAGCGGATAATATAACACATTGAATGATGGCATAAATAGCATAAAACATTATTGATGGGTTACTAATTAGCTTGATTTTGAGAGTTCCATAGGCCTGCTATGAAAGGGTCTAATTAATCAAAATTATTATTTGATAAAGCAAAATGCATAAGCAACTGTGTTAAAATACAATCCTAATTCTTAAGGGCCAGCTAGTTCTGTTTTTTTGAGCCTTTAAAAATTGCTTGACGTCGCAAACGTCAATCGAACATAAAAAGACGTCGCTATATAAAATACGTCAAAAATAACTTCAGCATACAATTTAACGTCATTTAGGAGATTACAGTGACATCATATGAACGTTATAATACACTAGTGTGTAGTGTAACTGTAAGAATATACGTATACGTTATGCTAACCCAGATACAACCAAAAGCATGTGATATAACAGTATATAGTACATGCTCATTCGTGACACAATTCCTAGTGTATACACTAGTCGAATGTTCTAAGTACACACTTTGTAATTTTAATTTAACAGGAAAAGTATTAGACCTATCAGTGAATCGAATATACCATTGGAATCAGGAAACTATTGTCTATCAAGTTGAGTTAATCACCATTCTGAAATATAATAACAACATACTAGAAAATGACCATTTAGTTCACTGCTTAAAAAAACAAAGTCGCACATCAATATTATGTATGACCACCGTCTGCCCTGATGATAGCCTGACATCCTCTCAGGCATTAAATTGATAATGATGTGTACCAATTGCTGCTGGAGTGCATTCCGTTCTAGTAAAGGGTTCGTTGTGAGTTCCTGTGCGTTCTGGTGTTGCCGTCGTGCTCGGATGCGTCGCCCCAACTCATCCCAGACGTATTATATCGGATTTTGGTCCGGGCTACAAGACGGGCATTCAATAGTGCAACCTAAATAGGAAATTGCATCAAAATCAATTTCCATGTGATAAGAATGTGCTCATATCTTACAAAATACATGATTGATCGAAAATAGGGAGTTTTTGTTCAATTGTAGTAGTAATTCGAATGACAAATGCCTATTGAAAGTTACTTCCATGCTCAACTTCAAATTGCTCCATACAAATAAATGGACTTATTCTGTTGAAATCAACGATTCCACATTATTTCACAATCTTTAAGAGATACAACCATCAGTCAGATGTTGTCATAAACGTGTTTTGAAGAATTTAAGGACTAAATGTAAATGACGCCATGTGGCGTCTCAATTTTAAATCGAGTCAATAGAAACATGCAGCTTTTTCGAGAATTCAATGCAACAACCATAATAAAAAGTTTGTGCATGTGTTAAGAACCCCAAAACAGCCAATTAATGAATTAAATCTTACCCGTCTTATTGGCATGCCAATTTCAAGCATTAATGTAGCACCTGCGCACTCCTCAAGCGTCATTTGCGTGAAATGATACGAACTATTTTTATGGTTTTATATCTGGGGGTCGAATGTTAATCGTGTATGAAATGATTTAAACATATTTACACATATTTGAGGCGTGAGCACGAGAAAAATGTGATTTTGTCATTTTCGTCACGCATCAATGATTGTCACGTAGATCTTGGTTTTTCTTCTTCTGTATTAAAGACAATCACCAACATATGCTATCTTAACAGTTTTATTGAGTTGAAATGATTATGTTCCTGATTTATTCTAGTTCTAAAAGTGTGTACTTAGAACATTCGTCAAGTGTACATAACGCATCATTGGAATGGTTGTAAAAAATAGCCATACAACAATATACTCTTCATAAATTCAAAGCTTTTCCTTTGCAACTTGCATGTTACTTATAAGAATTAGCTACTGCAGATAATTAATATCGATGACGTAATTTGACGTTATTGGCGTCATGTACTAGGTCCATTCGCATGGTAGCATTGATTTCCATGTGGTTACGTAAGAGAGAATATGCAAAACAGACACCTGTTTCGTATGTTAAATTACATATGTGTTGCATTTTGCAATATTGTGATTGGTTATGTCAAAGAATACGATAGTGTATATCCGTGGTTATGTACACGTGACATTCCATTCTCCGCTTCTTACGGACATTCTGCTTTAAATATTTCGATCAGTCCTTGATTAACAGTAGGGCTCGGAAATATCTATCTAAAATCAAATTTATTTTCCCAAACTTGCAGCATAAACATATTAGAAAGAGGCGGAAATACAATAATATAATAATGTGTTAAGGAAAGTGTACGTGTGTCTGTAAGCACATGTAGTCAAACAGGGGCTGATAATTTTGTAACGCAGATAGAATCAGAGAAGCCGTCGACTAAACATAAATGTAGCGTTTATTGATCCGGGCACCTGCGTTGCGAATGAAAACAACATGGCCGTCTGATTTATAAAATAACATTTTCATACCCTAGGATTTAGTCATGGCTGCTTCAATGAAAGGGCTTGACCCAGCCCTTAAAAAGTATCTACGATCTAACAAACTGCCTGATGTTTATGAGGTAATGACATTGTTATAGCATTTAAGGATGGAGTAAAATCGGAGGAAAAAGAGCACCGGGTCAGAGGCGAGTCCCGAACTCGAACTCACGACCCTAGACCCACAGGTATTCGGCATGTTGGCTGTGACCCCCACCCCCTGCCAGTGAACAACTCTACAACCCATACAGAGAGCTTAAACATGTTTAAATAGTGTCCGAACAACATAAAATAACATTTCATTAATATCTGAAAAATCCCCTTGGTGTCTTATAACATTAGTAGAAGGTATACAAGAAAGTTACTGGCACCCCTGGCATAACTCCCTCACCTACTTAATGCAAATAGTCGAACAATCAGCAGCAAGATACGTCATAAACGATTATGATTATACAAGCAGTGTGACCCAAATGATAAACACCCTTCAATGGCACACTCTAGAACAAGGGCACATACGCAGCTCCCTTCTGTACCTGTACAAAATCAGAAATACTTTAGTATGCATCAATCATAACCATCTCACTTATACCAGATACCTGAACTACCTGATTCCACAGTCCCGGACCCAATATTACATGAACTCATTCTTTCCCTGTACTATTTGACTCTGGAACGGCTTCCTTACATTGTGCAGTCCAGCCCCAGCATTCAGATATTTGCTGAGCAGCTGGCCACTGTGAGTATCTCAAAACTAATGAATTAGCATGTTCTAACTTTGCACTGTATGTATTTTCTTTTTCCTCTTTGCACCTAATGAGATTTTCTCATCTTTTAACTCACTGCTCCAGACTGCGCCTCCCATTTATAATCAGAATTGATTGACAGGGAGTTTATGTTGATGGCTTGATGTGGATGATTTCGAAGTTGTGCTGTTTTTCGCTGTCAACAAACTGTTTGCGATAAAACTTGACTTAAAAGGGGGATTTATTGGTTCACATGAGTATTTTTTGTTGATCGATTTTTTGACTGATACGGACACATTTGAAAACGATTTAAATACCAATATTTGATTTATATCGGAAAACGTTACGCAGCCCTAGTGTGTGACCATCAAATCCTCCATCACCACTTTACCATTTAGCTCTGGACACAACCCCTTGCTGTCATCTGTTTTCTCAAGACTAACTTTCTGCCATGGATATGATTTTATTTTATAATATTGTGATTTAATTATTTACTGCTTGTATTAAATTAATGTTTTAAAAATTTGCTATTTTTTCTTCCTTTTAAGGCTCTCATCACTGGCTTGGCAATTATGTGTCCCGCAGACCCTCATCAGTTTATTATTGATAAACTGAAATATCTCATAGAACATGGATTTGATGATCTAGAATGGTGAGTACTGGCTTATTTAATGAATTGTTTTTGTATTACAGGTCGCCTGTTGGGAGCAGTGGCCTAGAGGTAGAACATACATTGTGGGATTGAGAGGTCCCGGGTTCAAACCCCATCTGGGCCACTGCTTAATTTCTTTGAGTAAGAATGACTAACATGCTTAACTTTACCCAGGTGTATAAATGGGTACTTGTATATTCCCTTATACACTGGAGTTCAAGTTACCTGTGAATAAGTCACCTTAACAACTTTTGTCATGGCATGGGATCAAACCTGTGAAGTCCTGTGGCTGATGTACATGTCTGTGCTTTATTGATAAAAATATTGATAGTTAAACAGTTCTAAGTTTAAGTCCAAATTAAATCTGTATATAAATATTTGAATGTTTTATAAACAACACATACCTTTTTACTTAAAATATGAGGGGTTGTTCTTATTGTAGGGATTTGTTTGTGGCAGATAGCATGAAACCACTGAACAGGATTGTTTCTGAGAGTAACTTGGAGTATATATTCAATCTGGATGATGAGAGTATGCTGGTAAGTGCTACCTCTGATATATTCTCCAATCGATAATAACCCATGATTTTGCTGACCTAACTTTACTAGGATTGAGTCCACCCATATTAATCATAAATCTAATGATGGTTTTATTGTCTTGTGTATATACTAGTATATAGTTCTACTGAATGCATGTTTTAGTTTAGTGGAATCAGCATCACCAGATTGAATAGCATGATACATGTAGTCTAATGTATACCAGTAGAATACATAAATGCTTCAGAGATATCTTACATTAGAATATAACCTACATTATGAGCCAATGCAAACGTCGCATTTTGGCGGTTAAATGAAAATTTAATCATTAAAATTTTGCTTTTAACTGACATGACGTCATGTCTTGGCGCTATGTTTCATCAGCCAATCACAATGCTGGAAGTTACATTCTAAGTTAGTTAGAACATATTAAGTAAATTTTTAATGACTAAAAAGGACTCGCTTCGCTACGCTCGCTCAGCCCTTTTTAATCATTAAAAATTTACTCAGTATGTTCTAACTATATCTTCATACCTTGACTTCATATTTATCTCATCGTTTATTGTCTGTATTATGGGCACTGAATGCTTCCATCACAGTTACAGTAAAAACCTCAATTGAAAACCACCTCAATGATAAGAACTCGCTAAATGTTCATTTTCCTTTAAGCTCAATAAGTAGTAATTTAGTACTAACACTACCTCAATTAACTGACTGGATTCAAAGGTGCCAAGAGTGTTCAAACTATTGAGGTTTTACAATACATAATAATTTTGTGATATTATGGTAATAATTTGGTCAACTGTCTGAGTTAGTTACCTATATTGAATAGAATTATGCTTTACAAGCTTTAACTCTGCCTTTTCACCTTAGAAAAGTTTGATTACCCAGTTTTCTGTGAATAAAAGATTTGTGTGATATTTGAATGTATGATAGTTAAATTCTTTTACTTGAAGACGGTTGGTCTTATCCAAGAAGTTATAAGACCTGCTGAAATTCAATTTGTTTACCGGTAATTACAATTTGAGTTTTTTGTGCTACTGATCTTGTATCTTATCTATTACATTTGTTTAACAGAGTTCTTTCAACATGGTAGGTAAATTATACACATGTTACACAAAGGTAGCAGATAATGCACAGTAACAGTCTTCTTCTTATTTAGTGTAGCAATACCAGGTGACTCTGACGTCACAAAAGGCATCAAATCCAAGAAGAAATTTGTCAACATTAGAAAACTCAAATTGCTGTAAGTACTTTATTTCTATGCCAATTTCTATGAAACAAATTATGTCAGTCTAATGGAAAAATGTAAGCTTTCCACTAAATATAGGATCCCTATCAGCAGCTTATCTATTGTTCCAGCACCCTGTGAAACCATGGAAAAGAAGACTGCTTGAAACTGTAGTCCAATCGCATACAACCACTCCAAAGGTTTTACAGGGTGCTGGAATACCAACCCAGCTTCTTAAGAGATCCTATATTTCGTTGAAAGCATATACTTTTCGCCTTTATAGACTGGTGCATGTTTAATAGAAATTGATGAAGAAATGAAATGCTTATAGCTCTTTTTGTTTTCTAAGCGGAGCAAATGTTGACAAATTTCATCTTGGATTTGTAGCCTTCAGTGATGTCAAAGTCTTGTGGTATTGCTACACTTTATTTTTTGTTTCTTTTGTTGTTGTGATTGTTGTTGTTGTTTTATTTATGTTTTATGAATTGGAATAAATGGATTGTCCCATATACAAATGGAGACATATAAATGAAGAGTGACATTCTTTCGCCAATAAATGATAATTTGTTTTAATATCTAATATTGAAGAATATTTTAGTTAGAACAATATGGAAACATGGTTTAATTTTGAATCTTGTTTGGATAATTTTTAAGAGGTTTATTTTTGGAAATGGTTTACCTGTAGTTGGAATAGTATTTAAATGGTTGAAATTAGAAGATGGTTTTAGTTGGGATCATAATTTTTGAAAATAAATTAATAAGTATGAATAATTATGATTTAGTTGAAATGATCTTGAAAATAGTTTAATTTTGAATAATGGTTTAGTTTGGATACTATTGAAAAATGGTTTAATTTTGAAGAATGGTTTAGTTTGGATAATATTGAAAAATTGTTTAATTTTGAAGAATGGTTTAGTTGGGATAATGGGATAAGGAAGTTTTGTTTATAGCTACTTTGTTCAAATGTTGGTTGCTGAACATTTGGTTTCTGATTAAGTTTGTTGTTAAACTGCACCAGTTTCAATCAAATATTTTAAAATTTTGCGTTAGTAGTTTTTAAACCAGGAATATTATCAATTCTGCAATGGTGTTCTTTCCCTCACATTGTATGGTCCTTCAACTGAGAGCAAACATTTAAACAAGAGCATACTTTTACAGGTAGCTAAACACCTAACAATGCTTCATGATTATAATAATGACTTACATTTAAGTTTATCAAAGAAGTACCGTAAATCCTCGAGTATAAGTCATGGTCGCGTATTGCACGAAGGTAAAAAAAATGAGAGAAGATTAAAAGAAAAAAATAATTGAAGTAATACACGACCACGACTTATACTCGAGAATTTACGGTACCTTGTACTATGTGCATAATTAGCTGCAGTTGATTCTAGGTAAGAAACCTGAAAATGCAGACCATGCGTTCTTTGATACTAGTAATATCATGCACCATTCTTCTGTGTTATATTTGTTATTTTATTGTATAATAGATGGACAACGAGAAATATGAACGTTACCTGTTAGCAGTGGTAAAAGAGTGATTATTTGCCTTGTGGTGTCTGTCTTCATTTATTTGCTGCATTTCTGCATAAACATTTATACATAAAGCCTATATTTATAGTTACTGTTTCATTTCTTGAAGACAGATTGTTTAAGCAAACATCCTTATTTTGAAGAGTCTTTTATTTCCTTTTCTCATTTTAAGCCTCTACTTTAAACTTTGAATTCAAAATAAAGCCTGTTGGAAATTGTCTCGAATGTTCAAATAGCAAGTGAGGAAGGAAAGTCCATTTCCCTATTGTTCAGGCTAATGCCCTGTGTAATTAACATTTCCAACATTTCTTTTATGGTAAAGGTAAAATAGTTGTTTGGAAAAAAAGCAAGTACATGTATAGTTTCATATCGATCGTTTGATTTTGGTTGAAACAAATATAAAAAGTCTGTCAAGGAATGAAACTGAAATGTTTGTATATAAATAGTTGATGATAATAGCCAGAAAGATAAAATATGCCATTGTATTTTCCATTCCTGTTATACTGCTTATACATGTACTATATACACATTGCTTATACATGTACTATATACACATGTATGATGATAAAAGCTTCTGCCTCTCTCTTGTATTGCTTCAACTTTACCATTCATTCTATAAGGCAAGAAGGCAAAGAAAACAACAACGTCTTTCACAGGTATTTAAACATCAGCACCTCTGAAATGACAGACAAGTTGGTTCAATTGTAGTAAACTCAGTGTCAGATAATCTTCATGTACAGTCAGTGAGTGAATCAACAGTCTATAGAATCTTGATAAACAAATAATTTATTGTAACGAATGCTATGTTTTGTGCAGTATAGATTAATGATCATAATTTCTGACAAAAGAGAACATTTTTGTATGTCACTTTAATTAAATTACTTTCCTGTACATAATATGAGATAATTTAAAAGATCTATTTTCATTGTTAATTAAAGGAGAGCTCTTCCTAAACTCAGATAGCAAGAACTGACTAACTGTCATTCCAGTATTTTCCAAATTTGTTTAAACCGAAAAGTTGATTTTCGTTGAAATATTTTAAATTTTTATTTCTAGTTACAATTTTACATTATTTTAAAATGTTTGACCATATTTTGTTTTCAGCATGACAGTATTGTGTATGTTTAGACATTATTTTGCACAGTTTTTGAGCCAATCTTTTTGCGGGCACAGGGTCCATTTACTGTTTAGTTCATTTCAAATTTCTCTAAGACATTGAGTTATTATGAAAACCGAAGGTATAGTAATTTTTAAACATTGTTGAACACAAATTACCCGTTCCGTTCCAGATCTTGTACCTGTGAATTGGGTTAAGCCTAGGTCCCACTGAGCATGTTTTGCCACGACGATGTTCTCCCGATTGACATTAATGAGTAATAAGGACATCTGGAACAGGTCCATCGTGTTCTAGGGGAAGTCATGAGACAATTTGTGATATAGAAAGGAATCGTGATGAATCAGGTGGTATCGGAAGATATCGGGAGAACATCGCTGATGAGGAATTCCTTAGTGGACCTAGGCTTTAGCCACTATGACATAGTAGCTATGTTTAGCTAACAGCGCAAATTATAAAAGTAATAATATCTCAAGGTATTAGCTTATAAAAGTGATTGACAAATGAATAAAAGGCATCACAAGAATTTATGTAAATTAGATTTTGCTTCAGCAGGGTGATACCGATGGACCCTCATAATGAAGCATGTGTTATCTTGGCTTGAGCAGACATTTGAATAGAAATATAATTTCTTATGAGTCACTTCAATTAATAGTATGGTCATGTTACATATCGAACCGAATTTTAAATATTTGCTTCCAATTAATACAATCATGAGAGTTTGCATTTATAGGTCAAGCAATTTATCATGGCTGTAATGGCACCGGTAATATATTTCTTGTTGATTTATTATTGAATTTATTAAACTAATTCAAGAAAACGAATTCCATATATTCAATAATAAACCAACATTCATTAAATATCCTCTATATGGGACACCCTGTACATGTGGGATGTAATTGTTGAAATATGGTAACAGGTATTATGAGACACCCTATACATGTGTAATAGTACCGGTATGTGTTCTTGTCTTCTCATTTATATAATCCTCAAATTCATGAATAAAATGAATCAATATCATTAGTACGCATAATATTAGTTTAAATATACAAACATGTATATACACTGTATATATATTTTATAACCAATAATTATCACTTGTTACATGTTCAGGTATTTATTCACCTAACGTCAGTCAGTAAGTTGACTTGCTTGTCTCAGATTTATTTATGTACACAGAGACATTTTAAGGGGTGTCACTGAGTTCTTCAAGCAGGTGGGTCCAATTATCAAAGTTAAATCATTAAGTAGACAAAGTTCTGGGGTTAAGGTAACTTGGGTAGCTGAAATTGAACCCATCAGTGTATAACCATATAAGGAAATATCAAGTTGGCATCAGGTTTTTTAATAAAAACCATTATGCTACATTGAAAGTATACATATATGTAAAGGATATTCATATCAGAAAATGAAAAAATATTTTATAAAAGGTGTTTTATTTCCAATTGAAAATTGTCATTTTTTGTGTCAAAATGCTGTAAAATGTACTCACTCAATTTCAGTATAAATCACATTGTTGTGTTCTCCAATCTATTATCCAGGTGATCGACTATAGAATAAAAGTATATCAATTATATTTTTTCCATAAATCACTAAATATTAAACCATGTATAACTTAAAATTCTGTTTTGTATTTAACATTTGTTGAAGGAATTTGTGTAGAAACTTTCTATTCATGGGATTAGTTGCAATCAAAACAATTCATTGCCAAACCCATTGATTTTCAACGGTCATCCTTTTGTACCCTTTGTTAGCTAAATCAACAGATACACACACACTTTACACTTCAAAATAATCAGCTGTGTGTAAATGAAATTTGTCAATTCTAGTAATAAAGTGGTCAAACGTTTTTATACAATGTGTGGATATCATTAATATAATTTATTAGGGAAATAGTCGAGCACCTGGATAAAAGATTGAAAAACACAACAATGTGATTTATATTAAATTTGAGTAAGTACATTTTACAGGATTTTGACACAAAAAATGACAATTTTCAATTGTAAATAAAACACCTTTCATAAAATATTTTTTCATTTTTTGATATGAATATCCTTTACATATATGTATACTTTCAATTTAGCATAATGGTTTTTATTAAAAATCCTGATGGCGACTTGAAAAAATAAATTATTTTCTGATACGGTTTTACACTGATGGGTTCAATTTCAGCTACCCAATTTACCTTAAAGTCCTTGAAATAGGTGGGTTCAACCACCAAACTACCATAGAGTAGGCAGAGTTATTGGCTTAAATTTCTTGACATATCTAATACAGTTATCAGAAGTGCATTGTGATGACTTTTTACACAGTGAAAAAGAAAGTAAACTGTAATCATACATGAAAATAGGTGGGAGGTGATGTTAAGTTTACTGGGTAATTGTTCTGGCCCTGTAATATTGCGGGGGGGGGGGGAGTTACACCAGCCCATATATTGACACCCCTGCATTATATTATTCTGGTTCTTACTTATTTTTCTCTATATATAGATTTAACATTTTGTGATCACAGAAGTTTGACTTTAAGATAAAATTCTTATAATATTGCTTGCTATTTATAAAAACTTGGCTTTCTTGACAGACACTGTGGTAGATTATGATTTTAATTTTCTTTTTAATTTGCTTAGCATTGACAGCTGCCTGCTATATGTTAGGCCGATTTGATTGGCTCACAAGTTTTATTTATTTCCATTTGAGTACATAGAGGGATGAATGTTCTGTTGGTTCTTTCCAGAAAGACATTTTATTTTATTTGCTTTGTTATTTATTTTTGGCAAGTGAAGACCTTTCAGAGGTTATATTTAGTAGATTAAAATTTTGCCGTAGTAATATTTTGCTATTGTTATATTTATATCAAAGACTTGAGTGGTTAATTCGTTTATTTCATTATACCGATAAGACTTAATTGCCACAAATTCTTTCATGATACCAATTAATTGAGCATATGTAAATTTTAGTCATTATGTCACACAATCATATTGTTGAATAAAGGCCCCGTGTTCCAAAATGATGGCTTCGATTTCTCATAAAAACAATTTATTCATTAATTTTGTAAGTATGATTAGTTAATTTATAACTTCTTCTTGACTGTATGAATTTGTTTGTTTGTTTGACACGTTAGTCTGACAGCATTCACATTGCAGACTGCAGTTTGCCTAAGTGGTAGCCTGCCCTATTATGGATTATCCGGGTGGTGAGGATAAACAAGTTCAACATATCCATAGCCTGCTTGTCATTGATTATATTGATGTCAACTTTACCAAGACATGCTGTTTGTGAATCAGCATTGTTTCTTATGTCCTGATTTTATGATTATAAATTTTGTATTTTAGCCGACACCAGAGATGTACGAGAAAGCATACTATCATTATAATACAAAACAACAGAAAATTTGCTTCTGGTAAGTGCACAGCTTTTTCTGACATATTTTTGATGTAAAGGATGCTATATTGATATTGCCGTGTTTTAGTAGAGGATTTGTTAAGGGTAGAAGTGATATATACAAGGGAGAGAACTGATGATATGACAATGACAAATTTTATTTCGCAATATAAGGCCTCCGGCCCAAAATACAAATAGCATGATAACTCACCTATGAACAAATAAGCACAAATTGTGTTATATTACCAGAAGAGTGCCAATGTATTATCTTTTTATGCATAAAAAATATATATTTTCAGTGCCTGGATGCAGTATTATTTGATAAAGAAGAAGAAGCGTAATGACCTTCAGATGAAGATGAACAAAGCTGCAACCTTCCATGCACATAGAATGATGAAGATGCATCTAGAGGAATGGATGGTGTGTAATATATATGTTGCTTTCTAATATCTTATTATGTGAAAGTTTAAACCATTTATTGGTTACCTAATAAGAGCTGCTTTTTCAATTTTTTCAGTAATGTTGGTGTTATGCAGGGGTTCCACTAGCTTCTGAATTTGAGGGGTCATTTTGATATTTCTTACTAAATTTTACCATTTTATAGGCAAAATACCCATGATTTTAAGAGAAAATGGCCCTAAAACCAAAATCTTGAGGGCCAAAATGTGGCTTTTTGGAAATTTCAAGGGCAAGAACCCCTACTCCTGAGCCAAACCCTGATCATGTGATGCCAGCGGTCTCATAGCTGCTTGACTGCATTCTTAAGGTTGACTTTGCGGATCGACCCGTTTGCTTCTATGCGGTTTCACATACCAAACATTTTTAAACTAGAATAAAATTTACCTTATTGGTTCAGAGCATAGACTTTGGACAACCAAAAGATGAAAATAAGGAATGTCTTGTTTAGTATTGACATTGAGTTATCTCCCTTGTTATATTTCATAACGGCTTTTGAAAAAAACTTAAAATAAATGCAGTTTGTCGTTTTGTTGATTCTGCTTGTGATTGTAATTAATTTTTTTATTCCCTTTCTAGGAATGGGTGAAGTACAGGAAGGGCAGACAAGCCAGTAAGATTTGATATTATTATGCTTTGCTCAATTAGTCAGTTGGTCTGTTGGTCGGTAGTTAGACCAAATGGTTTCTGTTCAATAACTCAAGAACAATTTGCCCTAGGATCTTCAAACTTTACATGGAGGTTGGTCATCAACAATACATGACCCCTATTGGGCTGCATGCCATTTCTGACTATTGGGCTGCCATGGGGGCATACATGTTTTACAAACATCTTTTGTAACACTTAAATTACTAAAATTGTACAAAAGGCTACAGTCAGTAGTGTAAGAATGTAAATTGTTGAGCTATTGATAGAATAAAAGTGGTTCAAATTGCTACATTCAATTCTTAATTTTCTGTGTCCTTGATAAGTTTTATGTTTAAAGAAAAACATACAATTTTCATGATGAAGAATTCAACAGTCAAAATAAAGTTTTGATCACATTTTGCTGTTTCTGGTCAAAGCCATGCATTTTAAAATGTTTCTGTGTTATCTTAAATTCAGTGGCATACCAGAAAATTGCACATGTATTAAATGTGTCCATCGGGCGTGTGATATTTGAAGCATGGCATACACATACATTAGATGCCCGGAGACAAAGAGAATACTTTGAGGTAAACTTTGATTTCAATTTTTTTGTTTTGATTCTATTTTCATTATACAGAGAAGCCTTCTAGCATTTTTGTTTTTACCATTTCTTTCAGCATTTCTATGGAAATTGGTTTTTGACACACATTTCTGAAATTCAATTTTTATTCACATTACAATTACTCAGAATTTGTGTTTATTGTCTAGCAATGAATTATATTTTCATGGACTTTACTAATTCCAGTAGATGTTTTGTGTGACATTGTGTTGATCAAATACATTTATAGATCTGCTGTTTTGATACCGTGTGTCAATTATTTTGACTGTTGAACAATTTTAGGTGCATTTTTATGCCCCACACCAAATATTTGGGGGGATATAGATTTGCCCTTGTTCATGTATGTGTCTGTGTGTCTGATTGAAGTTTAATTAAGCCCATATGTTATTCATGATATAAACCTGATTGCTACCACACATATAATTTACCGGTAATTATTATCTCCCCTTGTATATATGTTATGATATCATTTATTGCCTTAAATCCTGCTTTTAGTTTAACATTCCAACAGATTTATCTCAATGTATAAGAGTTTGTCATTCATAATCTAACCAAAGTTTATTTCATGCCACTTTGTTACAAAAAAAAGACTGATTTTTTTTAAATAATCATGTTAGGTATAAAGGAACTTTTGAATGATCCGTACAAAAAAAATGGGCAGACACTACCAAAAGTGTCAAGAAATCATAATAAGTTTTTATAACAAAACGTTTCTAGTGGTTCTAAGGGCTTCATTTGGCAAAATGTGTCTCAGGTGGTCTGTAACTGTTCAAATAATGGCGATGTCATATTTACATCCGAGACATGTTGTGTCAGTATTATGTCTGAGGGGTCTGGATTGATAATTGGCAAACTCTGATACATGTACATGTATTTCCATTCAATCAAACCGATGTTACCTATTTCCATGTCACATGATCATCCTCCATATTTATAATACCTGTATATTCTCTCTTACAGGGGGTAATGTTTATCTCTCATAAGTTTTATGCATTGGCAATGAACAGGAAAGGATAGATGAAGCTTTCAGTAACATTATTTCTTGATTATTACTGGGTATAATTCTTTACAATGGCTACTGTGTTGACAGCCCCCATTTTTCGCTTATTTACTGTACAAGAGAATAGTAAATGAGTGAAAAATGGGGGATGTCAAAACTCTGTATTTTGTGATATGATTTCTTAGGCCTCTGTTAAATTGTCTTTTTCCTTGTGTTAAGCAAAATATCACTGACAGAAATTTTATGACTCTAGTAAAAGAGACTTAGTTTTAACATATTTTATTACCCAAACAATGTCATACAAATATATCTATAAATACATTTTATATACATGGGTAAAAGGGTCGAGCCACAAGTTCCAAAACTTAGTTACAGCTCTCCCGAGAGACTGTTTGATTAAAAATAGTGTAAAAGCAATTTATCAATCTAGTACATTTAATTGTGACACCTTACTGCAGGCTTCATTTAACCATACAGCCACATAGCACATCACTTAAGCTGTTGTTCATATAGAGAATTACAGTAACTTCAAAAATAAAAAAAATATTCCATTGACTGAAAGTACTAGTACTGAAATTACTGAAACATCAGTACTACAGTCAAATCTCAGTATGTTAACATCTGAAATTTTAACTACGAAATTCCAGTGAGAATGAATGTGCATTACTGCTATTTGGTTCAGCTAGTAGTAGCTAGCACATCAGTTGTGAGTCAATCACCTTACAAGTTACTGTAATTCTTTATGAATGACAACTTTTTGACTTGATGAGAGTTGTTGTATTTACGTTTGATGTATTTGTGAAAAGATGAAGATGATGGTATAGCACATGTTGGGGGGGGGGGGGGGGGGGGGAGAGAGTTATGTCAGTTACCTCCCTTGATAATATATAAGGAGTACATACAAGGGAGAGAACTAATGATAATCATATATGAACAAATATGCACAGTGTGTGTTATATTACCGGTGCAAATTTTTGGAAATCTGGAGAAAAAGTATCTTGAGCATGGTTTCTGTTCTTGATACCTCTTTCACTGAAATCAGTGAGGTCAACTTTATTTCCTGTTTGATACAGCATACAGGTCTTTCAATCAATTTGAATATGTGTTTTTAGTATAATTTCAGCCTAATATGAAAATAGTAGGAACATTTTACCATAGGTGGCTATGTCATTGCTTTTTACAGTTTGAGAAATATAAAATATTTTTTTGTTTTATGAATATTACAAGGTACATAACTATTGGAAAATAACTTACAGACCTTTATTACACAATATGTTGCACAAGTTTTAAAAAAAACAATATAGCCACCTTTGCATTATACAATATATAATAATATAATATAAATGTTTGATTGAATTTACTCAATGTATAATTTCACTGCATTGCGTATAGGCAGGGTTACACGTGGGTATAAGAGCACTATGTTGTTTTATGTTGAACTCATTTACTGTATAGTCATTAATATTTGTGGGGATTAAGTTTTCACTGATTTCGTGGAAGAACTCAACGAGAATTAAAAAAAAAATTTTTTTTATAAAATATTATCACATTTGAAATAGACCACACTAAGGGTTTCCTTCTGTAATGTTTTAACTCAAAAGACAATGAATTTTTGCCATTTTACTTATTGTAACAGTCAACAGAACTTGATAATCCCTTGAATAGAAATGATTTTACAGTACCGAGTAGTCTTTAAATTAAATTATTTTATTAGGAGTAGAGAATCTAGCTCATTCACACTATAAAATGTTCCCTAAAATTGCATCTTTTAGAAATATATATGATTAGAAAAAAATCTTATTTCTACTTAAAATTTTCTATCCAGTTTGTGTGTATTTTAGTCATTTATTTAGATACAAGCATTATGAGGTTCCAAAGATGTTAGTTGACACTGTAAATTTTATACTATTTAGATATTTAAAAACTCTGTTGTAGCAGGATTGGAGAGATTTGCAAAATTCCATTTTTTTGCATTAAATTATTAAAATTTTGTGAGCGGAACATTGAAAAGACGTGAAATAGCTACTGTATATGCATTCTCATGTTGAGTTGTAGAGTTTTTTTTTTTTTTTTTTTTATTTTATTTTCGTCTCATTTATGTACATACATATAACAAACACATTTAACGTAACAGGTAAAACTAAGTACACAACCATTCAATCTTGAATTATAGGAGACGTATGATAATCATATAATAATCTAATTATCATAATTCCATATCTAGTTCTCCAAAAATTACGATTACATTAGTAATGAACAATATTCACATATGTAAAACTAAGAGACTGTCGTTAATGCGTTGTATTAAAATACTGCTAAATTAATTATTATTTAAGAAACTGATATTTGTAAGTGGGGCACTAATGCGCTAATAAAAAACATTTTAATAAATCATTTATCACCCCGGTCAGACCGTAGATGAACTGATTAACAACAGTCTCTTAGATGTCACTAAAACTACAAGAATAGAAATAAAAAAAGATACAAATATATTATTTACACAGATAAAATTGTCTTTTTTGCAAAATCATAAAGCAGGTTTTGGCACAAATTCTTAAAACACTCTTCTCTGTAAGAAGAACCCTTAGTTTATTACTATCATTAAGAGAATAAAATTCTGGATAAATAGTAGCAACCTGTTCAAACAGGACATTTCTTAAATCAGTGTACAAATTACAATTTAAAAGAACATGTGCTTCATCTTCTAAAACTTGACAGTACTGACAAACACGTTCGGCTAAGGGTAAGCCTTCATATCGCCCTGTCTCAATGCGTATTGGAGCAACTCCACATCTAAATTTACAAAAAGCTGATCTGTGTCTTACAGGCAATAATATGCTACAATAATTCTCGACTTCATAACAATCCTTGAAAGTACAATATGTTCTAAGTTTGTTTCGACCTCTGCCGGATACACCAACAGGGTTGTTTATACTAGAAAGCCAGTCATTAACATATTTATCAAAAAGATTATCTGAAACTTGTTTTATCAACGAAGACTTTGGTATTGGCACAGAAATATCACAGAACTGGTTTAGCTCAATATCACAAAATTGCTTTTTTACATAATAATACCAATTTTTACACTTGGTCGATTGATGGTTCGCCCAGAGTGCTACACGCTTATTTAACCTCGTTGAATCCGTAGTTGACAAACGAGTCCAATATGTTGCAATGGTTTTCCACTGACGGACAAAAGGTGGAATCCAACCCATATCACCCGACACGGCTGCATTAGGTGTATATTTCCCGACGCCAAGAAAAAACCTCATAGCTCTGTTGTGTACAGTAGTTATACATGAGAAAGTTTTGTTTCCCCAAATTGCCGCTCCGTATGAGATAACTGGCCAGACAACCGTGTCGTATAATTTGGTGAAAACATTATAAGGAACACCTCCTATGAGCTTACATTTAGCAATAAGAAGACCCAGTGCGCGACCAGCACTCTGAGCAACCATCTTTGCAGTAATATTATAATCCAAATGTTCATGAAGTACAAGACCTAAATATGTATATTGCACAGTATAATTTAGTACACTATCTCCAACGTTAAAAACAATAATAGATCTTGGAGTAGACTGAGTACGGAAATGAACGACATTACTTTTATTAACATTTATAGACATATGATTACGCGAACACCAGTCATTTAACGCATTTAACAAAACTTGCAAGTCATTTTCATTCTCTGCTAAAAGCACAATGTCATCAGCATACAAGAGAATACAAACAGTTTCGTTGCCCATACTTACTCCAATGTTAAATGATTTAAGATATACAGCCAAATCATTTATAAACAGGTTAAACAGAAGAGGAGATAGGATACAACCTTGTCTCAAACCAGACTTAACATCGAACCAGTCAGTGTTATGAGAATTAACTCGGACACATGACGAAACGGACGAGTATAAAGACTTAATAGCCTGGAGCATTTTACCATTAACGCCTAGGTCAACCAATCTATTCCATAATAATGAACGGTTTATGTAATCATATGCTTTTTTAAAATCAATGAAAGCTGTAAATGTGGATAATTTTAATTTGTTACGAGTTTCAACAATACTGGTTAAGGAGGAGATTTGATCAATTGTACCTCTATTTTTCCGAAACCCGTTTTGTTCATCAACAACAATATTATTATTTTCCGACCATTTCGTCAATCTTTCATTGAGAATTCTACAATAAATTTTATAAACAGACGATGCAAGGGCAATTCCTCTGTATGCTAATGGATCCCTTGGATCTAGTGTTGAAGATTTTGGAATCGGGTTAATCATACATCGACCCCATAGTGATGGTACAATACTATTATTGAAACACAAGTTAAATAACACATGGAGAAAATATACAGCAGTATCATTACATAGCACTTCTGCAGGTAATTTATCAATTCCACAAGCTTTTCCAGATTTAGCTTTAGAAACAGCCTTAGCAACTTCTACAATAGATATGTTATCATTAAAAGCCATGTGAGAAGTGTTCTCGTTATTACCAACATTCATCTCTACATGTACATTGTTATCAACAAATAAAGAACTAAAATCATTTTTCCATTTTGAAAGTACATCATTTATACATGTAGAAACAGAACCATCCTGAAGTACAACTTCTTCTGGTATGCATTTACTTTTAGACTGTCTCACACCTATCTTACCGATGGATTGCCAAAATTTATTTGGATTTACATCACACTCATTTAATAACTCGCACTGCATATTATACCAATGATGACGTTTTGAGCGTTGCACTTCTCTATCAAACAGTTTACGCAATTGTACATATTCAGATTTTAAACCAGTTTTAACACTTCTATTACAACATTTCAACCAATTGCGTTCAGCCGTACATAGTTTAGACCAAAGTTCAGTCAACTTATCATTCCACCAAGGTTTGCCTGGTCTACGTTTTCTGGAATTACTACGTTGCACAATATTCTTGTACGGAATGTTTGCATACATACTGTCCCTAACAATACTACACCATTCGTTATAGACAGTATCTATGGAAACTTGATTAGTGGAACCTTGTTCTAACCTATGAATCAACTGAGTGATTTCAGTCAGTACTGAGTTATTAGACATAAAATCATTACCTACATTACTAAGATCAAACTTATCAAAATTACTAAAAGATGAACATGTTTCATTCGAATTACAAACATCATCAAACGAATTTTCGGGTGGTAAATAACAGACACATGGTAGCAACGTAACATTTTCATACTTATGTGACAATTTCAACCAAAAAATACCTTCAAATGAATTATTTAGTATGGATACATTATACAAATTTAAAAGATCATTACTAATTAAAAAACCAACTCCTCCAGATCCAGCACGTGCATTTCTGTGAATAATCTTCCTGTTGTGTCCATACCATTTATAACCATCAACGTTTAATATGTCATTGTTTAATAAATGAGTTTCCGCAATAGCTAAAATATCAAACTGTTTGTCTATAATACACATAGAACGTAAAATGAAATTGTCAGAATTAGGGTTCGCACTCCAACCACGAACGTTCCAAAACCCGGTTGTTACCTAATAGTTACGAGGGTTGCGTCCTCTGGAGTTACCCCTCCATCCATTGCGACCTCTACCATTGTTATTCCCTCCTCGCCTGACAGTATTCCATGCCCCAGTAGTGTTCTCCTCGGTACCACCGGCGGAACCAGATCCAGTACTAGACCTGTCATCGTTGTTTGCATGAGTTCTCTGATTGCCCCGATCGTTTCTGCTCCCATAACGGGCCCGGTTCACTTGTCGTTCGCCAGTCCTAGATGGATTCCGACCTCCTGCTGATTGTTCTGCCCTCACAATCCTGTTTCCTTTAACAACCAGGTTACTATGTTTCATCGCACTCAGAATTGCCCGAAAGTTTCCAGACAAAGTTCTTTCTGCTATTGACTGGTCATGGTGAATGAACACGTCACGGTACTGGCGGGAATCCCCTAGATCGCGTTTCTTGTCCATGATTTTCATTTTATCCTCATGGGATTTGAAGGTGGCGATAACCACACCCGGTGTCCTCGAATTTCCATGTACCCTTTTCCTCACGGCTCTAGAGCAAGTGACACCCACAACTTTCAGACCATCGCGAATCAAACTATCAACTTTGTTCACAACATTTTCATTCACTGATTCTGCTAGTCCACGAACGACAATATTAAGTGACACATCTGGTTCTGAACGTTGCTGTTGAGATGAATCTAATTTATCCGATAACGTTTTCAACTTATCATTGATTACATCGATATCTGAGGTAATTTCTGCCTTAATATCAGATTTCAAAGATTCACACTTATCATTAACGTCCTTCCTTATCTTATTCATTTCAGTTGTCACTCTTTTATCTAGAATCTGAGCCACTTTATTAGCTATTTTCTGTTCCAAACCTGCCTCTAATCTATCCATCCGTTCGTTAATTGCACCAAACTGCATATGAATATCTGAGGCTAAATCTGCAAACAACGCCTCAATGGATACCTGCGTGACGGTTGTCGTATTCACATAGATGAAAAATCTTCAATTTCATTGTTATTCATTGTTAGGTTTCATTAGCTTTCATTTCTCATTTATTGTCATATTGTCTTATAGTACTGTCAAGAATCAGTGTGACTTCAGTCGTGTCACAAATATGTCTATTGTCTCAGATTATCAAATTCTACATAATTATTATGTTTCTGTTAATTGTTTTAAGTTGTAGGAAGTCATTGTGTGTTATTTGTTCTAGTCAGTTTGTTGATGTTGTCTGATAGACATTCATTATTTCATTGTTTTCTTTCACCCTCTCTCAAGTTCTACTATATAAAGTGACTCTTAAATAGTGCCATATTACCAGAGCACCTTTGTGATGCTTTTGGCAGTACTCCACTGTACTGATGGATGATAAAAAATATTTACATGTTTTGCAAGCAGAAATGTTTGTACATTGCTGATTATGTTTGCGAATTGCTGAAATTGTTGCAAATTGCTGAAATGTTTGCAAATTGTTGAAATGTTTGCAAATTGTTGAAATTGTTGCAAATTGCTGAAATGGTTGCAAATTGCTGAAATGGTTGTAAATTGTTGAAATGGTTGCAAATTGCTGAAATGATTGTAAATTAACAACCACTTCACTCAGCTTTCACATGTATAATATTGTGGTACATATTATTGGTTATACGATGTATTATATATTCCTATTTATATATATTTCACAGATGACACTGGTCAGTGTATTATATAAATCCCAGGGTATTACTGCAGTATCTAACCTTTTCTTCATAGCTCAGAAAATTACTATGTAACTGTAAATCAATAATATTATGTTCTTTTGGAAAGCAAAATACCATAAGTAAGTTTTACAATTAAATTATTTGTAAGTTTGGCACATAAAGCTTTAAGCTAAGTCTTGTCACTACGGCATGCAGTAACTGGCTTGTGTAAAATTGTGTTATATCATTGTTCTTTTTTGTTTGTAACTAATAAATACTGGAATTTTATAATGTCTGATATTTACATACGGTAATTTATTTGATGATATTTGCAGTTTACTTAGCTCATGCGCACCATACAAGGGAAATTCCAGAACTGGTAGGCCCATGCAGTGGCTGCCAATAAAATGATTATAGGGATGTCTCTGTGTGTGAATTATTTCTGGTCTGTTAGTATATTGAGCACTTCAAGTAAACTGTTCTACATGCATCTCATTTCAAATAAATAAACAAGTTTGCTTTCCCCTTCAAAATATAAAAAAATATCACAATTTGCATTCTTAAAATTTCAATGTGTTTAAGACATTCCTCGTTGATTGGCTGACATTGCGGTAGTTTTTAAATCAGCAACAGTCTGTTATTGATGGAATTATTAAAGCCAGTGTTGCCATAGTGATGTAAATGACATATTTTTATTTGTTTTCAACTTTTTTTTTTTTTTTTGAAATTCACAAATTTTTGATTTACAGTTACTCTATTTGCTGTGGTGGTTGATCATCTAAAGATTCTGTCTTAATGTCTGAAACATATTAATGACTCGGAGATAATCATGTCTTATTTTATACAGATAATGTTTTCATTAACCTTGAGATCATAGGTCATGACCTTGACTAAAAGGTCAAAGATCAAACTATATCTTTCTATATAATAATTAGATAAAGGTTTAACATTCAGAATAACATGTCCAATTTGTACCATCAACATTTGCTTCTTATAATAAAAAAATTAACATACTTTCTATTTGCCTGATAAATAAGGTTTCCTTACCATTCTTGAGTTTATTTGAAGAATAATGATTATTGCTTCGGTTTCCATTTGTTGGTTTATTCAGATGGTGCAAACAATATATTGCATGCTGCTTTATTAATACTTGTTGTGATCTTTTGAAACACTTTTACCAATAACTAGCATGTGCATAATTAACTTGCTTGAATTCAAAATGTTAAGGTATTGAATTTCTATTTTTATAATATTATAATGTTATTATGTAATTAAGTGCACATTACAAAAAATTAAAAAGCAACACATGCATTTCATCCATCAGCAATATTTATCAAATTAAAATTATATCAACATTTTTGTGTTTCACTCATTAAAAACTACCTCATACGTTCATAATTATACACAAACAAAATACCACAATTTTATCATGATGTATATAGCTTGAGACCTGATTACTTGAAAAAAATTATCATACATGGTTATTCATAAAAAATATACCAAGGCATGTGGATATATGCCATTCTTTAATCAAACTCTATTTATTTAGCTCTGATAATGCTTTGAACAACATAAACAGTGTCTGGACAGTATTGCATGCTGCTTCTTTGTACAAAAAGATGTGTTTTAATGTTTATTTTCAAATAAATAGATAGAAGTATTATACTAGTGTATAGAACTGGTATTCTGCTTCTGGCTTAGATGTATAATAATGCTTTTCAATTCGAATCAAAACATTTTTGTCTGTTTTTGGTCAGTATGGGTGTGGACAATGCGTAAAATATGAACTATAATAAGAAAATGTTGTACATGTACTTTGTACTAAGTGCTTTGTCCAAATTTTGTTGAGCAAACATACATTATATTTGTTTTATTTATTCACTTTTATACCCCCCATCTTTGATGAGGGGTATATTGCTTTTCACATGTCAGTCGGTTGGTTGGGCTGTTGGCTGGTTGGTTGGCAGATCAAATGGTTTCCCAAGATTTTGGCCAAGAGCACTTTGCCTTAGGATCCTCCATCTTTACATGGAGGTTGGTCATAGGTCAAGGTCTTTGTGACCTTTACCGTTTCTGACTATTGGGCTGACATGGGGGCATACATGTTTTACAAACATCTCTTGTTACAGTTATTTAAACTTATTCTGTGTTTTAACTTCCAGTATTTATCTGAACATAATTATAATTGAAAACAATTACATTCTTTCCATCTGTCTGTTCTTCTCCCTCCTTCATTTCTTACATTCTATTTCTATCTATCTCCATTCTAGTCTTGTCCCAACTAATTGTTTACACTCACATAGTGTTGTATATGAACCTAGAAAGTATACATGGCTACCAGTCTATTATATTACTGAATAGCGGGTATATTTCACGGGGTACAATGTTCGCTTTTTCTGGATCCTTTTGAATTCACGTTGTCTTGATTTTTAGGCCTCAACCAGGAAAGTAAACCTTGTTGGTAAACATTACATGGTAGGTTAATCTTACACAGTGGAAAATAAAACAAACCATAAATTACTTGGTGAACTAGGCAATTTAAAGCTTATAGCATGGTTAATACTGCAAATGCTGCAGTTATTGAGTAATTATGTGGGAACTGCATCATTGTGCTGACCAGGATCGCAGGTCCCCTTAACCTAGGGATTGAAATGATAAGTGGCATGTTATATTATTAGATTGCAGTTTTGGTCAGATTAAGATAATATAAATTACATGTATTGATTGATTATGTAAGTGACTGAATTTTGACTGTCTTATATAATGTCATTAATAGAGTGTAGTTTGGGTTCATATACAACACTTTCCATCATTATACCAGTACAATTGTATTTTAGATCCAACCTCTGGTCACCCAGGTCCCAGTTTAACTCATATTATCATCCATTAGTATTGCATGATGTTAGTTAGGTAACCTTGGTGACAGAATATAGACATTACTTAGAGACAGAGAACAGTTTATGATGATAACCAATGGTAACCAGACAAACACCTTACCTATGTTAGCATTTTACTGGGTCCAAGATAATGAACCTTGAGACTTGATGTTATGTATTGTTGTCTGTTAGGAGCATTCCATTGTACTTGGGTTACCAGCCTGGTACCAAACTATGAACCTTAATACTTGATTCTGTTAGGAGCATACCATTGTACTTGGGTTACCAGCCCGGGTACCTGAGTATGTCCCGACATATATCAGAGGTGGAGAATCATTGCTTGTGGACAAAATATCTAGGGGGAGTTGTTACCCACATGCCCAGTTCCATTACAGTAACTGTAATATTAGATTACAGTGTTTGATAAAGCTGTAAACATAGTTGACGGCAGCCAATATAGCTGATGGATGTACGATGTAGCTTGGGGGAAGCTTACAAAGCTTAATAAATATAGTTATTCGGTAGCTAATCTGCCAATGTTGATAGCAAGCTTGGAAGGGGGAGGGTAATACAGCTGTGATTTGTCTCCTTATATTTAGTCTAATGAACATTTTATGTATTACAATATATGTATACATTGTATTGTTATGAAATTTAACATCGTTAAAATTTGAAATTTTGTTCTTATCAGACTATTACAGAACTTGTATAATTAAGTAGATTATTTATATAGCTTTATAGATTATGATTGTTATTATTTTATATTTGTTTTTATGATAATTTTGTCCAGATCAACCTGCGGGTAAATATAACTGAATTGAATGATTACTATTTTAGCTTGTTTACATACATACTGAGTATGATTGCATGTAGAATGTTTGAATGAACCATAATTCTGTACATATCTATCATGTAGGTGTAGCTCCACTAGTCCACTAGTCAGAGCTTGCTTGATCTATGTCATCTAAATAGCTCATGCAACTCACACAGGTAACTTGTATAATCATTGATTAAGAGTAAAAAAAATGTAAAATTTGTAAGTTCATAACGTTATGAATTTATAAATTTTACAAAAAAATCTTTTTTTACTGTTAATCGATGATACAGTTATCCATGGCAACTCATAGTGACAGCTTCGATAAAATATATTTATTGCATACATTTAGACTCAACTGTCACCTGATTATAAAATTGGGGTTTAATTACTTAGGTTTGGTTTGTTATGTTCTTCTTTGGAATTAAAAATTTTGCCAAAGCCATATCTTCCAAATGTGAAGGAGTTTCAGTTGCTTGTTGTAGAGCAAATTAGTTCTAGTAGATTATTAGTTATTTTATTCTAGGAAATCTGTTGCCTGGCAACTATATATGACTAAAAAGTTGTTGTTGAAAATCTGTGTTGCTGATACTATTATTTAAAGTTGCACTATGGGCAGATATTTTCGCTTTCTGTGGGCAAATTAATCTCGTAAAATCCCGAGTAAGTCGTGGCCGTGTATTGCATGCAGGTAAAAAATGAGAGCATATTCAAGGGAAAAATCTTGAAGAAAATCCAGGAAAAGTTGTGAAAATATGAGGAAAAACAGTAGAAAACGTATTTTCAGCCGCCATTTTTGTTTATAATGTTGTGGTGTACTGCAGCAATTTAATGAAAAGTTTATTTAGATGACATAATCAATATTCAGCCCTGAATTGCTGAAAATAACCTGACTGTATACCTTCACAAACTATGATACAGCGTACTATAGCGTCTTGCTAGTATGCTTTCTCACTGCGTTTGTTGATATGTCACTCGTCTACCAAATCCTTGTAGGACATGCTCAAGGTAGGCTGTCAATGATGCTTTCAGATTTAATGCTGTTATTGATCAAATTTGTATTATTGTATTGGTAATGTGTTACAACAGTTAGCATTTAACAAACAAAATTATATATTACTGGTATATATATTCACTAACTGGATTTTTTTGTCTTTCCACTAGAGGCATATTATGATTATTCAATACCTTTTTGTCAACTTTAAAATTAAACAATTTAAATGATTGAAAATATTTAAAATGGAACTTCACACATGTTGAATATGATGCATGTTGAGGTCACAGAGTCTTGCTGTAGAATCAGAAATTTAGCTCCAAGGTCAAGGTCAGAGGCAAGGTCAAGTACAATTGTGGAGTATTATGTGTTTGCCATCAAGGTCAATGGAAAGGTCATGTATGGTGGGGAGAATCATGTGTTTGCCATCAAGGTTAAGGGCATGGTCATATACGGTTAGGAGAATCATGTGTTTGCCATCAAGGGCATGGTCATGTAAGGTTGGGAGAATCATGTGTTTGCCATCAAGGTCAAGGGCATGGTCGTGTACGGTTAGGATAATCATGTGTTTGCCATCAAGGTCAAGGACAAAGTTATGTATGGTTGGGAGAATCTTAGTTTGCCATCAAAGTCAAGGGCAAGGTCATGTATGGTTGGGAAAATCATGTGTTTGCCATCAAGGTCAAGGTCATGTATGGTGGGGAGAATCATGTGTTTGCCATCTAGGTCAAGGGCATGTATGGTGGGGAGAATCATGCGTTTGCCATCAAGGTCAAGGGCAAGGTCATGTATGGTGGGCTGAATCATGTGTTTGCCATCATGGTCAAGGGCAAGGTCATGTATGGTTGGGAGAATTTAATTTATGCAATATGCTCCAGACATTTCTCTCCAGTTGAACAATGAATACAACAGTGAATACCATTACTGAAAATTCTTAAGAGTTGTGTTAAAGTGGATGTTTTCGATTAATGGCCAAGCCAATTGCATAAATTGTTTTATTAAACTGAAATTAGGTGTAACAGTTAAGAAACAGAGAAGCCTCTTGAACAAGTCTTGAATCACTTGTGGTAAACTTTTCTAAACTTGCATGATTTACTAGTATACATTTTGCAAACTATTCCCACATTTATATTCCACTTGCCACAAGTTACTAAACTTACTTTGATTAACATTAACTGGTTTATAAGCTTTCTGTCTCTCTAGAATTGTCATTTTGTATAATATCTAAAAGTACTGTATAAAATGGTTACGTTATCACTTTGAAAGGTGCTGATAGAAATTACGCTTGTATTATACAGTAGGTTACCTTTCAAAGAAGTGGAGTGCATCATGCTTTGCACATATTAGTCTGTCAGGGTTCTGACAGTCGGGGAAAAGTCAGGGAAACACAAGGAAATCAAGGTCAGGGAAAAGTCAGGGAATTTTGGAATTAGTCAGGGAAATGTGAAAATTGAGCAAAAGTCAGGGAAACTTCAGAGAATTCTTTATTATAGCTTTCGATAAGTGTCAATTCCTGTCAAGGAAATACCAAAGACATGAAAAAAATGGGATGTACTATTACACCTATTTGTTTTTAGTTTGGAATGTCATAGTACAAGGTCACTATTTTTATTTGGCTGCCATGGAAGCATACATGTTTTACAAACATCTCTTGTTATTTTTAGGAGGCAGTGGTATAAGCATATTTCATTTAATAGTGTTATTTTGTGTATTAAATGAGCCTGTTGTTGGACAAGGAATGTGAAGTACTTAAGTATCTTATTAATAATTTGTGGTAACTCAGATGATGTTTACAGAGGAATGATCGAGTCAAGTAAATTCATATCATGTAACAAAACATTATGTGTGTCGTGATAATAAACTTGAAAGGTACTGGGTACCGGTATTTCTGGTCACTTTATGTGAAATAGAGTGTGTGTGTTTGGGACCTGTGTACTGGGAGCCAATATTGGGCGTTTTGGGTGCAGTGGATCCTGTAGACTCTGAAAATGTATGCCTTTTGTATATCCAATAAAACCGTTTGTTCAGAGTCTATTAAAGTTCATATTGTGTGTATTTGATAAGACTAGTAAACAACTTTCAAAAATAAAATGCATTATAAATTAGGCCTCAAATCTTTTTAACTCTTCATATTCATGTTACAATTTGGCACACATGAGATTCACTCCCTTTCTTATGTATTTTCACCCTTTGTTTGCTTCTACTACAACAAATCACATACAAAGGGAGTAAACTCCAGATAAAGGAAGACAAATGTCAAAATTCATGGATAAACTTTGAAAAAAAAACATTAAACAGGTCAAACATCAGTTTGATTTATAAAAAATAATTTGTGATTGAGATTGATGCTTATACATGTGCAATTGATTACATTTAAAATGTTGATACTTATGATATTAAAATGTCTGAACCTTGAACTTGAAGAATGTATTGTATTTAATGTATTAGGTAATTATATATTCATTTATATTACATGTATCTATTTGTCTTAATGCTATACTGTTTTGACTGATAAATGTACCAGTAAAGCTTGGGTCCCACTGAGATGTGATTCCGATTGAATTTAATGAGCTATCAGGACATCGGGAACATGTTCCTCGTGGTCTAGGGGAAGCATCGGGGCAGTCATGTTTGTGATATCGGAAGGAATTGTGATGAAACTGGTGGTATCGGAAGAAAAGTGAGAGAACATCCTTAATGTTGAATTCCTCAGTGGGACCTAGGCTTTTGTCAGAGTTGACTTAGCCAAGCAATATTTTAGTTCTGTGTTCCATCTCCGTGTGTTAGATCAGTGTTAGTTTATAATTACTTTTCTGCTGAATTTGGAATGTATTTGTTACTAGCATGCATGTTTGTTCTAACAGACTACAGTGTATGCGATACAGGTATAGCTTAATTGCATAACTTTACTAAACATTGCTTTGTATTGCTTGATAAAATATTAATTGTATTATTTGAGTGTATGTATCTTCATTATTTCAAGTTGAATAAACAATATAATTCTATGCACTTTAATAAAAATAAAATTTCAATATAAATGCATGCCAGATGCTCTTCAAATTTGGAGGAAATAAAAGTCTATCTATCTACCTAATTTACAGAAGTATTTTATACAATTCAACGTTTTCCAAGTGTTTTAGTGTAAAACTGTTTTCAATGCTCAACAGTTATTAAAATCATTTTGCGTTTAGAATGATAAAAATTTGAATTTCCATCTTAGATTTAATTAGGAGAGAATGGTCATCCACACTCCACAATGTAGTGGCAAGGGTGATCACTTTGTTTGAGTTTTTGGATGGTGCCCTTGTTACAAGTTCTCTCCCTTTGTGTCATTTTATGGTAAACTGTACAGTCAAAGGGAGACAACTCATATAACAAGAGCCAATATTTTGAGCATTTGACAATATCCTGGCAATGTTCTAATCATTGACAACTGGATTGAATTTCCTTATTTTAAAAAGACTTTTAAAATGACAAATATTTAATCGTATTGAAAATGTTACAGTTTCCAGTTTTGTTTGCTTATTTGTATTTTATTAAATGTTGACTGCATTTTGTGTCAAGATTTATTTGATCAAGATTTATTATGCAGAAAGCTTTGAATAGTAGTTACTACTTTTTGCCATTATCAATTAAGTGGAAGATTAATGTTCAAGTTTTTTTTAACATGGAAAGTCTAAGGACTTTCAATAATATTTAATTTCTATTACTTGATACAATTATTTGAAATAATTTAGTTTTAATCCTTAAATACATGTAGTTTTTAATCATTTTATGATTTCTATTACCATTTATTTTCCAAATAGGAAAAAAAACCAATTAATTTATTTAACTATAATTTTTGTATGGTTTAAGTAGAATTGGTTATAAGGGCATAAAAATAATGGTCATGTGATCATAACCCTGGAATTAACTTTTTCTGACCTTCTGTAGCCATAATATACTGAATGTTCGATCATGTGGTAAAAGCCTTTAACACATCTCTTTTTGTTACTATTGTAGAGATTGGAGCGGGGTGAAAACATGGAAGATGAGGACTCGTTTGGACAGGGAAACGGCGAGGCCAGGGATAGTTTGTCAACGTTGCCAAGAAAAATTGCTATTCAGGTTTGATATTAATAAATTAAATTTATTTAAAAATAGTATATTTTAATTCCAATAATAATAGTAAAATTTAAAACAAAACAACAAAATAAGTTATGCACTAAAGTTACAACTGTCTCTGAGTCGGATGCCAACAACAACACTCGTGAAATATGAACTTGCAGAGTATGACATTGCTGCAAAACTAACTTGATATTTATACACAGAATCTCGTAGTATTTGATTAAAAATTATAATTTGATATATAGATAGAATCTGACCACGGAAGTGTAACCTTTAAGTATTTAGTATATAGAGTCTGTTAAAAGTGCAGTAATGGCTCAATACTCGTTTTTGATCTATACATGTATGTCTGTGATGTAATAATAATTTAATTGGCAACAGAAGTTATAGTTTTTAGCCTGGTATATTTGACAGATATTTAAGTATGTGGATGTAGCTGACCTAGCTAGATGTGCCTGTGTCTGTAGATCGTGGAAGGTGATCACACAAGCTAATAACCTGTGGAATAGGGTATGTATATTGTGTTGGGGCTTTGACAGGCTTTGGGTTGGGAACACTTAACAATGTTGCAATGAGTAATACAAGATAGCTATCAGTTACTTCGATGGATTATGAAAGATTGCATTATTGTTAATATGTTAGCCTCGTAAAATAAAGGCTTTACTAACTTACTTACTTAAGAATCTAAACTGTACTGGATAGTTACGTTTGCTTTGGATGTCACTGCGCAGCATTCAAATATGTGTATTTGGAACGTAAGAGACTGTTGTTTTTCAACTTGAATTTTGATACTTCTGAACTATGTTTTTTTTGTATGTTTTTAAAATACGAGTCTATCATAATTATTTGCCTGAAAAATAAATAAATAATACTGAAACTTTTGCCTATATTGTATTATGGTCTGTAGAATCTATGTATACTCGTCGGAGGTAACATTTTGGCGGCTATGAAACTTCTTGAAAGGATACCTCTAGCAAAAGCCGCTAACTTAAATGTGCGAAACTATTTCTAGGAATACAGTATAAATGATTTTTTTTTCTTTTACAGTTGGATTTCTTCAGAGTGAGGAATAGGTAACATTGTTATATTATATCTTCTTACACTCTATATATATCTACCATACTTATTCCATTGTCTGGGTTGTCAGAGCATTGTTACATACACATGAAATTATATAATATCCCTGGCTTAGGATGAGAAAGTCGTAAAGTACAAAAACGCTATTTTGAGAAAACAAGAAAAAACTGTCAGAAAACTACTCTTTACTTTTGTTCAAACAAGCTAAGACTTTAAACTTCAGTTTGGTCAACATGACCAGTTCCGATTTTAATGAAAATGGGCTCATAAGAAGCGCCTTGTGATGCAGATTTCAAATATGAATGAGTCTTATTAAGGTCAAAGAAGCACTTGCGACCTTCTCGTTCAAAGCCAGCGAAATATATAGTGAATGGCTCTGTCACTACTGTTATTATAAGAAAGGAACATAACTCAGAGCTACAAACTATCCACTCCTCTATCTTGTTCTTGCCCTTATTACTTCTTGGTCTCAATCGCTCAATACACGGTTTTTATGCCCCCGTATCGATAGATCGGGAGGCATATAGTGATGCACCTGTCCGTCCGTCCGTCCGTCCGTCCGTCCGTTCGTCCGTCCGTCCGTCCTGGTTAACCCAAATTGACCGTTTCTTCTAGCATCATTATGGCTTGCTGCAAAGCTTCCAAACTTGCATGGATGTTGTATATGAACACTCTCCACACACCTGTATCACCTGACCCTTTTTGACCTTCACCTTGACCTAATTTTGGACTTAGACTTATTTATGGACAAGGCTTCCACAGGGGGCATAAGCGTTTATTGAACGCAGTCTTGTTCTTCCAGAAAATATATATTTTCTAACCACAGGAAAAGTGGTGTTTTCTCTCATTTGGTGCATTAACAGCATTTTTCAGTGCTTCATTTCTTCCAATATTTTTATTATATAGTATAGATTGATTGAATCCACACTAGTTGGGCTTGTGGGCACATTCTGGATAGCGAACGTCTGGAAAGTATCTCTATGTTTGGTAGCGTTTTGGTATTCAAGGGGCTCCAGGTTTTAGATCATGGTTCGATCTATTTTTAAAACTATTAAAAATGTTTGGTATGTTTGTTTAGTATTATATGACACCACAACTCTTATTGGCACTGTTTTTATTTTAGTGGATTGTAAGGTAAAATAGGACGTTGTTGATATATTGTCTCACATATTGTCAGGTAATGACATCACATTTATTGATGTTTTATAAGAATACATGTATTAGAAGTATATTGTTAAATCCTGTTTTGTTGAAAAAATGGGCTAGGATTGAACATGATATAATTAGCATTACTGTATGTATGACTTGTTACATTGTGAAAATAAAACCACAATGATTAACTCACATTTTTTATTATACTAATTTATTTTACTCTCGACACCTCAGTCCAGATGGTAACTGATGCCACTTTCATCAATGATATTCAATTTTCGGCTTCAGGTCTGTTTCAAGATAGCGAAGTAACAGCCCTACGTTCAACGAAGAATTACTTGACACACATTTCGTACCTGTTACATACCAGGTACAAACCATGCATCACATAATTCTTCGTTGAAAGCAGGGCAGGCGTTATGTAGATATACCTGAGTCACATCATTTGGAGGAAAAACATGTTGTATATTTTTTAAAATATTTTATTATAAAGGTTACTTGACGGGTATGCTTTGACATTGAATAAACAGCTTGAAATGAGTGATGGGTCGGGTATTAAGCCGCGTGTGATATTTAATACCAGTGAATTGGAGTATATTCATCGGTGAGGGTGTCTGTGCTGAGACTAATATTGTGTTTCATGCATGACTCAATCTGTTGTGTATTTGTGTACAGTTAGTGCATGTGATATTTTTCTTTATTATAAGTATTACTAAGGAATAATGCTCCCTGATGGAAGATTACCAGTATATAGATTCCAGTCTGTCCGTGTCTGTGGGCAACCACTATGGCCATCACTATTTTGTTAAAAACGCTGAAATAAGTAAATATGTAAAGGATAATAAACTAACTTCATGTATTGTATAGTACAGAATATTGGACCTGGGGCTTAGTCTTAAATTTTAAAATCCTTGTATGTTTTTCGTTATTTTACTGTAAGAATGTTTTGATTAGTTAAAATAACAACTCTGATTGGACAACGGATAAGCAAGAATATTCAAGGATGCCATGTTAAATTTTATAAGCTTGTTGTTACTGATACAATATATCTATGAAGTATGTTGTATAACACTTCAGGATGATGATGACCAACTTAAAAACGAGAAGATTGAGTATTCTTGAGGATGAGAATACCTTGAGGTTACATTTCATACCCCACCCACCGATCTATTCACTAGTGTTTGTTCTCATGTCACTAAAACATCACTCAATAATTAGCATCAGTCTGATTCAAAATCTATACTTTAATACAACTAGTATACCATAGTTCTATTTAGGGTAACATTTAGTTAAAAGACAAAATTTAAAATAATCTATTCACAATTTTTTAACTTGGCCAGGTAACAATAATTATTATGCTGTCTAATTTCTTTTTAATTTCTGACCTTAGCCACTCGATGCTGTACAATACACTGTAAGCGTCGGATGGGTTTGACTTTAATATTTAACATGCATTTACATATTGTACGTATTTAGATTGGCGTCAATAATGGAATAATGCATATTGTAGGCATTAATGTTTAATCACATTGTATTGTTGTTCTAACTATACATGTACAAGACATAGTGTATATTGCCTAACTGACAAATATATAGATACTAAAACTATATCATAACATAGCGGTACATTGTACCATATATCATTTATTAGTAACTTGAGAAATAAGCTGCCGAAAACCCAAGCAATTACTAAAATCTTAAATTTACTCACAAATTGAAATTCTTTATAGTTTTTGAGTCTCTTGACCTGCTACAGATTGGGGACCAATATGTTTTGTCAAAGTTCATTAATTGAGACATATTATATGAGACCATATTACACATATCCTTTTATGACAATTTATACATGTAGTTGCTTGAGAATTGTAAAGAATTAAAATAAGTGTGTAACTTTAAAATTTTCTTACAGAACAGTAAATTAAAGGTGTTGTTGATCTTTGTATAAATTGTTGAAATATCAGATTTGGTTGTCATTAATCGTCATTCATAAAAACATCATCATTTTCATAGTGAACGATAGGTTGAATGCTTATCATTTACCTAAGAAAGAAAAACGTGTCAAACACAAACAACAACCAGACTGGTTTAATGATGAAATAGCAGATGCTATTGGTCAAAGAAACTTTGCTAAGAAAACATGCAATGAAATACAATTTAAGTTCTGGAGACAAAAAGTCAAAATATTAATTACCCATGCAAAAAAATCATTTTATTCCAAAACCATTAATGAAAACAAAAGAAACCCCAAACTTCTATGGAGAAATCTCAAGAGCCTATCTGGTAAAGAAAAACACCACCAAGCTAACTATATCAATGATGACAATGGTACTCCAATTCTAAACCCAACAGACACAGCAGACGCTTTCAACACATTCTTCACAAACATATTTAGAACAGTGCCAGATCCGCCTCAAACTCTCGTAGAAGAGAGTGAGCAAAAAATCAAACAATTTGTCAACAGCAAAATACATGATGAAACATTCCTTATACCTCTAGCAACCGAGGAATACATATTAAAACAACTAAACACACTTGATGGTTCAAAATCAACAGGGCTGGATGACATTGGTCCCAGGATATTAAGAATAAGTTGTAATGTAATTGCAAAGCCACTAACAAAACTAATTAATCTAAGTATTAACATGGGTAAATTTCCAGAACAATTTAAAATGGCAAAAATTTCTCCAATATTTAAGAAAGGATCCAAATCTGATAAGACCAATTACAGACCAATCTCAATTTTGCCAGTTTTATCCAAGATCATAGAAAAACATGTATCTGATCATATAAAAAACTTTTTAGAGATTCACAAACTTTTGTACGATAAGCAATCAGGCTTTCGATCAAACCATTCTTGTGAAACAGCTCTTACTGCCATTATTGATGACTGGATTACTGCTATCAATGATAAGTCTTATGTTGGGACTATTTTCTTAGACCTCACTAAAGCTTTTGATCTTGTTAATCATTCTCTTTTAATAAGCAAACTGAAACTTTATCACTTCAGCAAAGTTTCAGTGAAATGGTTTACATCCTACTTGACAAACCGCTCACAGAAAGTATGCATATCTGGAAATCTTTCAGATGCACAACCAATCTCAGCAGGAGTTCCCCAAGGATCTGTTCTTGGGCCTGTACTATTTATACTTTACATAAACGACCTTCCACTCCACACTGAAAATTCATCAGTTGACATGTTTGCCGATGATACCACACTATCTGCATATGGCAGTACCATAGAAGAAGTACATAACATTTTACAACATGAGGTCAACACTGTAGACGAATGGTGTCGTCAAAATGCTATGATTCCAAACATTAACAAAACAAAGGCGATGTATATATCTGTTTCCAACAATAACCAGAAAATTGTTACGCATACAAACTCTCACAACATCCAAATGCAAGGACAGTCATTGACATACTCCTCATCTGAGAAACTCTTAGGAGTGCATGTAGACCAAAATCTAAACTGGAAGAGTCAGATTGAACAAACTCTTAAGAAATGCAATAGTTATCTATATCTTCTCCTAAGAATCAAAAGCTTCCTAAACATCCACTCTAGGAAAATGTTTTTCAATGCGTACATATTGCCCCATATTGACTACTGTTGTACAGTATGGGGAAACTGCAGTGGAGAACTGTTAGACACTGTTCTGAAGTTCCAAAAACGCGCAGCCAGAATCATTCTTGATAAGGAATTTGATGCACCATCTGCAGAATTATTTAAAGAATTAAAGTGGATGACTTTTCAAGACAGAATTCATTACAAAAAGGCAATATTGGTATACAAATCACTAAATAATATTTGCCCAGAATACTTTCATTCGAAATTCACATTTAACCAAAACTACCAACACTCAGATCGTCATCTTAGATCAACTGAAAATGGTGAACTCAATATTCCTAAACCACGGCTCGAGTTTTACCGCAAGTCCTTAAATTATTCAGGGCCAGTCATTTGGAATGTCATCCCAAAACAAATACGTACTTCAAAAACACTCAAACAATTCAAAAACTCCTATCTACAGTGGATGTACTCTGGCCACATGATGTAACATTTACATGTTTCACAACATTACGCTATTAATTATATCTACAAATTACAGTGTTGAATTTTGTATATCATAATTATTTACCATTACCTTAACATTGTGCTTTGTTTTGCATCTTTATTATTGACTCCATGAGTTTTTCTGTTATGTTTTTCTTTTGCTCATAATTATCATGTATTCCTGTAAATGATTGTATATATCCCATGTTGATGTGGACCATATTGAAAATTGGTCTAGAACCAAATATGTCATCCACTATAAATAAAGTCGTTATTATTATTATTATTATTATTAAGTTTTCTGTAGTTTACAGGACTTGGCAATTATATAATAAACTGAAACTGAAGTATCGTGATCTTAACAAGTGAATTGTTTTTAAACTACCAGATTGTTCAATAATTTTGTGGTTTATAAATTTATGTTCTAACCAATAACGTGTGTATTCAAATTAACAAAAATATTAAAAATGAAACATTCAGTTTAATGAATTTATCCTTATATTTATTTATAGTTTATATGATGAATAATGCTGATAAAGTTTTAAAAAAGATGCTACGTTTATATTTGTCATTTCTAATAAATTTATTGACATCTGATACTTGTTTTTAATTTAAACTTATGATAATTTCATTATATAACTTAGCATTATGATCAAATTTAACATAAGAGGATGTTTCCAGGGTTACCATGATAGTGAATTTTGTATTTCAGATATTTGGTGTGGGGAAATATAAAATATTTTGTCTATGTTGACAAAAATTGGTTTAATTCTGATTTTCATATTATGATTATAAGCAATTATTGTATTTTGTGTTGCTAGGGTAACAGACAAGGTTGTGACCAAATTGTTGTACAAATGTCGACCATATTTGATACATCTAAACATGCGAGGATGTCAGTTTGTCTCGGAGCCGTCCTTTGTGAGCATCAGTGAATGCAGTAATATACAGGATGTTAACTTCTCGGAATGCAGATCATTAAATGTATGTATAATCTGTTCATGAAGCCTAGGTCCCACTGAGGAGTTTCGATACCTCCAGATTCATCATGATTCCTTTCAATATCACAAACTATATCATGACTTCCCCGAAGCTTCCCCTAGACTACGGGGAACCTGTTCCCGATGTCCTGAGAACTCATTAATGTCCATTGGGAGTACATCGCTGAGACAAAAAATGCTCAGTGGGACCTAAGGCTTGAATTATCACAATTTTAACATATACTATAGCACAAACAAATGTCACTGACCCCCATCCTCTTACTTAAATTTATTAGCATAATTTAACAGTTGAGTTCTGGTCTTCATTTATCTTCAGCCTTTGCTTTCATAAGCGGGCAGAATTATAAGTCTTTACAAGGTGTACAAAATACACTAATCTAATTGACTGGTATGGCATGACTTTCTTGCTGAATTTGATATATTCTGTGCCAGAAGCTTGTAATTCATGTATATTCATGAATAACGATTGAGGACCAACTGTCACTTGGCATATGACGTGGCCTTGGTAACCTTGGACATTGGCAAAGATCATATAAAGATACTTTTTGCCCTTGGTATGCACAATGTCTATTACTTGGCAAGCATTGTGGGACTTTACCTTGGTATGCACAATGTCTATTACTTGGCAAGCATTGTGGGACTTTACCTTGGTATGCACAATGTCTATTACTTGGCAAGCATTGTGGGACTTTACCTTGGTATGCACAATGTCTATTACTTGGCAAGCATTGTGGGACTTTACCTTGGTATGCACAATGTCTATTACTTGGCAAGCATTGTGGGACTTTACCTTGGTATGCACAATGTCTATTACTTGGCAAGCATTGTGGGACTTTACCTTGGTATGCACAAATGTCTATCATTCAAAACTTTATACATGTAGTATTATAATATACTTACAGGATGAAATGATGAAATTGGTTGCCAAAGGTTGTAAAATTCTACTTTACCTAAATGTGTCACACACCAACATCACAGATGCTACATTAAGAACGATTGCCAAGTAAGTACTAGAAGTCCTTATTTTTGTTGATTTGGGCATTTTCATTGTTTTGACCCCTGCATTTCCCTTCTGTGAATACATACTGAATCTGCCCATAGGTGTTATTCAATATTGATCTTATTTAATTGGAGAAAAAGCATAGTCAATCATATCGCCTGTTACTAAGGAAGAGTTTAATATGGTTTGATCTGATTGGTTATCCTTAAGTCAAGTAAGATCAATATTAAATACCAACATTGTCTGAAATCAATGACACAATCAAGTGAGTTAATAAAACCAATCCATTACAGTAACTGTCAAAACTTTGAAAGTAGAATACCTTTTAACATATTAAAAGTATAAACTTTTTTGTCAGCCCTAAAACAAATTTGTCTTAATTTTGTTTATTTACCTACAAAAAATGAAATGGAAGTCATTCACTCTGCACACAACTTGTGACACCAGATTGTGTTAACCCTGATGGAGTTCCACTGTTAACTAAATGAAACATAGATTCAAATAATGCTATGTTATATCTAGCCAATATTCACATCCCCCAATCAGATAAGCATCTGAAAGCTGCAATACAATGTTAATATTTTAAAATGAACAACGATAACTCATCAAGTTGTGTTTTAAAAACAATCTATAATTTAAAAAATGATGATAACAATCTGACTGGGAAGCTAGCACTTACCAGGAACAGCAGGCATGACAGACACCAAAAAGAACACAAGACCACAAAAAAGAGAAAGCACAAATCGCAAGCCACAATAACATTCAACAAGAGATGTTTGTAAAACACGTATGCCCCCATGGCAGCCCAATAGTCAGAAATGGGGAAGGTCACAGTGACCTTGACCTTTGACCTCAAAATCAATAGGGGTCATCTACTGTTGCTGTCCAACCTCCATGTAAAGTTTGAAGATACTAGGTCAAAGCGTTTTTGAGTTATTGAACGGAAACCATTTTAATAGTCAGAAATAGTAAAGGTCACAGTGACCATGACCTTTGACCTACTGACCTCAAAATCAAACCATTGAAATAGTCAGAAATAGTAAAGGACACAATGACCTTGACCTTTAACCTCAAAATCAATAGGGGCCATCTACTGTTGCTGACCAACCTTCATGTAAAGTTTGAAGATCCTAGGTCAAAGCGTTCTTGAGTTATTGAACGGAAACCATTTAAATAGTCAGAAATATTAAAGGTCACAATGACCTTTACCTTTGACCTACTGACCTCAACATCAATAGGGCCATCTACTGTTGCTGACCAACCTCCATGTAAAGTTTGAAGATCCTAGGTCAAAGCGTTCTTGAGTTATTGAACGGAAACCATTTTATACGACCGACAGACAGACAGACCGACCGACAGACATGTGCAAAGCAATATGTTCATCTTAAAGTTATTGATGCATACTAACTTACTTACTGGCATTCACTCTACAGGACAATGCCAGTATATGCAAGAAGGATATGGTCCATCTCAGGTTATCAATGTCTCGATCTGTAAAGCTTCTTATGGAGGGTTGTGTCTTGAGGCCACTTCGCATCTCACTCCAGCTCGTGACGTTTTGCATATGGATGTGCAAACAGTATTGAAATGAAATTGGATATGTTTTATTAATGTGATTATATGGAACTGATGTTTGTGTTCTGATTGTTTGCAGAAATTGCAGTAACTTACAGTACCTGTCCTTGGCTCATTGTAAGAAATACTCTGATCGTGGTCTCCTGTACCTGTCATCGGGCAAGAACAGCAAAAAACTAGATTACTTAGATATCTCTGGCTGTCTGCAGGTAGGTGCTTATGTTACATATATCCTCTTGCTGATATTCATATCGAGTCCAACCTGTCCTAAGCACTAAGCATATAGTTTATGCATACTGGCTTGTGAGTAGTTTCCAACAGGGAGCAATAACCGACATTTGATATTTTTTCGTATTTAGCATAGCTCATCTTTTGAAGTGATAAAAGAACTATACAGTATGTTTGTTACAGAAATTTTACAATTTATGAAAGTAAATAAAAAGATAATCTTCACCATTCTGTAGCCAATTTTAACTTGCCCGACCTGTGAATCAAACTCAGATCTAACAGGAGTTTACAATGTTACCAACTTATCAAGCTTAGGCAGGCATCTCAGTAAAATGCATTTGAATGAATTGTATTTAATGGAGGGATAATATGGTTGGAATTGAAGACCACATTAAGAGCTGTTAACACAACACTTCTCATGTTGTACTTCTACATTACAGATTACACCAGATGGTTTCAAGAACCTATCCCAGGGTTGTTCTAACTTACAGACTCTACTTCTCAATGATTTCCCCACATTGAGTGATAACTGTCTGACTCCTATTGCCAACAAACTCACCAAGATTCATACCATGTCATTTCTTGGTTCACCTCTCATCTCCGACGAAACATTTAAACGAATCGCTGGTAATAAAAATCTGAAGAAGATCAAGATAGAAGGTAAAACATCCTTTACTGCATGTTTGGTCTGGTCTTTATTAACTAAATGGCTTTTACAAAAGAGCAATAACTTGGTAACCTTTAGATCTGCAGAATGAGCACTTTAGTTAAGTCCCAATTGTGGAAAACATTGTAAGATGGAAGAAAACGAATTACAGTCTTTAGTTGGTTTGTAGACCAAATTGTAAGCAATAAATGCATGATTTATAGTCAAAAGGAAGCACCTCTTGCAAAATAATATTTTTTTTTTTCCTTACATTTTACTTAAATGTGATTGTTGGCATACTACTGTGACAGGTATAGTTAGCATTCTATTGTCAATAATTGGTAATTTGTGAAAAATATCCTAATTCCTTGTATTTACTGGATGAACAGAGAGATGGGGCTTAAGTTGTTTTGTCTATATAAGGAGTTGAGGCTTGAAGGTATATTGGTAAAATATTTTTATGCACCCGTCTTGATGAGGGGTCTTTTGCTTCACACAATTTGGTCAGTCTGTGTATCGATAAGTCATGTTCTGTTCATTAACTAAACAACACTTAAACTGAGGATCCTTAAGCTTTACATGAAGGTTGGTCTGCAAGCAAAGATCTCGTATGTGGACATTTATCTGACTAATATGCTACAAAGACATCCAAAACGAGATTTGTTACTGACTCTATTTTGAGGAAAGTGAGTAAATTACATTTTTGAGCATTACATAATCTCAATACATACCGGTAATGTACTTCAGTACTGACTGGGGCTTGGTTTTTGTTGAATATTGACTCTGAAACTGGTCCATTTAGGTAGCATAATGTTTTCATTACATGGATGCTTTAACTAATTGTGTAAGTATAATGCATGTTTGGATTAATATATTACAGGAAACAACAGAATATCAGATGTGAGTTTACGAATGATTGGATTACATTGTGCCAACTTGGAACATATATATATCGCTGACTGTCAGAGACTTACAGATCTTGCACTCAAATCATTGTCAACATGTAAATCATTGGCTATAGCTAACTTTGCTGATTGTGTCAGGTACGATGCTTGTTGATATGTTGTTCATAAATATCTATAGCAAATGTTTTAATCATTCACATTATATTGCTCGGATGAGTTTTACCTGAAGTCCTCGCAAACTCCCTATTGAATTGCTTGTTATGTCCCCCGTCTTTGATGAATTGATATATTGCTTTGCACATGTTGGTCGGTAGGTCGGTCAGAGGTTCGGTAGACCAAATGGTTTCCGTTAAATAACTCGAGAACGTGTTGCCCTAGAACTTTACATTAAGGTAGGCCAGCAACAGTAGACCATTTTGATGTCAGCAAGTTGATGTGACCTTTAACGTTAATCACTATTTGGCTGCAATGGGGGCACACATGTTTTACAAACATCTCTTGTTGCAGTGAGGTTATTTAGCGTCATCCACCTTGGCAATGGGGGGGGGGGGCGAAAATTTAAATATTGGAAGGTGGTCTGTTAACCCTTATCGTGCTTAGCGCGACTCAGAGTCGCGCTACACGATACTTTCCACCACTGCTGAGCGCGACTGTGAGTCACGCTATACCGTTGCGCTAGTGGGATTGGCGTTTAAGCCCCGTTTCACCTTGCTTGTAGTATTCATGAATGAAATTTAACTATAATTTATTCAGTAGTAAATTACGAAACTATTTCTAAAAATAATATCGGCCAATCAACTACCAAATACGTTAAAATTACCGTCTAACATTTGCTGGAAATACCGAAACTACAATGGCTGACGATCGGCTAGGAATGAGCAAGATGTTTTAGAATGAATATATAAGGATAATTAACATTAACTGTATTTCTTTCAACGAAATTTGAAATATTAATAATTGAAATAAATGCATCATTATATTCTGACAGTTTTAGTCGGAATAATCAATTATGCGATTGGTATTTATTATTAGGCCTACTTCATAATATTTAGCATAGCGTTATGTATGAAGTGCATGGAAATATTTCACATTGCATTGACATACTGCTGAATATCATAACGTGTGAAATACCAATAATTATCAAAACTATATCAATGTGTAGCTTATTTCATCTTCTTTGTATAAAGTATAGTGTTTATATCAGTATTTTGATAATTAACACCATTAATAAGATACTAAATAGAGTCACTATCAGATGAGATTTTTATCTCAAGTAGACTGCTAATATAATTCAGCACTGGTCAGCTGATAGCCCACTGGGAATCTAGCATGATAAGGGTTAATACCTACAAATATGACCTAGGTTTGATGATTAAACTTATTGACAGTTATTGCCATAATTACTAAACTAACGCAATATCCATTATGTCTAGATATCTGGACTACTGTTTTACAGACAATTGCAAATTGATGTCAGAATTTTGTGCTTATCAAATGGGTGAATTTCTGAAATGCATGATGGAAAAAAGGAATTTCAGAATGCTAGTCCTGGCCATGTTAGATATATTGATCATAATGACTTGCTAGTGTAATTTGATCATTCATGTTTTTTAACTGTTTATGTACAGGATCAGTGATAAAGGTGTACGACAGTTAGTGGACGGACCATGTGGTCCTAAATTACGTGAGCTCAACCTGACAAACTGTATACGTGTTGGAGATATGGCCATGGTGAACATACATAAACGGTAAGTTAAAGCTTTCTCTATACTTTTCTAAATAGACTCCTTGATTCTTTAACATGCTTGTTGTATAGCACCGATATACCCAAGACTACCTCTTGGTTTCCAACCATGGCAGTTCCCCTCTAGTTGGGTTGGAAATTGTAAACTGTTTTATACGGCATATTTTATATGCAGACGGCTGATTAGCAGAATCATTTTATAATATTGTCTGCTTAAGACAGGTGATCGAAATTGAGGTGACCTCTAGGTCAGTCAGTTGGTCCATCAGTAGAACAACCTTGTTCAATTGATAGAGAATATTATGACTTTGAACATACATTGTTGTATCCATGCTGCCATTATGGGGAAATAGACCAGTTCATGTTTTACAAACATTTCTTGTTGCTTTATTTTACTGCGAACCGAAATTAAATTTATGACTTTGATATCACATTTTCACAATTACAGATGTCACAATTTAGCGTATCTGAGTGTATGTTACTGTGAACATATCAGTGAAGCCGGTATAGAATTGTTAGGACAGACACATAGTCTAACATCTCTTGACATATCTGGATGTAATTGTGGTGACGCTGGATTATCTTCCCTTGGAAACAACAGTCGACTACGGGATGTTACTTTGTCAGAATGTGCCAGTATTACAGACCTTGGCTTACAGAAGTTTGCTCAGCAGTGTAAAAATATTGAAAGGCTGGATCTCTCACACTGCATGGTATAATACTTGAATATTGTTTGACAATGAAGTTTTATCTAATGTTGGTTGTGTATCGTCAAAAACCAAGCTTTTCAGAACTGAAAATAGGAAATGAGCTCTGAGTAAAATCATTTCAGAAATATGTATGCAAATACTGATCAGATCACTGATACCAGCAACACTCAACTTGGGGTTTGTCATCACCCAAAATAAGCAAACACATTTCTTGAAGAGCCAATGTAGTTAAATCCAAATCTGTTCAGTCATTTTATTATATTCACCCGTATAAGGTAACCACCTGCAGGCACCTGTGTTAAACAGTCACATAATTATTATGTATTAATTTATTGGATTGGGTTACTAATCACCTGGACAATGTCAACCCAGACTCCTAGTATCTGATGTGAACCTGATATCTAGGTATCGTGTACATGCCGGGCATCATTGAATGGACAGCATTGAATCCTGGAAAAAATTGGCATCGGTTGATGATTGCAAGATGTTCGTCGGTGGTCAGGCGGACATTGGATGATCACAGACAAGTCTTCAGCCACTAAGCCATCCTTTCATCTTATCCAGTAATGCCATGATTACTAGCCAATGTCAAACCAGCCCAATTAGCCAATAAGTATGCCGATCGCTCATCAGATGGCAATCAAATTGAATTTGTGACCCAGGTAATAGACAGGTTTGACCGTACAAGTCTTTACAATAACTTTAACACTCAAATGTTGTCACGAATGTTTCTTTATATTTGTAGCAAATCACAGATGGTGCAATAAAGAATCTGGCATTTTGCTGTAGAATGCTCAATGTCCTTAACCTTGCTGGATGTAAATTGGTGAGTTGCTTTCTATAGTCTCGTAAACTAATACTGCACGTACCTATCAAATCACATAAACTGTGGAATTTATTACCAAGAGCATTCATTTTTGTCTGAATGATTTTGAAATTTTAAGTATAGACTTAGTCAGATCAAAGACTCTTTGGTCAGATTGTTAAAGATTTACAGTTACCACATTATTTTGTAGAGTTTAAATAAGTGAATACTAAGGAGCCAGTTGAGTTTGCGGTTTATTGGTTTTCAACATTTCTTGATTTGTGCACTTATTAATAATATAAAACATATTCTTTAATATTACAGTAGCATTAATCAGCTTCCTAGGTATTTGATGGAAGTCGTATTCAGCACAGTTATGGGACTTCTATCAATAGAAAATCTGGGTTTTCCCCAGAATTTCCATATTTGTTTCTTAAATTTGTTAAGATACTAACAAATTGAAATATGTTTATCACTTTTCAGGTGACAGATCTGAGCATACAGTATCTATCTGGTGTTTGTCATTACTTATTTCAACTTGATGTCAGCGGATGTCTACTTATTACGTTAGTACATTTACACTACACTCAAAACATGTTTTAGCATAGTTACCCTACAGTCAAAAAGATGAAAACAAATTGGACAGGGAACACAACACTCAACAGAAACAGCAAACTTAAGCATGAAAGACACAAAAGACACACACTTAACAGAAAAATCACAGATCTTTATTGTAGTAAATTTACTTTACAGTCAGGACTTGTTGTAATAATTTTTTTAAGTATTCGATCTCAATCCATAATGAAGGCTCCCTATATGAATATGGAGGACAGCTACCTGTGTTTTATCCTACATTCAAAACTGGCTGGTAGATAATACTCCCTCCAATTGTCCCCCCAGAGTTATTGTCAAACTGAGTATTCTGTTGTAATGAATGTCTGTATAACTAGAATTGTTTGTATGTGAGATTCCGTATTTCTTAATATTTGGTAGTGTATCCCTGAGTGATAGTTAGAACAAAGTTACATTTTACAATAAATGTACGTCCCTGATTGGCAGGTTGTTACCCATCCATGAAAATTTGACAACAATGTTGTTTGCCCTCCACATGTTCTTCCTTATGTAAGAGTCAGTTATTACTGCATAGTTAGGAAACAGTTCACGAAGACTGGTTAGGTGAAAAGTCTGTAAGTTTGAAAAAAGTGTACTAAGTCTTACTTACTTACAAATGATACACACACTTGTAAAATATTCTTTGATTCTACCTAATGCTGTAGATTTCTGTTTTTTTTTCTCGAAAAACATGAATATTAAACATTGTCACTTTTTTATTTTCAGTGATAAAGCATTGAAATATTTAAGGAAAGGATGTAAGAAATTAAAGATGTTGACGTTACTGTATTGTAAGGGGGTTTCCAAGTAAGTATATACTGTATAACACATACTGTGTTTTAATATAATAATTTTATCTTCAATTAAGTAAGCTAAGAAATATGTTTCATGAACATCATATAATTTATTGTAATTATGCATACAGGAACATTGTACGATTTGAAATAATTAGTTGCTGTCTTAGTACATTAAATTTCATGGTAATATTGTATCTGAACTCTGAAATGTCTATGAAACAGCACTGAGTGACCGGCCTTTAGACAAGTATGTATCTATATATCTATCTATCTAATAGTAAATACTGTTTAGTAAAAAGTTGCAGTAACTTGCTGTAGAATTTAAGTTTAAAAACTTAACATGTATTTACTCTTGTTGTAGGAATTCGGCCCAGAAGATGATGCGGCATGTAGAGACAGTACAGTACAGTAGTGATGAAGTTCCAGCATACTTCGGATACTAGATACTGTACATATAAACAAACATACAATGATTACAGACATCAATACTTCGGATATTTTCACTTAGTGTCAAGAACTATGAATGGAGTACAAAGTGCTGACGTTGCAAAGTTTTGAGTAAGTGTACAGTACACAATACCGTATTGATACAAATATATCGGGATTGTACATTCAATACCAAATTCATCATCGCAGTTGAAAAACTTGTGAGAAATATTGCTAATTTGGGTTTCGAGTATAAGTCATTTGTGCTCATATTTATGTAACTGCAGATTGAACAGCTTTTTTGTTGAACTTGTATTCTATGCTGGCTTAGAATGAGAAGGTCATAAGTGCTTTTTACGACCTTATAATTAAGACCCATATGTATTTTAAATCTGCATAACAAGGCGCTTAAGAGCCTATTTTCATGAAAACCGGAACAGGTCATGTTGACCAAACTGAATCTTGTTTTCCATAAATAAAGAGTGGTTTTCCAACAGCTTTTTCATGTTTTCTCAAAATAGCGTTTTTGTACTACTTTTGTACTTGACCTCATTCTAAGCTAAAGACTTGCTTTAAGTGACTCTAAAATGGAAGTCAGAATATTGCAGTTAAACATGTTTCCACTTATAATATAGCTGTAATATATTGATGAAGTATAGCTGACTGTCCCAATTTAAGTTGTGTTGGTTGGGAGATTGGTCATCACATACAGATGAACCTTATAGCTTTTAAAGGTCAGCAGGTCAAATGTCGAGACTCACGGGTTGCTAGTTGTGTGCAGGCATGTTTAACACAAACATATTTTGTTATATAGTGCATATTGCTAGAATATTGTGTAATTTTATTTATTAATATTCATAATCTTTTTTGAAGATGAATATTGTTATATCAAACTTAACAACATCTCATATTATAGGTGACCGTATCGTGATGTAGGCCCTTTTAGTATTTAATATACAAAAATGTAATATCATATTACTCAAATTGGATTAAATGATACAGCCAGTCAACCATCTATGTTACACCTCACAATACTAATGAATAAATGAAATATCTGATACAATGGACATCTGACTCGTCTGCAGAAAACAATCAAACTCATTTGCTAGTCTTAGTATAGATTTTTATAAGGTATTTATGAGATAAACATGATGCATTCCACATACATTCTGTTGCACATAACTATTATATATGCAAACCGCAAGCTGCATGCAGGCAAGAGTTATGTCCCATCGAGGATGAAGAGGAAAACAAAATAAGTAAATGCGGATAATCTCATTTCTAAAACTCATCACAGTGCCTATGTGGCCCGTTGCTTCTAAAATTATTCACTGAGCATAGCAATAAGGGAGATTACTGTGCAGGAGATGTTGTTGTTTCAATGCTCAGCAAATAATCGTATAACTGATGAGTTAATGGGGAATTACCTCTTTATACTTAGTTTTTATGGGACTTCACTCATTTCAAGTACTTATATCCAATTTCTGTTGTAACTGATACTATGGTTTTACCGGGCACAGTGGGCAGTAGTTTCAGTTTTGTTATACATGTAATTATAATGTAATATATTACCTTAAATCTGTTAATTTTAAAGTATTTTGTTATGCAACTAATCTATGAAAAGACATTGAACTGTGATATTTTATAGTATGTGTGATTTTATATAACGTATGAAAACTGAGAAAATAATAAAAACACATGATCTATTACAACGTGTTCCAATTGTGTTTTTTGGGGGGGGGGGAGGTGATGTTAATTTGTTGATGGTATTATATGTGGCCTCCGTAGCTCAATGGTTAGGGTGCTTGTCATCTAATCTGGCGACCCGGGTTCAAATTCGGGTGAAGACACACATATATGCCTGCCATATTTCAGCAGAAAGCTGACTGGCAAGTAAAGGCTATGCTCAGCATATATACACATGTAGTGTTATGGAGGTCACCAAGTCACATTATAACATTCTTTCAGTCCTGCATGGCAAACACAGCTGCTGTATTATAGTACATGCATTTAAGTGTCGCCACTATCTTGGATCGAACCAGCAACCTGTTTATCATGAGGCAAAACCACTAGTTATAGACCACTGGGCTGAAACATACATGGTTACGATATTTACCACCTACTGCTGTTTAATGTTAGCTAATTTCCTTAGCTCAGGTACTTATAGAGAGATATGCAAAACAGGGTTCCATGATGAATAACTTCAACTATACTACTATAACTGGCACTGGAGATTTTTTAGTTGTTTCCCTTTGTTCATACTTTTGAGGGAGAAGAAAGTATGCATCATGACAATCGACTGCGTTTACGTAAGCTTCCTTTAGCATTTTAAATTTCATGTCAATGGTGCACACATGGACTCGATCTGGCGGTATTTACTTGACTTGGTATGGTATAGCAAAATATGTTTTATAACCGAAACAGACTCCTTCTAAACACCTTTCATATATGTGTTCCCCCGTAGCTCAGTGGTTAGTATGCTCAGGCCTGCCATAACAAAATCATGCAAAAGCCTGAGATTCTAGCAAAACATTGAATTAAAGCGCGCGATGATAGCAAATTCAATATTTTGCACTCAGCGTGTGAACCGCCTAATGCAAGCGCGCAATCTGCCTATTATAGTCCCTTCAAGCATGCAAACCCCCTAACTAAAAACAATTTAATTTAATTAGATAAAGCCATGTTTTTAGTTGATCTGTAATATTTATGTCTTAGAATAAATACCAAGGGAGAAGAGCTCTACATTAATAAAAAGATTCTTGGTAGCCTTGTCTAAGCAAATTTTTATAGAATATGCAATTTCCTCAATTCTAATAAATTTATTAGCAAAAATATTTAACTCATGTTGAACAAATATCAACAAGTATTTCAATAGTTTTTGATTATACACAGCTATAATACAATTATGCTTAAAAAATTGAAATAATAATATAATAATGCATAATGAAATGTCAGTAGAAGACCGACTTTTAAATCATCTGTGCCAAAATTTTCGTTTTATTTACGTCCAATTACATGTAAGTGAGCCAGATCGAGTATATTTAGGGAACAATGGGATGTGGTAAATTTTATGACAACTGCTTCCTGTTAATTGCTTAATCACCAATTACCGACTCATTAAACACATCGGGAACCATGTACGCTACAAATTTATGAAAACGGTATACACTGTAGAGAACCAAGTATGATTCTCTTAAGATTGCCGAATTGGACCTCAAAGCCTGTAAGCCTGTTATCGCATCATATTGCCGGTAATTACTGGCCCAATGCCTGAGAAATGGCAGACCTGTTAATACATAGTGAACCACATTCAGATACTCATAATACGCGGTGTACCACATCTAGATACTTATAATACATGGTGAACCACATTCAGATACTCTTGATACAAGATATACCTTATGGAGGACATGTTGACACTCTGTGGTGACTGTATGTTGTTGACATGGCTTGTGGAGGACATGTTGACACCCTGTGGTGACTGTATGTTGTTGACATATCTTGTGGAGGACATGTTGACACCCTGTAGTTTAATGTATGTTGTTGACATGCCTTCTGTCATTGTTGGGGAGCACATGATGATACTCTATAGTGATTATATGGTGTTGTGTAATGTTTTATCACTGCTTTTCAACAACTGTTCAGTTATACATGTAGCCAAATAAATCTAAGCATTTATCCTGGACTGTATTCTACCCAGTACAAATTTACTCTTCAACTAGGAACTAGCAACTTCTCCACATGTTCAGGAAAATTGACATATTTTACAGAAGATTATGATAGAGTTATAAATATAAAAGTATTAAATTACAATGAAATTATCTTTAAAATCGGTTAAACTGTGTACCATTATTAGCTACACTAGTTGGAACCCCCAGGATGCATTGTGCTTACAGTGCCTGGCTAATGATTCTTGTGTACATGCACAACACCACTCACCTTGCTAATATGTTACAATGCCAACTAGTATCTAGCAGAGGGCGATTAAGAACCAAAGGGTACATATGTAGTGATAAGGCACAGCAATTGTGACCCCAAAACTGAACTGAACAAAGTCAGCCACAGTCACAGCTATAGTGGGTGATTGCCAGCCAGAGTCAGTGTACGTCAACTACAGCCAGTGGGTGTCAGCAATAGTCAGTTTGTGTCAACTGCATCCAGTGGATGCAACTACATCAAGTGGATGTCAAGTACAGAAAGTTGGTCTCAATGACAGCAACTAGGCGTCAACAACAGCAAGTGGATGTCAACTACAGCCTGTATGTGTCAACTAAAGCAAGTGGGCACCATCTACAGCAAGTGGGTGTCAACCACAAGTGTTTGTCAACTTCATCAAGGTGTCGACTTTAGACAGTGGGTGTGAACTACAGCCATTGATTTTTTTCCTTCTTTATTAGGGTCCGGTTAACAGACCCTTTCCAAATAGCAAAAAGGTTACAATTTTCCCAAATGTGTATGGATCGAGAATTTCCTAATGAACATTTTTTATTTTTCAAAATCTGACATAAAAATGATAAAAGTTATGAACATTAATGACAAGAGGTTAAGCATAAAAGTTCAAAGAAACCAGTAAACAGTCACATGTAATCTCTTTCTGTTTTATTTGGCCTTTCTGCTTCATGAAATTTCCCAATTTCAAGTTGTCACTACGCGAAAATTCCAAATCTGAACGGACCCTTTCCCAATGAGGTAATAAATCACTGACAGCAAGTTGTGTCACCAGTCTCCACAGAGTGATATCATGTCTGCCACAAGGTGTGTCAACACCAAACAGTCACCAATGAGTGTTGTCATGTCTTTTACAAGGTATGTCAAAACTATACAGTGCACATTTGGTGTTGTCATGTCGAACACACGTAATGTCAATACTATACAGTCCACACAGGGTGTTGTCATGTCTAACAGTCTTCCACACGTAATGTCAACACTATACAGTGCACACAGGGTGTTGTCATGCTGTTTTCCAACACGTTATGTCAACACCATACAGTGCACACAGGGTGATTCCATGTATTCCACATGTAATGTCAACACTATATATAGACAATGAATGTATTGCTATTATTACAGCAAGTGTTGTAAACTACTCGTATAATGTGTCTAACAACTTTTTGAAATGAATTTTGACAACACGGAGTATATTTTTATTCCAATTAAGTCGACGGATACATGATAATTAAACACTCATCAGGATGCAGCATGTTTGCGTTGTCAGATTATTATTTGGTTAATAAAAAATCTTGTACCAAACCATATCGAAATTAAGTAATGTTGTACCGTATACCGTGTGGAGCTAAGTTTTGCGGTCTATCGTCGACCGCGGTACAACATAACACCACTATTTATCATCAACGAAACATTTAGAGACCGAAATGTCTCCAAGCCGAGGTAGACCTGGTACATCATGAATAAAGAGTATCTAGATGTAGTACACCATGTATAAAGAGTATCTAGATGTAGTACACCATGTATAAAGAGTATCTAGATGTAGTACATCATGTATAAAGAGTATCTAGATGTAGTACATCATGTATAAAGAGTATCTAGATGTAGTACACCATGTATAAAGAGTAATGGCTTCACAAAAAATGCTCTTATTTGCTTTAGGCCATAACAAAATAGATTCAAATCATACAGATAAAAAACATGAATTTTCAGCAGACAAACAAATATGGAACAAGTATATGGATATTAAGCGTAGAATGTTCTGCATGTTTTCTGTTTGTTCAGAACATAATTATCTATATAAATGATATGACAATACTGTCAAGGATTTCTTTGTAAGTAACCTAAATAAATAAGTTGCAGATTATTAAAATAAAAAATTGATCGGATATGTGATTAAATGTTAATTATAGTCCAGTCATTCTACATTAAAACTAGGCTTAACCTCGAATAAATTGCAAAAGAAATAAATTTCGACTGTTTTGGCATCAGAAAACATTGACAAATAACATATCAAAAGTCTAGAAAAATCTAGGGTGGGGAAATTGCCGAAAAATCAACATATCTAAGGTCACTATTGGAAACACTAAAGCTGCTTTTACGACAGTGTTTATTTTCATTTCTATGTAACCTAAGTGCACATATCCATAAAGTATATAGTTAAGTAATTGGAATATGAACAATATTATAAACAGATGAAAATAACGTGGCATAGATAACAAATCGAACCATTTTTTATTAAATATAGATGCTTAAAAACCAGTACAAGTGGGTGGGGTAATGTAGTGTGACAATCTCAGAAACAAGTTCCGGTGTAACCTCTAGATCAACAAGGTATACTGTCTACCGAAATGAATTGTTATATGTGAAAGTTCTGACGCTGCAAGCATAAATGGCAAAAATGATGGCGTTCTATGAAATTCAAGATGGCGTCGAAGATGGCCGTCTTAATTCAGTTAAAATAAAAATAGATACATGACAATAGCAGGAATGTATGACAAAATTCATTGAAATTAATGTCCTTAAAGGATGTATATGTATTAAAGAAACCACACAGTGTCTGTTAAACAAATATTTTAGATACACTATTTATGTGAAAATCTTCAAAAAGCAATGTCAGTCAATGTTATTTGCAGGTAAACCATACGTAAAACAGGTACAGAGGCAATTTCACCTTTCAAATCTCTTAGTCTTTGGTTATGATTTATAATGTTGATTAATACATATCTAAAATACACTTTTATGAATAAAATTTAACAAATTGTATAATATGTTCAATAAAAAACACCACTTTAATTGGAATACAGTGAATCCATACAGTCTGACATTGTAATAAGTGGTTTTATTACCCCACCCACAAATTTCACACAATGAATGTGTAAACGAGTATTTGTGAAGTTTCACAAACTAACTTCGTCGTGCATAATGTTTATTAAATCATATATGTAAATTGGTACACATACAAAATTTGTCGCTTTTATGCTGGAGATCACTCAGAGAAATCCAAGATGGCGTTCAATATGGACGTCGTGGTATAGGAAAAGTCATTAATTTGGCTATTTAGATGATACAGGTATATTACTTCCAAATTTGTATCCTAAATTAGTATCCGTTCTTGACAACCCGGCGTGTTCTATCAAATATTTCTGTGAATCACTGGTTGTAAATAGTATCTCTACTTCATTATCCTTGGATACAGTGCGGCAACTTGAAATTACTTTATATGTATGTATGTGCGGCAACTTGAAATTACTTTATATGTACAGTAGAACTTCGATGCCTCGAACTACCTTCGGACAGAGAAAATAGTTCGAGGCATCTAGGGTGTTCGAGGCATCTATGGTATTCAAGAATATGCATGGGTAGAAGTTCGAACTGATGTTGGTACGTGTTAATTTACAAATCGTGTTTGTATATTGCATAATTCATGGGTATAAACTAATATAGGTCTATAATTTTTTGTAATTTTATTCATAACAATAATGAAACAATATAGGTTGACCAAACTGACATGAAATCTGACGTATCTCCTACAAGCTCTCGAGTGTTCACGCATGTAAGGTTTCTCGTTAAACAGCATATTTATATACGAGTATAAAATTAAGCTGCGAGCCACATACAATGTAATTAATATCATCATATCCTGGGTCAAGTTCGACTGCAAATCAATAAATGGAAATGTAACAGATTATTTTGACAAACGTTAAAAAAATATTATTTTATTCCGATTTATTTAAAAAATAAATAAGTTACAATTTCCTGGACGGCCTTCATTTACCATTTAATGGATGTATAAATGTTTAAAAATGTTTACAATGAAGTCGAACACAGGTACAGTAATTATCACAACTTGTCGCCGACTACCCGCGTTTGAACAATGGATTTCAACAGTCAATGAAAGGTGTGAAAACTTGTATTGTTCGACTCATCTACGGGTAAATCATAGCAAGGGACCGTCCAATCAGTTCGAGTGTTCGACCTAGATACTGTTCGAGTCATCTACTGTTTACCATATGAATAAAGAAGGAATTTTGACGGGACCGAAGAACTAGTTCGAGGCATCTAGGGTGTTCGAGGCAAGTACTGTTCGAGGCATCGAAGTTCTACTGTATGTATGAATCCGAGATCAAACTAGCAAGTCAATACCATGTCATGTATTATGTCCACCAATATTGCTAAGTGTGTGACTGTGTGGTGTTGTTAGAATGAATTATTACCCCTCACTTAATTCGTAATGTTAATTTCCCATAGACAAACAGATAGTATTCTTACTATTACGATCAAGCGGATCAATATACCACGTGATAAAACATTTTTTTACTGTCAGCAGGGTGATAGTACTTTTTTGACAGTACTTTTTTGTCAACCGTTGAAACTGACAAGATTTACTAAAAATAGCACAAAATCATTAGAAACTAATACGGACTGAGATTGTACATGTAAATTTATCATAACGGCAATCTAAGTTCTGCTTGCATTTGCTGATATTTTATTTTGCAAAATGGTTGTTATTTTGTTCGATGTAATAAAATAAATAACACATGGCTGCTCGGGTGACAGTAAATAATACCAACCCTTGAATAGTCATATTACCCTCGGCTTCGCCTCGGGTGATATAACTATTCTCGGGTTGGTATTACTATCACCCTCGCAGCCATGTGTTATTTATATACTGACAGGAACTGTTTGAATACATGTTCCATGAGATAAGCAACACATACATCCCACATCTGTATTTCAGAGAGTATGTGACACCAAACAATTTAAAGGGACTATTGACTGACTTTGTTTCCATTATACTGTGATGTAGGTCAATAAATGTCTATTTTTAACATCAGAAACGAAAATTTCGATATTTTACGAGTATTTACAGGGTTTATGTCGACTTATCATATACGTGTAGTGCACATTTTCTGATACCGCTGATATCGGAAATTTCCTGAAGCGCGTTCGTATATCTTCGTAAAATCTGACTGACGTCACAATCGGTACTCGCAGTTTAATCTGTCGCTCAAACCTGGGAAGAATAAATACAGATTATACTGTCCCTGCTCAAACAGAATGTTTCTTATGATTTCAATCACTATAGTTTTGCGCAAATCGGGAAAATTTAACTACCTGTATTGAGAGAAGCATCTTTTATTGTAAAAAATAACTTATTTTATGGGCTAATACATATCGCTGGCTTAGAATTAGAAGGTTGTAAGTACAAAATCAATATTTTGAGAAAACAAGAAAAAACCTTGTCTGAGAACAGTTCCGATTTTCATGAAAATAGGCTCATAAGAAGCGCCTCGTGGTGCAGATTTTAAATATTCATGAGTCTTATAAGGTCGTAAATAGTACTTACTATCTTCTATTGCTAAGCCAGCGATATATTTACATATATACACTGTATAAAGAAATATTCCATAAACTAGCCTTTCATCGTTTGCACCCGGTCAGTTACTGTTAGTGTGCTAACTAATAATCAAATTCAAATGTGCATAACTTTTTTAAAATAATAGTATAGTAGACCTATCTCCTGATTTTCTACCTCGGGTTTTTATTGGTGTTTATCAAAGAAAATGCAAGAATCTTTGGTGTTATCCATGTGCTCTATCGCTTAGCAGTGACATACATTTTGTTGATTGCTAGCAACAGAGTGACAAGGTTGCAACGTCCGTAATATGTGTAATATGTGTACACGGTTTGCCATTGGCAGTTAACAAATAAACTAATTACCAATGTACAATCACGCGTTATCAATAAAAACAAGACTGCGTTCACTAAACGCTTATGCCCCCTGTGGAAGCCTTGTCCATTAATAAGTCTAAGTCCAAAATTAGGTCAAGGTGAAGGTCAAAATGGGGTTAGGTGGTACAGGCGTGTGGAGAGTGTTCATACACAACATCCATGCAAGTATGAAAGCTTTGTAGCAAGCCATATTAATGCTAGAAGAAACGGTCAATTTGGGTTAACCAGGACGGACGGACGGACGGACGAACGGACGGACGGACGGGCTGAAAGGTGAATCACTATATGCCTCCCCATCTATCGATAGGGGGGCATAAAAACATAATCGTTTTCTAACATAACGTTATAAATGTCGGGTCAAGTACAATAATTTGAGCTACACATATTTTATATGCACCATTATACCAGAACTAAATATGTAAGTCCTAGATTATAGGTCAGTTAGAATTCCAATGTGTTATATTCTTTGATGATATCGCTTAGGTTGGTATCCCGTGGTAATCAGTCGGGGTTCTATGATCTACGACTGGTTGGGGTGTCTTGTTGATTAGTTTACTGTCAATTAACAATGTGTCACCAGCAAGGTCAGATAGTGTTGCTATATACGATTTGTAGTAATGTATACATAATATTATATTCTCGATATCAACATTACAGGATAAAACCCGTTTCTCGGGATTCGAAATTTCAGGGTGGAGGGGGTATAGACATTCGGAGCACCTCGTACATTTCTGTAAAATCAGCACTGCTGCTTCCGTAGCTCGATGCCGATGACGAGAAATGTACGCATTTTTCAAGTTAAACAGTCATATTAGTCAGGCAAAAATATTGTCAGCGAGATCGTCAAATAGTGTTATTATTGTGTTCAAGTAAAACTTTTTACAAATTCTTATCATTTGGCTAAAATAATCGCCATTATTGTACCTAGTTGCTCTATTTGCTATAAGCAGGTGCTCCCCTGACGTACATTCGGAATATCTCGCTCATTGTCGCTCAATTAATTCTGTAATCCCGGAAAACGGGGTTTAACCTGTAATGTCGATATGGTGAATATGTCTGACAGTACTCTGGCCTATAGCACTGATATACACAGAATGTATTTCCGTGCCTATAGATACTTTCAAGTAAACTTACATCGATCCGTCATGATTTTCAATTGTCTTAGACCTTACATATAATTTTAAATCTATATTTTTATAATTATGCTTTAGAGATTAAATGCAATTGAGTACAGCAATGGTATCAACTAAAGAGCGCTTTAACTATTACATAGACCAAACCAACATAATCATGTTCAACATTATAAAACCAGCTTTTATGGAAAAATCCACACATTCTCATTAATTGGGATTTATGTGTTCTTATTTTATAACAAACAATAACATACACACACATGTCTAGGGCTTTAAATAACATATTTTAAAAGAGTCAAATTAAAGACGAAGCTTTTTGTTTCTCAACATGTGATTGTCAATTTTTTTGGAAAATATCAATGATATTGCTTCAAACTCAAGACTATATTTGAGAAAATTAATATACATAATTATGTATCTCTTACTTCCGAGGCCCTCGGGGCTTAATAAATTTATTTAGTGTATAAATTACTTTCATGGCATCGCTTGTAACCAACCAATTTAAGTTGAAATTCTCTAGTTTCTAAACGTGCCAATGTATTAAGAATTTCTTCATTATTAATGAAATAATGCTTAATTAAATATTGCACAATTTCCATTGATTTTAGTTTATGTCCTACAAAAACCAATAAACTGTAGCCGAAATGCTGCAATATGATTGGCTAATGCCACCTGTCAATCAAAATCGACAGGAAGGTCAATTACCAGTCTGTGTAGCCAATGCGGTCAGCGATATTTACAGTGTGAATGTCTGGCAGATTTCTTCGTCGCCGTTATTATGATTTCCCTTATTAATAATAGGTTTGAATTGATACGGCAAAATATTTTCATTGCCCTCATAAATCGGTATCCGAAAAATTTATTGTTTCATTAGCTCAGGGACCGTATATTATCTTCCCAGATTAGCTGAGTCGGAGAACTTCTCTGTCCGACATCTTGTTAATAGCATGATTGTGACGTCACATGCTTCGTTTCTAACATCAGACTTTTCCGGAGATATTTCCGTACGTTTCCGTACAGGTATAACAATGGACGTGAAATATCACGATGCCGAATAGAACTATTACACAAAAGTTTAAGTTACCGGTAAATAATCCCTTTAAAATAACTCAAACCACATATATATACAAATGTATTCGAAGGAATTTCGAGACACTAAATCAAGCTGTAATTAAAGGTACACCGATTGCCTCTTTATCCGGCATAAATCTCCTGCTTTTCAACACTACCGGATTCTGTGTATTGTCAAATTGACGAAAACCATTTTTCTAATTAAGTGTGTAATTATAATCAGCAACATTTTATAATTTAAAATGCATGTTTAGTATCTTGCCGAGTCGGCCAATACATATGGGTGCTTTTCCAGATCAGAAGATCATGATGGACTGGTGATAAATACCTTCCATAGCAAGTGAATTACCCTTACCGAACTGACTTACACAGACATATATGTGACTTATATGTAAAGTATATGCCACATATATGGCACATATAAGGCACATATAACTCACATAAAATCTTGTATAAGTCAGTTATATGTATAAGCCAGTTATATGTCATCTCATTTTTCACATATAAGTCACTTATATGCGAGTTATATGTTTGAGAGTATGCTTAGGTCAGTTATATGTGAGTTATATGTGAACTGTATGTGAGTTATATGGATCATTCAGTTTTCTATAACAACCACATATAAGTGAGAACTTAGAAAATTTCTGTACTGGTTTTGTTATCTTCGATATGCTGAAAATTTCTAAGTCCAAATGGTAAGAAAAAATTATCAAAATATGCAAAAATTGTTTGGTTATTATTTGTCACCACACAATGGGTATCAAAATGTTCAGAATTCAATAATCTATGCAACTGGAATAAAAAACATTTTATTTTTATATTCAATTTGTTTTTTAATTATATTATGTAACATATTATTTTGAAGTTTATATATCAAACAATAATTATTGATCAGCAAATATATGTGACCGGAGGTTGGGCGGAGGCGTCGACTGTCGCGCTATTTGTGGGGAAACTCGCTTAGTGTGTCTTAGTCGATCACCACCCGTAACCTCGTGTTGTTGTATTCCAAACCTCCAGTCGTGCAGTGTTCTCAAATGTTTAGCTTAAGCTAATGTTGTGATGTTTGTTATAATACATCAGTAATGGTTGATGTACTATGTTGTATTCGCATCTCCAATGTGTATCGAGTAGTTCTCCAATGTTGCAATCTATATTGCATATGATAATATCGGTACCTCCAATGTTGATTCTTTCAACAATATTATAACCATGTTATAATGTTATAACGACAAGTCCCATTTAAGTTTTCTTCATTTATTTCTTTACATGTATTCAACAGTTCCAATGATAACAACTTCTATTACTTTAAAAACCAGATAAATTAAGTATTAGTAACCAGATGACTATAAGCTAACACCAAATAATTTAAACGTAGATGTTAACTGTTCAATTCATAATTTAAGACTGATTCAATAATCATTAATTTAAAATTACATTAAATTATTTCAACATACCTGATTGGTCAAGTGTTCTTAACCAATCAAAAGTCTCCATTTATTATATAAAATATTAACATAATAAGTTTTGATAAAGATCACTAAGTGACAATTCTAAAGACTATAAACAATATATTTGACCATGGGCAGTTTCTAGGAACAATACTTGGTCTGCCCTTAGATTCTTATCAGTAGACATTATGTTGCCATGTGTAAATTATAGACCTTATCTAATAAGAGTCTCACTTTTAGCTTAAGGCTATAAAGTGCATTTTAGTAAAGTTTGTAATTAAAGTCTTATTAATTTAAATCTATATGATTTTTATAAAATATAGCATTGAAGTTTGAAAGCTAAATGCCGGTTCTAAACCTTGTTACATGTCACCCTTCCTTCTAAAAAGATTGTCCTCAATCTGATAGTAACAACAATTTATCAAAATGAAATTAACATAGCATCTGTAAAAATACTCATCATCTCTTATACATAAGTCTAGTAAGACAGAACTGCATACACTATTATAACAATAATAATAATAACAACAATACCTGAAATAAACATATCAATTAGACATAATGTAACTTAATATTTCAATTCAATTATTAAAACATTTTCTTTTGCATGGTGTTGACTTCTCAAATGCATATTTCTAAAACTACCGGTAATGACCCATTTTGGTCAAAATTTTACTTATTTAATACATTCTCAGCCACGCACATCGAATATATTGTGCTAATTCCATAAATGTTAGAGTTAGAAACATAGTGTCCCAGCAAGGCTGAAACCGGAAAGTTTTGAAGTTTTCCAAATTTCAACAGTTCATTGTAACCATGTCCTAACATTCTGGATTTTTTCAGTCTGTAATGCTACCAATATTCAAAGTGGCAAAGTAAAATCTATCTAACTTTTCTTTATCAAAGAACTGAGTAATCAACTCATAACCATTGGCAACTGGTCAAAAGCCAATTAAACAATTCATTTGAAAGTTCAATTGAATCTGAATAGCCAGTTCACAACTATTTGCCACTAGCCGTGACCCAACTAAACAAACCACTTGAAATGATAGCAAAATAACTTCTTAAATTTTTTTTATATGCATGATTATGATAAGTCAACCACATTTCACTTGCAATAATACCAACAGTATTATCGAGGCATTATTTCACATACAATAATCATTAAAATTTCTGGATCCATTACTTATAAGCCTTAATTTATGTTTGAAGAATTTGCCCTGAAGCATATGGCTTTATGTGAAAATAAAAATTGTACTATCTAAATTGAAATTCACCTGCAATAATTATACATTAAGAAAATGTAAAAGCAGTAAATAAATAGTCAAACAATTATGACTTATGTTTATGAAAAACTGCATACTTAAATGAATGACTAAAATGTGAAAATCCAATGATCAGATAATGTACTTTATTAAAATTCACCTGTATTTAACATACATTAATTACCAATGTACATACAGTCATGCCTATGCCTGGCATTAACAATCTATCTGATTGCATTCTTAAATAAACAAAAAGGTATAGACATATTTAATAATAATAAACATAATATGAGTCTTGTACAATTGTAATAGTTTTGCTTTCTGCAACAACTCTGGCTAAACTGTGCAATATCTATTAATTTCATAATTTCTATTACTGTTGCCTTTTGCAACTTTTCTCTGCCTTTTTCAACTTCTCGGACTAACTGCATGATCAAATCGAGTATATGCAACCTTGGGGATCACCAGTATCATTACTTATTTTTGTTCAATATACACTCTTTGTATACACCCTTTGTGCAACTTTTCGGACTAACTGACCAAATCTAGTATTATGCAACCTTGGGGGCCAGCAGTATCATTACCATATTTTGTATCATCTCAAAATCATTCAACATGATTGTACTCATTTTTGCAACTTTTCGGACAACTGATCAATCTAGTTTTATGTGACATTTTGGGATCAGCTGTATAATTACCTATATATTTTTCCTACAATTCATCCATGATGATTGTACCCGTTTTGCAACTTTGTTGACAACTGATCAATCGAGTATTATTTGACATTATGGGATCAGCCGTATTATTATTTTATTCCAACTACCACATATATAATATCTAATTTCTTTTTATGCTATAACATGCAACTACTTTTGCAACCTTATTATGTCTCTGAATGATTTCGTCTCATCATTCGTTACATTCTCTCTAGTTTTTCATCACCTGTTCGTAATAACATTTCCACATGTTATTAAATATAATATCATTTCATATCACATTGTTCACAGCACAGCACAACACATATATTACTTCTTTGTAGGTCCAGTGTCTATAGAATCTGTTCATCTATCTAAATAAGTACCTTGGAATCACATTTAGTCAATTACTCAGCAAATACAATATATAATGGTATTGTGAAAATCAAAACTCTATGAAACATCTTTACTTCTGCAAAACCACAGTTGCTATCTCATATTTACTAATATCTTTGAAAGTGTACTTTTAATAAAAGTGACCATAGGTAAATTGATTGTTTCATCCGTTTAACACAAGTTTGATACAAAATGCTTGTACATCATTATTACCTCAAATACCAGCGACATATGATTAAGCGAAATAATAATTTAATATACTGCATACAACAATTTAAATCTGAATTCTAGGGTTATGAACAAATATTGAACCACTTTGACAAATTTTGGCACAAATTCTAAACAAGAATTGTTTGACACACTTTATAGAGTTTGAGTAAAGGCCGTTGACCAATGCGTATTTAACAAACCCAAGTGAATGTCATGTCATCTCTGCATCAATAAATTGTATCTATATTGATGTCTTTGTGCCAAGGTATGTTCTGTGATTTCTGATGTTCAAATAGCAACTTATGTTCTGTGCTGTGGAGGTAACCGTTTATTTTTTAGTCTGGTGGTTCTGTTTGATGTTTGTCTGTGCTGTGTTTGATGTTTTGGTGTTGCTTCAGTGTGTAATGTGGCTGGATCAACTGATGGTGGTAATTGGTTCTGATCATGACCATTAATGAGGGTTACACAACCAAGCGCTCTGGCTTATCATATTGGTAACAATTATCATCAATGTCAACAGAATTAATTCCCATAGTTTACCATTCTCAGGGTATGTATACCCTGAAAGACCATCAGTATTTCCATTAAGCAGATAAAGAATTGTGGACAATCTGGAATTTGTAGGATGCAGATGCAGTGCCCATCTACCATGACGTCCACCAAATTTCTTAATTTGCTTTATCCACTTGACTGATAGGTGATCAGTATACACTGTGAATGGAGAGTTAGCAAGGTATGGCCGATACCATTGACAGCTTCAACCGGTGCCAACCCTACCATATTTAGTCATCTGGTTACTTGGCCATTTTACTCTCTGCCACCATAAGCTACCATATATTCCTTATACCACTATAATCAAATTGGGACGGCTTAAAGCCTACAGTCACCAATATGGGAAGATGGTAAAATTTTGGAAGGACAGGATAGGGGCAGACGTAAGGACCTTTTCGAGTCTTAAATGAGTCTAAAAATTTCAATCATTCTTAAAACAGTTTCAGTGTATTACACTGCTTCTAAAGTTTCATTGATTTCTGGAGGACTTGAATACCTTGTAAACTATAATGTTGTCACCACGCATGTTAATTAAATTAACGTGCGTGGTTTTCACTAACATAAGAGTTGTAGCTCCTGAATCAAATAGTCTAGGAGCACTAACTTGCTATCATATAGGTCTAAGGGAGACATTCAGGGAAACTGAGGGTCGTTCATATCTATAGTACGTACGGTAGAACAATTACTTGTTAAGAACACTGCCAATTCGTCTTACGTGGAGCCATTTTAAGCTGTTTTTCTCTAAAACACTTAATAATTTAATTTGTTGAAAACTGTTATTTCTACGTATAAAACTAATTACTTGCAAAGAAGTATGTATAACTTCTCGAAAACTTACTGTTATCAATAACCTAATAATAATTACTTTGTACTATTGTAAGCAAAAACTTCAATTTTCCATGAAATTTATCAGAACCTGACAAAATTTTACTCTTGCCTTCAAGATATATACTAAATATCTGATATTCAATCAAAATTTTAACACAATGAAAATTTATGCGCAAAAATTTAATGAAAAAATTTGGTTTCTGTAAATAATATATAATTGGATGAAACAAAATTCACCTATATTGGACTATATTAAAATCTATAGTGATAACAAGTAAATAACAAGTGTATAACAGAAATTATACTGTATAACAGAAAACAACTTTTGTAAATAGCAACTGCTGAACCTTGCAACAATAAAGACGTTAGCACAAAATAATGATTTCCACTTACCAACTGTGTGTGGATAACTTCAATAGCAACAGTTCATTCTATAGCACTTTTAATATTGGCAGTTCTCGGCTTCCTCTGTTCCACCGGATTTGGTTGTAATATGTACTTCTCACGAAAGGTTGTCCCTCATTATACTGGTACATGTTATCGTATGCACCACTCATCAAAATCTTCCCAAACGTTTCAAAGTAGATTTCCTTCTATTATATTCGTTCAGCATCCCTCATTTTTATGGATCTTGTATACCGTTGGATTCTCCGCCATAAACAGCTGTGACCGGAGGTTGGGCGGAGGCGTCGACTGTCGCGCTATTTGTGGGGAAACTCGCTTAGTGTGTCTTAGTCGATCACCACCCGTAACCTCGTGTTGTTGTATTCCAAACCTCCAGTCGTGCAGTGTTCTCAAATGTTTAGCTTAAGCTAATGTTGTGATGTTTGTTATAATACATCAGTAATGGTTGATGTACTATGTTGTATTCGCATCTCCAATGTGTATCGAGTAGTTCTCCAATGTTGCAATCTATATTGCATATGATAATATCGGTACCTCCAATGTTGATTCTTTCAACAATATTATAACCATGTTATAATGTTATAACGACAAGTCCCATTTAAGTTTTCTTCATTTATTTCTTTACATGTATTCAACAGTTCCAATGATAACAACTTCTATTACTTTAAAAACCAGATAAATTAAGTATTAGTAACCAGATGACTATAAGCTAACACCAAATAATTTAAACGTAGATGTTAACTGTTCAATTCATAATTTAAGACTGATTCAATAATCATTAATTTAAAATTACATTAAATTATTTCAACATACCTGATTGGTCAAGTGTTCTTAACCAATCAAAAGTCTCCATTTATTATATAAAATATTAACATAATAAGTTTTGATAAAGATCACTAAGTGACAATTCTAAAGACTATAAACAATATATTTGACCATGGGCAGTTTCTAGGAACAATACTTGGTCTGCCCTTAGATTCTTATCAGTAGACATTATGTTGCCATGTGTAAATTATAGACCTTATCTAATAAGAGTCTCACTTTTAGCTTAAGGCTATAAAGTGCATTTTAGTAAAGTTTGTAATTAAAGTCTTATTAATTTAAATCTATATGATTTTTATAAAATATAGCATTGAAGTTTGAAAGCTAAATGCCGGTTCTAAACCTTGTTACATGTCACCCTTCCTTCTAAAAAGATTGTCCTCAATCTGATAGTAACAACAATTTATCAAAATGAAATTAACATAGCATCTGTAAAAATACTCATCATCTCTTATACATAAGTCTAGTAAGACAGAACTGCATACACTATTATAACAATAATAATAATAACAACAATACCTGAAATAAACATATCAATTAGACATAATGTAACTTAATATTTCAATTCAATTATTAAAACATTTTCTTTTGCATGGTGTTGACTTCTCAAATGCATATTTCTAAAACTACCGGTAATGACCCATTTTGGTCAAAATTTTACTTATTTAATACATTCTCAGCCACGCACATCGAATATATTGTGCTAATTCCATAAATGTTAGAGTTAGAAACATAGTGTCCCAGCAACTATAATGAAGCGGTTGCGGTGTGTTCTGGTGTTGACTGTGGTGACGCGTAATGTAAGCCACGCTCACCGGATGCTGCTGCTGACGTTGGTATAAGTTTCCAAACGTTGATGTTGATAGATATAAGTGTCCAACCGTTGATGTAAAACTAACTTTGTCAGGTTTAGATATTTTTAATTTAGTTCAACAAATGTATATTTCACAAAGTTAAAAGAATGCATAGTGTCACAAAGTTTAGTTCTCACAAAGTTATTAATCAATTGGTAATCCAATAATCATATTTTAACTTGAACTCAAGTTACTATTTAATATGGTACTCCATATTTAGTCCTATTTATGTGCTAGTTAGGAACTCCTAACTAACACAACCTAATGCCTAAAAATTACTAGTTATACTTAATAAGATTTCCTTGACTTATATACCAAGTCTGCAGACAATGACACCTAGAGCAATTGATCTCAAAGGAAGTGGCTTTTAACACTTGATAATAAAACAGTCAAACATAATTATTTTAAGACTTCAATCTTTGACAATTAAACAATAGGTGTAAAATTAATAAAAGAAAGTTTGCAACATGGTTTGAAAGATATGGCTTGATAGGAAATTGATAACATCTCAGGAAACAAGGTATTAAACTTAAGACCTCAAAATTGACATGTGTTCAGAGATTGAGCAATATTATTTGAAAGTTGAATTTTAAACAATAGAAACCATGATTGGTTGTATAACAATAATTATGAAAAATAAATGGCAAATTTTACATCATAAAAGTTCTCCCCAACTTAATTAACTTTCGACCTCGAAAGTAAAAGAATAGAACAATTATTAAGGATATTTAAATCACTTGATAATTATGTTAAATTTGCATGTAAATTCATAAGTTCAATAATATCGCAACATTCAAATTATTCCTAGTTAACCTATCAAAAGGAATGCAATAGCACATAGTCATATTAGGAAGCATATCTCCTGTATGAAATAAGTTTGATATTTTTCAAAGTTAATAATTAAGTACAGCACACACATAGTGCACAAAACAGTAACAAATCCGGTGCATAGTAAAATGTTGTCACTTCACCACAGTCCACACTTCACTATTTGTCCTTGGAACTTCATGATCGACTGCAAACTTGAAACTCGTTGGTTGTTGCCTATTATGGTTGTCTGACGGACTCCATCTTGACGCCATTGGCATTCTCCAATTCGGTTCACTGCACATCTGTAGGGGAATACTCGCTTGCTGTTCCAGAGGATCCAAGGTACCGAGAAAGCTACAACAGCTAAAAAGTGTTGTACCCGGATTCTCCACCATAAACAGCTGTGACCGGAGGTTGGGCGGAGGCGTCGACTGTCGCGCTATTTGTGGGGAAACTCGCTTAGTGTGTCTTAGTCGATCACCACCCGTAACCTCGTGTTGTTGTATTCCAAACCTCCAGTCGTGCAGTGTTCTCAAATGTTTAGCTTAAGCTAATGTTGTGATGTTTGTTATAATACATCAGTAATGGTTGATGTACTATGTTGTATTCGCATCTCCAATGTGTATCGAGTAGTTCTCCAATGTTGCAATCTATATTGCATATGATAATATCGGTACCTCCAATGTTGATTCTTTCAACAATATTATAACCATGTTATAATGTTATAACGACAAGTCCCATTTAAGTTTTCTTCATTTATTTCTTTACATGTATTCAACAGTTCCAATGATAACAACTTCTATTACTTTAAAAACCAGATAAATTAAGTATTAGTAACCAGATGACTATAAGCTAACACCAAATAATTTAAACGTAGATGTTAACTGTTCAATTCATAATTTAAGACTGATTCAATAATCATTAATTTAAAATTACATTAAATTATTTCAACATACCTGATTGGTCAAGTGTTCTTAACCAATCAAAAGTCTCCATTTATTATATAAAATATTAACATAATAAGTTTTGATAAAGATCACTAAGTGACAATTCTAAAGACTATAAACAATATATTTGACCATGGGCAGTTTCTAGGAACAATACTTGGTCTGCCCTTAGATTCTTATCAGTAGACATTATGTTGCCATGTGTAAATTATAGACCTTATCTAATAAGAGTCTCACTTTTAGCTTAAGGCTATAAAGTGCATTTTAGTAAAGTTTGTAATTAAAGTCTTATTAATTTAAATCTATATGATTTTTATAAAATATAGCATTGAAGTTTGAAAGCTAAATGCCGGTTCTAAACCTTGTTACATATATATGGAACCAAAGTAATAATTATTCATTGATCTCAAACTTAAGTTCACATCAGAAAAAATAGTTTTAACATATTTAGTAAGATTTACTTAATATAAAAAAAACATAGAATTACTGTTTTATGTATAAATATGATTAATGAGTAATGGTACATTGTATCAATCAAGGCAATTAATTCAATACACTGGACATGTGCATTTTCAGACAACATGATAATACATATTGGACTGAATACTTGTCTAATGTACACACAAAATAGCACCCATTCACCACCTGGGTTAATGAGAAGCTGAGATAACAGCCATCCTTGTCTGATTTATTGCTAGTTTGAATTTCCCCCAAAATATTTCCTTTCTTCTGATTGGCTAGTTTGAACTTGTCTGGTGGTCATTATCTGGGGATCTCACAAAAATGAGCAATGTTTTCAACATTTTATTGGATATTGCTAGTTTTTAGTATTTTGGGAAGTGTTTTGAACCAATCCTATTCTAATGAAGGACATTACATGTAACCTCTGCATCTGACTTGTGATACTGCAGTAAAGGATTATTAGATGTTGAAATATTTATTCAAACCAACAAGTGTTACAGAGATCTGTGAAGTTGGATGAATCATTATAATGGTAAGTAGTTTTGTATTAACAGCTGTTTAAGAAATGAACACTTTTATTTTTAAAATGCTATGAATCTGAACTTTAATTAACACATATCATGATATTGTTTAATGTCAAATTTAATTACATTACCAGGTCCTAGCCTCTCAGGAAGTGTTAAGGATATGTTCAATCCAGGAATTGTATTTATACAGATTGTAATATCAACACTGAACTAGCTTTATAGCCTGAGTCTTGCTACAAGTTGTTATAACTTTTAATTTAAAAAAACTCCCATTGTGCTTTATCATTATTTTATTTAACTTTAAAGTAATAGCATGTCTTAACATCAGTATAATTTGATATAATAGTGATGTTTTAACACAACCAACACTAAGTTCAAATAAAGGTTAATTTCAAACAAAAAATGATATCTTATAAGTTCTAAAAATATGTTTTACAGGAACAAGCAGGGTGATTTGGATGGAAGTGATATATAAGATGACTTTGGACCGAAGCTGAACTCTACCCTGGTACTTTGAAGTGTCGTTAATGGAAGTGAATATAAAAAGTTAGACGGAGAAGAAGAAACTGAACATTTCAAAGATGAATGCTTACGGTTAGTTAATTTAGTAATTAAACGATTTTAACTCATACATATTGACTTGTTAAACTTTTCACAATTTGACATCTACATTATCCTATGTTTTATTAACAAATAGAAGCATTACAGTCTCCAACTAAGGGTTTTATATCTAGGGTTTTATATCTTTTAACATGTATTTATAAATTGTTAATAATCACAAACTTAAATAAGATAAAGCATAGTTTCTATTGTTATAGACACATGGAGTGAACATCTTGTTAAGAAGTTGTAAATCTTAATGCATTAATAGTGCAATATACTGTCATTTATATATTTAAAGACATTATGACAGTAGAGACTTAAGATAACAATCGTTATCTATAGTCTCTGATGGTAGGGACATTATAAATGATATTTATTATTATATTAAAGATATTGTATTCATATTATTATTCACAATTTACAGGTTGATGAACAAGCTGAACCCAGTATTACAGAATTGTGATGGAAGATACCACTGTTTGACTTTTGATCCTAACATTCACAACCAGCAACTCTCAGTCAGTCTTTAAGCTCCATGGTGGACCAAACCACAGCAGAATTCGCCTGAAGTCAAAAAATTACTTGCCAGACTTTGTTATATAGACTTTTTATGTGTGACTGGGTTTTATTAGTGATGTTTATCTGGACCATTGTAAATATTTAATAGTCTTCATAGTTTTGTGACTTTATATAATATATAAACCTTTTAAATATTTAACTATTCTTTTTGCCTGAAATGCTGATGTACGTGAAGTTTATGAATTAATAAAGTGATATTAAAATTATTTGCTGCTTTAAATCTTACATCAATATCATGGAAACATGTGAAATGAGATAAACTTGTTAAACTTGTAAGGTAGATTTTAGATAGTCCCCAGTCATAAATGGACGGGATTGAACTAAAATACTACGAGCTTACAGTGCCTTTAAGGCTTACATATTGTACGATGCTAACATCTCAGTTGCAGGACACAAGTACGATGACCATAGTCCACCGGCGGGTCCAGCTGTAGTTTCCATAAATTTTTAGAAAGCTATTTTTAGCATCTAAGGCAACATATAACTCACATATATGTCACTTATATGCAATAATAATATTACATATAACTCACATATAAGTCACATATAAGTGACTTATATGTGATAATAAACATCAGTGGCAGTACAACATATAACTCACATATAACTCGCATATAACTCACATATAACTCACTTATACTTATATGTCACATATAAGTCAGTTATATGTTACTTATAACTCACATACATCTCATTTGCATGTAAAATACTAACATGTCACATATGTGACATATATGTGACTTATATGTAAATTGACTATGTGAAGTATAAGTCACATATAAAATGACATATAAGTGGCATATATGTTATTTTGGTAAGGGTACCAGTATACACACAATTGCACACCTACCACGAACATCATCAGGGTTTTCAACAGTCCTTTCAAAATAGAATATTGAAAGTCAAAGTGTTTTGACATACAAGTCCGGAAGTATATTTTTGTCTGTAACTCAATTACTTGATACTTGGGTAAGTTTAATTAGGTTTAATTATAAGGAATGTTTTAATTCAAAAAGTCTTGACACACTTACACATTTCAATTGGTATAATTTCAAAAATTAATGCAAATATCAAAATGGAGATTGTGTTTGAATGTCAAATGATGTACGAACAACAATATGATTTAAACAGGTACATATATGATACACCAATTCATGTCTGAGATTGAACCAAAGTGCCAGGTCCAACCATAGAGTTTGTAAGGAAATGTTATTATTTACATGCATATTATTTATTTATTTTTCTAACTTTAATGTTCTCCTTTACATGTCTTGCAAACTCTTGTTAAATAAATGCCGGCTGGTAATCATAAATCATATCGCACATCAATTGCATGTACAGGACTGGGTATACCCATTGTATGTACATGACTGAGTATGTGATCAGATCGATACGAAACCTGTACTTTGTCGGTGGTCCATTTGGCTGTGTTATGGACATTGCTGTGCGTGTTGTTGCCTTTTAGGCCCAGTTTGCGAGATGTAAGATGTGCTTTCCATGTTAACCAGAATTGGTTCAGGATTACAGAGCTCGATGTTACGCTTAATTTTTGCCAGCATAATTATACAAGTATCATAAATGCAAGGCTCAATACTAGATCGCCAGTGTTTATACTTGTTGGAATACTTGTCAACATCTAGGAGTTCAATGCCCGACCTTAGACCTGTGTTCAATGCTTGCTAGAATGTGTCCATAGTAGGTACACGCTGGCCATTAGATCTAAACTCAATGCTGCCTGGAAAAGGTTCAGTTAGACATTCTTACTAGTGTATGTCCACAGTGCAACACTCGACCTTAGATCTGCATTGAATGCTGCAGGAGTAGGTCCAATTAAACATAAGTTCAATCTTTACTAGATTATGTCCACAGTACACTGTTCGACATTAAACCTACAGGACAAGGTTCTGTTAGACTTACGTTCAATGCTTACAAGAGAAGGTCAAGAGTGCACGAACCGATCTTAGACCAAATTGGAATATTGCCATATATTGGATTAGGTCCAGTTAGACTATACGTTCCATGCTTGCTGTAGTAGGTTCAAGTAGACCTACATTAAATGCTTGTTGGGGTTTGTCAAGAGTACCGGACTCTTAATACATACCTTAAATGCTTGCTGGAATACAAATGTAGGGCCAGTTCAGACCTACGTTCAAGACTTGCTAATATGGGTCCATTTAAACCATCGTTCAATGCTATCTATAGTATGTCCACAGTGCAACGATCAACCTAAGACCTGCGTTCAATGCTGGCTAGAGTTGGTCTACAGTGCAAGGCTAGATCTAAAACTTAAGTTCAATGCATACTTGTAAGATTAAGTCAAGTTAGACCTACGTTTTGAGTTTATTTGAATAGGTCCAGAGTATGTGCAGCCCTAAATCTAGATCTGTTTACAAAGCTTAAGGTTGACGTAAGTACGTAGCCTCTACATGTGTATAATATCACTAATTTAATTCGTCAAAGACACTAACAATATCAATAGAAACATACACAAAATGCATTGTTACCTGTGAGGTCAATTAAAACAATGTCCAAAATGCGCTTCCGTAGAGAGGAATTTTATGCATAATCTCAACGTCAAAATAACGCCGATTTATTTTCTTAAACCATCGTAAAATGTTTGACTTTTCTATATAACAAGATTATTACAGTTCCTATTTTTAAATAATCAACTGAAATGGTTTATGTGTATGTGTTATTTGATATTTAAATAACATATTCACGGAAATATGACGAGATTATGCCTTCGTTATACACAGTTCATCGCACGCGGTAAGTTGATATGACGTCACTATGGCGAGTTATATTTGCCATGTCGTAGTTCGAAAAACTGATTATTGAAAAAATATTATTTTGCAATAAGTTTGAGGTTAAATCGTAGAATGACTGTACTATTAAGGTTGTTGCACTAAACATTGTTTACTATACAGTAAAACCTCGGTAATATGAGCATCGATTATTCGAGCAACTGGCCTAAGTCCCGAAGAATTTGCTCTGTATTGTACATTAATTTATCCCTCTAATTCGAGTAATGTTATTACGAGCATCCGGTCTTATTCGAGCGCAGGTGTCGGTCCATTCAACAATTTTCCACGATAAATAGTTACTTTATCTCGAGGCATTCATCCGAGCGAAATTTCACACCTCCGAAAATTGTCAGTTTTAATGTTGCTGCGGTCCGTGATTTTCACACATCGTGATTATCACATTTTATGACAAAAGCGTAACCCCCAACACTTAAATCGGTTGTGTTTGTCTACGATAAAGGTGTCAAAAGACAAGATTGAATAATACAAATCAATTACGAGGTATTAATTATGAAAAATTTAATGACGTCAACATTTGTTATAGTGAAAGTAATTTTCACGCTGCGTGTAGCTCTTATGATTCACCGATCTAAATGTTAACCTTATCCAATTCAGAGAAACAATCACGAAACAATGAATATTTGATCACTTAATGGTCGTAAATCAACTCAAATAGAACATTATGCATGATGTCACCTACAAAGGTAACATTCAACGACTCTCTGCACGGCTTAAAATGAGTGTAGACTTGATAAACAATGACGATATTCGTAGTTGCAACCAAATACGCGCACCAAACACGTACGTCTTTGACAACAATTCATCATATAATTCTGATAATTCGAGCAACTGGCTTAACTCGAGCATTTGGCTTGTCCCGATGGGTCCTCGAAATAACGAGGTTTTACTGTACTTACTTAATCCTCTTCGTCTCCTGTGGGACAAAAGGCTGCAATGGTCTCTCTCCACTTTGGTCTGTCTTGACCCAAAGAAAATCCAATCTCTGCTAGTTCTGCTACCATAGTCCTACGCCATGTTGTCTTCGGTCGACCAGGTTTTCTGTTACTATAATATAACCTAATTTTAGACCAATTAAACTTGACATAAAGCTCTGCAATTGTTTCATAATGTGTGTTGCTATAGAGGTTTTATTGTTTTCAAAGTACACATTTTTCTCTTAAGCATATGATTTATCTTATAATTGCACTTAGGGTATGAATTCAATCAGGAACTTAACACCAACATAATTGCATCCAAACTGTCACAGCCAGTCAGTAATACTCACATACAAATAACATACCAAACATTTGGCCAAGCTGCACAAGGGCAGCCGGTGTGGACATTGTCCTTACGTTGGATGTGCTATGTTGCATAAATCATAAATACAAGGTCTTCCATTCATCAAACTGATGGCAAGGTTCAAGTAAACCTGAACAGGTATTGCGCATTGCTATCCAACATCTCTTGTTGTGATTGATTAGAATTTGAATGCTTAACGCAACCGTGATTTTTGTGCACACCTCTGATCCCGCCGTTTCCAAAAAGTGCCAATACCAATCTGTTTCGATGGAATATTGGCGCAAGGAATTTCCTGATTATAGTCACAGTATGAAAACAGATAACGGCCATTCACACATTTAATCGGGTACAATATTTTCGATAATTTTTGTCAACCCCACTTACAGGGAGTTCTATTTTTGTGAACACCTGATCATTTTATATATTGGGGTTCTACATGCATCACAAAAAGTATAAAACAATATCCTAGCTAGCTTTCGATTACATCAGTGTACTGTGGAATGTTAAATTTAGTGTCAAAACAACTTGATATGAAGATTTTTAAGAATTTGATTAAGTTCAGTCAATTCAATTCAAGGAGGAATGTAATCTTGGTATCTGGTGACAGAAGAGAAAAGAAAGAAACATCAGTTTATCAAATGAAAAAGAGGAAGGTATATGTAATATATAGCCTTCAATAAATGTTATTTCAAAAAGACAGAAGAAAACACATCTGTTCCAAATGAAAGGGGAATGAGTTGGCTACAAGGAGGAAGTATTGTTTTTTTTAAATTTCCCTTTAGGTTATTAAATGAGTTTGAAAGGATCAATGCGGTTGCTGTATCAATGCATTTGCTGTAACACGCCTGAAGACAAGCTTAGTCTATGCAATGCGAGAAGGAGTCGAACATTATCCAGGTGAGAGAGAACGACATGCACCAACAGATCATGAAATGAGGAATTTTGGCCATTTGTGAGATAACAGAACATGCCAAGTTGTTTATGAAATGAAAGTAAAAATGTACAGTAGTGTGGAGATTTGTGACATGCAGATTAAATGATTGTTTTCTGTTTTGAGTGACTTTATTCATAATTAACAGTGGTAGCAGAGCGAAAACAATTTCATAAACTGTGTAAACAATGGCAACAAAGATTAATCTACCCAGTTTGCCAAAGGAGAAGAGCTATGAACTGTATAAACAGGAACTTTTGGCGTAGCATGGCATGGTGTGAGGTAACAGATTTGGACAAAAAGAAACGTGTTGTGATTGCTCTTTGACATTACCTGAAGATCGTGAACAGAGTATTAAAGAAAATGTATTTGATCAGATCCAGATTGAGGATCTCAAGATAAAAGATGGATTAGATAGAAGATGACCAAAGTGATAGTTTTGAGGAATTTGAGGACTATCACAGAAGTGAGGACAAAATATATCAGACTATATTGCCCATTTGATTTTAAATACAAGTAGAGAAAAACAAAATGGCCTTACCTTCTGAAATTTTAGCCTTCAAGTTACTTAGGGAGGCAAATATAACAAAAGTGAAAATGCTCTAGTGTTGACTGGAATGAACTATGATGACAAAGCCTATGAACAAGCAAAGAAATTTCTTAGGAAGTTTAAGAGTGAAGTTGTAGAAGGGACAGTGGGATCATAAACAGGCATGAGAAGTATAAAATTGGAAGCTGCTGGTTATGTACGAGCTAAACAAGGATACCAGCCAAAGTTTAATGGAAGGTGCGACAGCAGACAGGGCCGAAGAGGTTACAACAAGACTGTCAATAAGAAAATAAATCCAGTGGGACCCGACTGTCGTCCTATTATGTGCAGATCCTGTGGGTCATTTCGTCACTTGGTGGCAGAGTGTCCAGACAGTTGGGAGAACCTACCAAAAGTCAATATAACAGAAGAAGACAATGTTGCTTTGTTTACGGGATACAAACAGGATGCTGTGACGCAGCTAGGGATTGTGCCATATTAGACAGAAGTTGTTCAAATTTGGTTGTGGTACAAAATTGATGCCAAGGGAAGAGTACAGCATTCCTGCAGAAATGGCTGGTAAACTGATGATGATTAAAGCTAATGTAGTTGAGGCAGACAGTCCAGTATTATTGTCTAGGTCGGTTATGAAATCATCAGGACACAGTGTTAAAACTAGATCTTGAAATTGGCACAGCCTCAGTTCTCTGGCAAAATTTGTCTTTAAATTTGATGTCATCTGTTCACTACTGTATCCCAATCGACAAATCTCAGAGCATACCTGTGCGGAATGTGTATGTGACCCTAGAAGACAGCCACAAACAGTTGTTGAAACTTCGCCAGACAGTTTGCTCATCCACCAGCAATGAGGCTTAAAGTGTTACTATGTGATGCAGGTTCATGGATGGATGATTTCAAAGAAATCCTGGAGAAAATCAGAAACGAGTGTGAACTTAGTAAGGTATATGCCAGGACCCCTTCACGACCAGTGTTGCTATGCCAATGACAAGGGAATTCAAAGTGACAGTTGCCATGGACTACAATGGAAAGAATTCAAAGAGACAGTGGCCACGGACTTAAAACAATGGATAGGGAGATGGATTCTTCACATTATTGATGTGTGGTCAAGATATACTGTGACTGTATTTGTAGATAGAAAGAGGGCTTGTGACATAATTGATGGCATGATGAAACATTGGGTTCGTGTGTTTGGTGTAACGGGGTCAATACTCACTGACAGAGGAGATATTAGCTCGGATGGAATCAGATATCACATCTATTCTCAATGTTCTAGTCTGTACAACTGCTGCTGAAAGTCCTTTCCAAAATGGCCTTATGAGAGAAATCGAGCAGTTACAGACATGATGTTTAATGAAACTTGAAGCTGAAAACCCAAATACAGCTAGTCAAACTTGCTTTTATGGGCCAACATGGCAAAGGATTCGTTGCAAACGTGGTATGGTTTCAGCAGTCACCAACTTGTATTTGGTCATAACCCAAATCTTCCAGGCATATTGAAGGACAATATTCCTGCATTGGAAGGATTAACATCATGTGACAAATTTGGGGAGCATATAAATGCAATTCATGGGGCTAGATAGGCCTTCATTGAAACAGAGACAAGTGACAGAATAAGAAGAGCTTTGCAATCTAAAATTAGGGTATCAGAGCAGAAGTACAGCAATGGAGATTTAGTTTTCTACAAGAGAGAAGGGAAACATAGGTGGCTTGGGCCACGAAAGGTTGTGTTTCAAGACAGAAAATTTGTTTTTGTGCGGCATGGAGGGATATTTGTTTGCGTCTCACCAAATAGACTAGTTAACATTGAATGTAAAAGTAGCAAAACAAATACCAGTGTACCAGAAAACATTGTGTAGACCAGGGTTCAGCAACTATGAGGCCTGAAAATAGTACAGAGAGACAACCTATCTTAGAAGTAGTTTGTAATCAACCAGCCACTGGTATAAACACTAGTGAAACTGCAACTGCTTCTGTCCCCTCAGTAAGCACAGAGAACAGAGGGTATATAATATCTCCAGGGTCGAACATTCAATATAAACATGAACACCGGTGGAAAACAGTAATGGTTGAAATCACAAGTAGAGCAGGAAAAGTAACTTGACAATACAAAAATTGGTACAATGTGAAAAATGATGCTGATGGCGAACACAGTGTAAACCTGGAAGAGGTAGAGTGGAAGTTAGTGAATGAAAGCAACATGATCCATACATCTAAAAATTACTAATGTAGTTTTGTGTTCTGAAAGTAAGTCTCCTGAAATTGACACACTTATTGCGCAACAGACAGAACTTGAATAGTTAAATTCAAAACATATGAAGAGATTCCTGAAACAGGTCAGAAAACTTTGTCAACAAGATTGGTAATAACAAATAAAGATGGACAATTGAGTCACGACTAGTAGTCAGAGGCTTTAAGGAACAAATGATGATACAATGTGACAGCCCTACAGATGGCGAAGGTGCTATGAGAATATTCTTTGCTGTTGCTGTATTTAAGGGATGGGAAATCAAAACTACAGATATTAAGGTCACTTTTCTTCAGGAAATGAAATTGATATGGATGTGTATATAAGGCCTACAAGGGAAAGTCGTACCCCTCCGGAATTTGTTTGGAAATTGAAACATGGCTTGTATAGGTTGAAGGATGGTGCGAAACAGTTCTATTGAAGTGTCAGAGATGTGCTAATTGGACAAGGGTTTAAAGAATGTGAGCTTGATCCAGCAGTGTTCTGTCTGTATACAGAAGGACAGTTGCAAGGTCTGATCTGTGGCCATGTTGATGATTTCTTGCATGCTGGAAGCTAAAGTTTCGACAAAAAGATGAAAAGGCTAAGAGACAGATTTACAGCACGCAAAACTGAGGAGAAAAGTTTTAAGTACATATGATTTGAAATGACACAGACCGAAAATGAGGTGAAAGTAGGCCATTCAGAATATGTGGACAACATAGTGTTAGCATATCCAGCCTGCATGTAGAACAGTGAAGTGTTGTTATACGAGACAAACCAAAACAAGTTACGACAAACAGTTTGAAGTTAAATTGGGTTGTGCAGGGTTGAAGACCTGACTTAGCTTTTGAAATGATACAGCTTAGCACCAAACTGTAAACTGGGACAATGAGTGACCGAACAAAAGCTAAGAAGTCCATAAGAAGGCTAAAAGAGACTGAATCCTTCCTGCTGTATCCTAAGCTGGTGAATGACTCAGATTTAACTGTTGTTGTGTTTACTGATGCATCATTAGGCAATGTGAATGATGGTACTGGCAGCACATGTGCTCATATTATATGGTTAATGGACAGTGAAGGCAATTGTTGTCCTATCTTGAAAGGCGAACAAAATCCGAAGGGTGGTACGGTCAACCATAGCGGCTGAAGCTGTGGAACTGCAGGAGGGAATAGAAGCTGGGTTTTATTAAGACATATGCTGGCTCAAATTCTTGGTGTAAAGAATAAAACTATTCCAATTAATGTTTTCATTGATAACATGAGTGTACTTGAAGCCATCTTCTCTACAAAGCTTGTAGGGGATAAACGGTTGAGAATAGACATTGCAGCAATTCAGCAGGAGCTGCAATGCGGAGAGGTGAAGAAAATCCATTGGGTACCTGGTTGTTTACAACTAGCAAATGTAATGACTAAACAAGGTGCACATAATGGTCAACTTCTGTGTATTACAAACTGGAACAAGAGCCAAAATGTCACAATCTGTCCGTCTCAGGGCATGGTGAATGAAAAAAAACATTCCAACATTTTTTTAATTAAAGGACCATAACGTCTAGGCTGATTTGGTCTATAATTGAACTTGTCATAGATATTATACCCATAAACATTGTCTACAAGTTTTGAAGATACTCAGATGAAAACTCTGCACTAAAGAACAGACAAGGCCAATTTCACATTTTTGGGGTAATTATAGGACCATAACCTAAGAAGGTCTATATGGATTTGGCCTATAACTGAACTTAGCCTAGGTACTATGCTCATAAACATTGTCACCAGGTTTCAAGACATCAAATGAAAACTCAACTAGAGTACAGACAAGACCAATTTCACACTTTGTTAATTTTAAAGGACCATAACCCAATAAGGCCTAGGCTGCTTTGGCCTATAATCAAACTTGGCATAGATATTATAAACATAAGCATTGTCACAAAGTTTGAAGACGATCAACTGAAAACTGTTTGCGTTAGAGTACAGACATATTGCTGAACGCCGCCGAATTTTTAATGAACTACCATCTACAAGTCCTATGGTCAACCTTACTTTAATGTAGAAGTGTTTTATTTAAAGTGTCAAAATTACATATGGAACTAACAAATTTGAAATGTTTCCTGGTACTACTATCTACAAGCCCTTACCTTACTGGTCAACCTTACTTTATTGTAAGTGTTTGTTATATTAGTGACACCCTTATTTAAAAATCTAGCCAATAAGGCCTATGAGAGACCTATGTATTTTCTAAACACATCAAACCCTCCTATCATTTAATGCCAGTCACCAGACGCAGCAAAAAAGGCAAACATAACTCATAAATGCTGGTGGCTCACCATTGGCAACATCAGAACAAACCCTAGCCTGGCTCTGATAGATACATATAACCACTAAGCTTGTCTTAAATGTCTTTACTTTTCAATGATTACAAGAAAAGAAAATACAGGAAATATTTGTCACTGTTGGGTTCCGCTTGGTCTATTGTATGATACAATTTGGAAGGTTTTTGTGCATTGCTGTTGTCTGCTGCATGCTATTGTCACTTTCTACAAATTGTTAGTACCATCATCAACATGAGAAGTCAAAATAAGTTATGGAATCAGTAAATATATTTTCATGTAAATGAATCTTTTTACTATTTATGTATGTTATATGTACATGCTACAGAGTATGCACAAACTCACACACAAATTGGTTACATAAAACTTAAAATATATTTAAGATGATGATTTCTTTGTAAGATATTTACTATGTTATGGAATCAGTCTCCTGTAAAAATTCATCATCATCACAGGTAATCTACTGTCTAATATGTTACTGGGATATAAGAGTCAGCTTGACTATATATACATTCTATAACTAGATCTTGAAATGTGAGTATTGCATAAGTTCTCGAGATAAGGGCCTACTGTGAACTGTTACCATTTTTCTGTATGAACAACAGATTAGACAACAAGTGTGCTAACCACTGAGCTATGGGGGCACACTGATGACAGATATGTGTAATTTACAGGTCTTTATATCGAGAACTTAGAAAAATACTCACAGGTCTTTGTGCAAGACTCAGTACAATACTTTTCTGATTCAATACTCACAGATCTTGTTTCAAGACACCGTGCAATATGGCAGCATGTTCTCAAGACCTATTACCATTTTTCTGTATTGTCGGCAGATTAGGCAGCAAGCGCGCCAACCACTGAGCTATGGAGGCATTGATAAGAGGCATGTGTAACTTACAGTTCCTTATCTCGACAACTGTTGCAATACTCACATTTCAAGATCTAGTTATAGAATGTATAGTCAAGCTGACTCTTACATTGCAGTAACGTATTAGACAGTAGATTACCTGTGATGATGATGAATTTTTACAGGAGACTGATTCCATAACATAGTAAATATCTTACAAACAAATCACCATCTTAAAAATATTTTAAGATTTATGTAACCCATTTGTGCATGTATTTGGGCATACTCTGTAACATGTACATATAACATACATAAATAGTAAAAGATTGATTTATGTATGAAAATATAGGAACTGATTCCATAACTTATTTTGGATTCCCATGTAGAAGATTGATACTAATAAATATAGAAAGTGACAATAGCATGCAGCAGACAACAGCAATGCACACTTAAGCAAACTAATCACCTTAAGTTAGAAAGACAGGCACAATGTCATTCAGCAGAAACTGCAAAACACACAAAAGCTCTCCTAACAGATACAATAGAACCAATCCATGCATTCTATCAAACAGTGCAAATATGTTTGTATTTTTATAATAGTTTAACAAGAAAAGGCAAGACAAATAATTAAGTCAGGTTGACAATTTGTTACTGATAACCAAAAAATTGTCAATAGGTAGTATTTTAAGGTTCAGCATACCTCACATAAGCCAACATACCTGGCACATATCTAAACAGTTGTTGTTTAGATAAATATGTTTTATAACCTTTTCTTAATTTTTACAACCTTATGCCATTTACTCATTTACTATTAAGCGATTCCAGGAAAAATATACTCAGTTAAGGAAATAATATTAATAAACTCAATCAATAGATGTATCATGACATTTTAAAACTCCAAATTTTAAGAAACGTTGAATTTGTACATTACTGTATTACATGTTTCAGGTGTACTATCATATTGGTAAAACATACTAATTAAATATAAAGACAAACTTTTGCATTGAATTAAAGTTCACCAAACGGCTTGTAGAAGGCAGTTCCAGAAAATGATGCATCATATTGTGTGATGGAAAATAATTATAGGTACATCCACTTCATAGCATGATTTATTAACTGATTGGACAAAAAAACATTAATATTACTAATATACTAGTACTCATTGCATCATTGTACGCTGGACAAAACAACATAAGGATAAGTTCACAGCACCAGTAACAGGGAAGCTGACCCAATACAACTGTATATAACGTTTTTACATCAAAACATTTTTATAGGAAGGATCATATTATGTCTGACCAAAACAATGTTACATTGACAAGTTCACAGCACCATATTAGGTTGGAATAAAAGACATATTGACATGTTCGCAAAGACCAACCAACATGCTCATTTTAGTCTAGAACATTTTTTGCATCCTTTCACCAATTTCAATGAAACTTATACTAACTGTAACAAATGGAAACAAAATATTGAACTCCTGTTCTGTGTGGATTCAATGATATATTGTAGCCCGAGTGCACCAAATTCATACTTAATAGAGGAGTCTTACGAAATATATATATATAAAAGGAAGCTTAAAAGAGCCGTGAAGTGTTTTTAAAAGGTTTTACAACATTTTTCAGTTTTATTAAGTGGCCGATTCACCTAACCCGTTTTATTCTCGACTGCATCCTAACCAGTACTAACTTAACCTTGCACAATGAACTAGCAACTTCTCCACATGGTCAAATATTCATGAAAGGGCCTATGACCTGCTGCAACCGTGAGAATGGACTATATTCAGTTTCTTCCCCATCTGTCTTGACATTTACAGTTGGGAGGGGGAAGAGTGGATTTTTCCGTTTTGTTTTATTCCCCCCCCCCCCCCCCTCTGTCCTGAGCAGGGAGTAGAGTGGATTAGTCCTTTGATTGTCTTCCCGCCTCTGTCTTGACATTTACAGTTGGGTTGGTGAAGAATGGAGTAGTACCTCGTTTGTTTTTCTTTTCTTCTCCGTCAAGACCATCACAGGGGGGGCAGGGGAAGAGTGGGATTAGTAGGTTGTTTTGTTTTCTCCCCCATCTGTCAAGACATTCACAGGGGGAGGGGGTAGTGTGGACTAGTCTGTTGTTTATTCCCTCCTCTGTCTTGGTATTTACAGTTGGTCAGAGGGAAGAGTGTACTAGTGTTGGGTTTTCTTCTCCCCTCTGTCAAGACATTCACAGTGAGACTGGCGGAAGAGTGGACTAGTGCTTTTTTCGAGACCAACACAGGTGGGTGAGGGGAGAGTGTGGACATTCATCTTGACATTCAAAGTTGGACGGCGGGAGAGTGGACTAGTCCTTGTTGTTCTTTCCGTCACTGTCTTGACATTTACAGTTGAGTGGGGGGTGGAGTTTAGTAGTCCTTTTTTTTCTTCCCCTAGCTACTCTGTCTTGACATATACAGTTGGGTGGAGGGAAGAGTGGATTTCCGTTGTTTTGTTTTATTCCCCTCCCCCCAGTTGGGCTGGGGGGGGGGGCACAGATAAGTAGTCCTTTGGTTTTCTCCCCACCCACTGTCTTTACATTTACCATTTGGGGGGGGGGAGTATGGACAAGTCTCTTGAATGTTTTTCTTCCCGCCCCTGTCTTGACATTCACACAGAGGCTGGGGGGAGAGTGGACTAGTCCTTGTTGTTCTTTCCCTCACTGTCTTGATGACAGATGAGTAGTCCTTTGGTTTTCTCCCACCCATTGTCTTTACATTTACAATTTGGGGGGTGAGTATGGACAAGTCCCTTGTATGTTTTTCTTCCCGCCCCTGTCTTGACATTCACACAGAGGCTGGCGGAAGAGTGGGACTAGTCTGTTTGTTTTTCTTGTGGGTAAGTAGATAAGTGTGTAGAGAGAGTAGATAGAGATATGATATGATAGATTGATGGCTTGTGTAGAGAGGGAAGAGAGAGAAAGAGATGGTTACAGGTGTCGAATATGAGTGACATTCAGAAAATATGTTCTTGTTTTATACAAGAAGTTTCATCATTGATGCTGAATCTGAAGTCATTTTGATACCTTTGACTAAATGTTACTATTTTATAGGCAAAATGACCCTTCAAACCCCTGTTCATCATAATGCCACATTCCTAATTCGATTTAGTGTTGTAGCGAGAGTAGATAGATTGTTGTAGAGGGAGTAGAAAGAGAGATATTAGTGTGGTTGTAGTGTAAGTGGGGTAGATAGAGAGATGGCTTGTGTAGAGAGGGAAGAGAAAGAGATATGGTTTGCCGAACACGAGTGACACTCAGAAAATATGTTCTTGTTTCGTACAAGAAGTTTCATCAGGGGTTCCATTTAATGCTGAATCTGAAGGGTCATTTTGATACCTTTGAGAAAATGACCCTTCAAACCAAAATCTAGACAGTCAAATGGAACCCCTGTTCATCATAATGCCACATTCCTAATTCAATTTATTGTTGTAGCGAGAGTAGATAGATTGTTGTAGAAGGGAGGGAGTAGAAAGAGACAGAAAGTGTTAGTAGGGGGAGGGGGAGAGGGAGAGGAGGGGAAGGGAGGGGAGGGGGAGGGAGAGATATTAGTGTGTTAGTAAGGGCAGAGAGATATTAGTGTATTAGTAGGGAGAGATAAAAGGGGAAGGGGAGGGGAGATAAAAAGGGAGAGGGGAGGGGAGATAAAAAGGGAATTGGGGAGGGGAGGGAGATGAGATATTAGTGTGTTAGTAGGGGGAGAGAGATATTAGTGTATTAGTAGGGGGAAATAAAAGGGGAGAGGGTAGGGGAGATAAAAAGGGAGATAAAAAGGGAGAGGGGAGGGGAGATAAAAAGGGAATTGGGGAGGGGAGGGGGATGAGATATTAGTGTGTTAGTAGGGGGAGAGAGATATTAGTGTATTAGTAGGGGGAGATAAAAGGGGAGAGGGGAGATAAAAAGGGAGATAAAAAGGGAGAGGGGAGGGGAGATAAAAAGTAACAGGGAGGTGGAGAGAGTGAGATGGAGAGAGATGGTGTATTAGTGTAAGAGGGTAAGTGTATAGAGAGAGAAGATAGATTGATGGTTTGTGTAGAGAGGACAGAGAGAAAGAGATGGTTACAGGTGCCGAATATCAGTGACACTCAGAAAATATGTTCTTGTTTCATACAAGAAGTTTCATCAGGGGTTCCATTTAATGCTGAATCTGAAGGGTCATTTTGATACCTTTGAGAAAATGACCCTTCAAACCAAAATCTAGATGGTCAAATGGAACCCCTGTTCATCATAATGCCACCTTCCTAATTAAAATTTATTGAAAAAAAAGAAGGGGCCAGAGAGAGAGAGAGAGATGGTTGTAGAGAGAATAGAGAGATATGATTGTTCTATTTGTCAATTATATACATTACAGGTGCCGAATATCAGTGACACTCAGAAAATGTTGTTCTTGTTTCATACAAGAAGTTTCATCAGGGGTTCCATTTAATGCTGAATCTGATAGGGTCATTTTGATACCTTTGAGAAAATGACCCTTCAAACCAAAATCTAGACGGTCAAATGGAACCCCTGTTCATCATAATGCCACCTTTCTAATTAAAATTTATTGAGAAAAAAGAAGAGGGCAGAGAGAGAGAGATGATTGTAAAAAGAATAGAGAGATATGATTGCTGTATCCGTTAATTCTATACATTACAGGTGCCGAATATGAGTGACACTCAGAAAATGTTGTTCTTGTTTCATACAAGAAGTTTCATCAGGGGTTCCATGTAATGCTGAATCTGAAGGGTCATTTTGATACCTTTGACAAAATGTTACGGTTTTATAGGCAAACTACTCTTAAAGAGATAATGACCCTTCAAACAAATCTTGACAGTCAAATGGAACCCCTGTTCATCATAGTGCCACATTCCTAATTAAATTTATACACTTCTACATATGAAGTTTTATTGATGTACCAGTAACTCCTGAGGTAGATATAGAGATGGTTGTAGGGCGGGGGAGAGTGGACTAGTCTGATGTTTCTTCCTCCGTTGAGACATTCACTGGTAGGGCGGGGGAAGAGTGGACTAGTCATGGTGTGTGTATGTGGTCGCACGGTCATGATAGACACATTCATAGGTAGGGCAGGAAAAATAGTGGACTTAAGTCTTGTTTTTGCCCTCTGTAGAGACATTCACAGAGAAGGCAGGAAAAAGAATGGACTAGCCCGGTGCTTTCCACCCCACCCCCCCCTCTATTGAGACATTCACAGGTATGGCGGGTGGGAGAGTAAAACAGTATGTTGTTTCTTCCCGTTCTGTGGAGACATTCACAGGTATGGCGGGTGGGAAAGTGGAACAGTATGTTGTTTCTTTCCCCCTCTGTTGAGACATTCACAGGTATTGCGGGTGGGAGAGTGGACTAGTCTGTTGTTTCCCCCCCTCTGTTCAGAGATTCACAGGTATGGCGGGTGGGAGAGTGGACTAGTCTGTTGTTTCCCCCCCTCTGTTCAGAGATTCACAGGTATGGCGGGTGGGAGAGTGGACTAGTCTGTTGTTTCCCCCCCTCTGTTCAGAGATTCACAGGTATGGCGAGTGGAACAGTATGTTGTTTCTTCCCATTCTGTAGAGATATTCAAAGGTAGGGCATATGTAAGAGTGGACTTGTCTGTTGTTTCCCCCCTCAGTTGCGAGATTCACAGGTAGGGTGGGGGAAAAGTAATATTGGCACTTTTTGGAAACAGCCGGATGAGGTGCCTAGCAAAAACATTGGAAGTGTTAGGCATTCAAATTCTAATCAAACACAACAAGATATGTTCAATAACAATGCACAATGCCTGTCCAGGTTTACTTGAACCCTGCCATCACTAGATGAATGGAAAACCTTGATGAGAGAATGTTATGCCATTGTTGACCTATCCAATGATGGTGTTTGCATGTGCACAGTTAACATGATTTACAGGATGACAATTTATGCATCATTATTAATACTAAGCACATCCAACATAAAGACAATGTCCACGTATAATTATGGAACGTCATTGCTGCCTTCATATGACTTATGCCATTACGTGCAGTAGTTACATCATCACATGCAGTAGTTACATCATTACGTGCAGTATTTACATCATTACGTGCAGTAGTTACATCATTACGTGCAGTAGTGACAGCATTACTTGCAGTAGTGACAGCATGACAGCATTACGTGCAGTAGTGACAGCATGACAGCATTACGTGCAGTAGTGACAGCATTACGTGCAGTACAAATGTAGTTACCTCATTACGTGCAGTATTTACATAATTACGTGCAGTATTTACATCATTACGTGCAGAAGTTACATCATTACGTGCAGTAGTTACATCATTACGTGCAGTAGTTACATTATTACGTGCAGTAGTTACCAGTAGTTACATCATTACGTGCAGTAGTTACATCATTACGTGCAGTAGTTACATCATTACATGCAGTAGTGACAGCATTACGTGCAGTAGTTACATCATTACGTGCAGTATTTACATTATTACGTGCAGTATTTACATCATTACGTGCAGTATTTACATCATTACGTGCAGTAGTTACATCATTACGTGCAGTAGTTACATCATTACGTGCAGTAGTTACATCATTACGTGCAGTAGTTACATTATTACGTGCAGTAGTTACATTATTACGTGCAGTAGTTACATCATTACGTGCAGTAGTTCCATCATAACATGCAGTAGTTACAGCATTACGTGCAGAAGTTACATTATGTCATATGAAGGCAGCAATGGCTTTCCATATAGACCACCCTAATGTAGACGAATGCATACAATTGGGTCAGATATAGGGTTGTAGAGTTCACAGGGAAGTTTTAGAAACAATTGTATAGGTTGGTGTTTATGATATAGCAGTCATATCAGACATAATTTTTTACAAAGATTATTATAATGATTGTAAGTGTAGCTTATCTTTTTCATACTATTGAATTCTGTCCAAGTGACCAAGTGTACGTTCCTCCTATCATCCGAGATCTCAACATTCTCATCTGAAAGGCAAGACAAAAAAATTAACAGTTAGTAACAAACCAATGTCCCTAAGGCAATAAGCAATAATTATGTTTATTTTTCAAGTTATACATTGTCGGTCTCACAGGCAGATGACATTACAATATTTTTCCCCAAAAAAATTGTTCATCTCGCAATACACATTTCAAACACCCCGAGATGCCGTATTTGTGTCAATTGGAAGAACGAGTTTCGAGCAAGCGAGAAAACATCACTTCATTTAATATTTTTGGTGAATGAATTCCTCACAAGAATAAGACCTAACTACATCTTCCTGGCACAAAATGCTTAAAAGTAATTATTTGGATATTATGCAATATTCACAATTACTGAGAAAATAATATGGATCATCTGTTGGTTTGTGATGTTTGAATTCATTTTAATTAAAATTGTAACATCAGGACGTTGTATTAAAATGCTTCAGTGATTCCAATGTAGCTTAATTGTGCTTAAATTACTCAAGTGGCCTCCGTAAATTAGTGGTTAGCGCGCTTGCCATCTAATCTGACGGGTAGAGGCACACATATGCCTGTAATGTTTAAGCAGAAAACTGTCTGGCAAATAAAGGCTTTGCTCGGCATTTAAAACAAAAAGTATAACAGAATTATTTTAATAGATTAATTATAGCTTTGAATTTTTATTATTTTGAATGTTAAAATGCCAACTATAATGATCTGATTATTGATCAAGCTTAGGATATGTGAAGTAAGGCCAAAAATCAAATGTACCTGAGCAAATTGTCCCCTATCCAAAAATTTGTTTGACCCTTAGAAAAAAATAATTTTATTTTATAAACAAGGGCCAAATTGTCACAAAATACGCCCGTCTCGGGGCATGGTGAATGCAAAATACCAACAATCCAACAGTTTTTTAATTAAAGGACCATAGTCCAATAAGGCCTAGGCTGATTTGGCCTATAATTGAACTTGTCCTAGATATTATGCCAATAAACATTGTCACCAAGTTTGAAGACACTCAGATGAACTCTTTGCACTAGAGAACAGACCAGGTCAATTTTACGTTTAATTTGGTAATTATAGGACCATAACCTATATCGATTTGGCCTATAATTGAACTTGGCCTTGAAATTATGCCCATAAGCATTGTCACCAAGTTTGAAGACGATCGGGTGAAAAATTTGCGTTAGAATACAGACAAGGCCAATTTCATATTTTTTTGGTAATTAAAAGCCCATAACCCAATAACTTAGGCCTAGGTCAACTTTGCCTAGATATGCTATAAGCATTGTCACCAAGTTTAAAGACGATCTGATGAAATCTGTTTGAGTTAGAGTACAGACAAGGCCCAATTCATACTTTTTTGGTCATTAAAATCCCAAAATAACAAAATATCCAATAAAAGTGTAAATTTTTAGAATCCGACCACTTCAATGTCATTTAGCATTTAATTAAAAACGAATCACTGTGATACGTACACATTAAAATATAGGCTAATTTTGTATGAATTCTTGTCAGACACTTTTGCAAAGGGGGTGTATTTTTGGGGTAAAAATAACAAAATATACGATAAAAACGCAATTTTCTGGAATCAGTACACTCCAATGTAATTAATTTTATTTGAATATTGATCTCTAAGATAGCTATATAATCACCTATAGTGTTAGATAAACATTCTATGCCCTGACTATTCTGCAATGTGAAGCATTTTGGGGTCAAAATAACGAAATATGAAATAAAAGGGACTGTCCTGCCGCCAGGGGGAATTAATCTAGATTGCCAAGTTGCGAATCCCTGACCACTGGATCATGGTCCCCAGCCCAAAATTTCCTATTAGACATAACATAATCTAATTATCTACATGTACATGATTGAGCAACCATAGTAAGAATTGTTGCTATGGCAATGTAAGCTGAATAAATTTGAAATTTTAATTTTTCACACAGGAATAGAGTCATATTTCATACAGTGGTTAAATGAAAACTGCAATTAAGCAATTAGATTGCTATAGCAACAAAAACACTAGCAATAGCTGTCCACGATCAGCGCGCTCCACTATTCGCAGTGCCATGCTAGGATAGTATAATTATATATTCATAACAAAATGCTCCATATCAGCAGCATTACCCTCTGCTGTGTAGAGATTGGAGCTTCTAAGTCGAAAAAGGGAGATAATTTTGACAAAATCCATGTGTAGGTCCTCTGGTACAAGTCATTGAGAATTATCTGAACAGTATGGCACAGGCTCATTTTATATGTAATGGTATTGAGTGATAAAATTTATTTTTCGAGCAAAGGGAGCTTAAAAAAATACAAAATTGATAAATTTCATCCCCAGGGTACTCTTTTACTAACAATGCGTAAATGTCGAGTAAGTTTGCGGATATATTTGTCTCTTACGCAAATCCTTAAGTGTGTTTTACTAATTGATCGCAAGTTGTTGCATACATTTACGTAAAAATATTGAATATTGAACGTAGACCGAGCCACAATATAACCAATAAAACGGGAACCAGAATTAATAAATATACAGAAAAGTTCGATAAGTTTTGATGATTAAACATGTTTTTATTACTAATCACTGTCTATAACAACAAATGACGGTCTAAAATCATCAGTGCATAGCAAAAACTCCTCACTTCGTTCATATTTGCAATTTACGGTCACTCAGACCTTGCATAGAATTACGCCAAAACTTACGACAGAACATGAGAAAAAATATCTTAGTAAAACGCATTTTCGCAAATTTTATGGACGTACGCAATATTTACTGAAAACTTAAGAGTTACGCTAGCGTAAATGCTTTGATAAAACAGTACCAAGAAGACTACTATCGATACGGGGGGATAAAAACCAAAAAATAAAAAAGTGCCAAATTTAAGAAAAACTAGGAATACTAGGTTTTAGACAAAACTAGGTAAAAGTAGGAGCCCATTAAAAAAACAAGGAAAACATAGGAACACTAGGAAAAACTAGGAACACTGGAAAGCCTGCTTATGGTGACAAAGTTGTGCTCCGGACAAGAAATGCTCTAATAAAATCAATCAAAGGAATATAATTCAATAACAATGCAAGTTAAGAGTTATGGTTCTTGCGCACTGCACTTCGGCTTATTACAAGAAACATGCATCCCAAATCTTAAGATCTCATAAACATTACGCCAACGCTTGGGTAACTGCAATAGCTCCACTTATTCAAACTGGTAACATAACATTTATATCACCTACAAGACGTTTGTCACTAATTGATAATTGCTTCATAAAAATGGCTTGATGGCACTGGTTTTTGCACATTGTAGAAAAAAGAACGGTTGCCATAGCAACAAAAACAGAATTTTTGAAATAGAAATCTTGAAATAATAATGTTTTAAGTTCAGGTGATTCAATTATTGCTGCTTCGTTAAAATTGAAAGAAAAACATATTGTTGCATATTTTAGTGATTATGGCAACCAACAGTGACAAAAAATAATTAAAATTATCAAAATCGTTTACACGAGGTTTTATATCTGTCATCTAAAAAAATCATCAAAATCGGCTATGGAACACCCCTTATCATACCTGCTTCTTTACAGACTTGTTCTGAGAGAAGTAATGACCAAAGACCTAAATATACACACTTTGCAAAGACCTAAACTACCATGTTATTTTTAGGTCTTTGTAATATGCAAGGATGGAGAATTCATGGCATAAGTATGATATTAATGAATACATGTTTAATTGTTCAATGCATTAATTTGATTTGTAAGTCCCTGCACTACAACCAGTCTTGTCTCTGATACACCTTTGACACTGCCTCACTCTACGGCCAAAATGTTGTTCGTATATTGTATTTGTCAGTACGGGTTTAGCTCAGTGGTAACGCACTGGGCTGTCAATACAGAGGTCGTGGGTTCAATCCCTGGCATCGCAACTTGACATTTCTGAAACATTTATAATATTTCCCGCTATATCTGGCCGTGTAGGCTGCAAAGTATCTGGAAGTGCCAGGAAGCTGCGTATCGGTGCTATACACCGGGCACATTAAAGAATCGAAATAAGAACTAGGCGCACTTCTGCATACTTATGTGCCTGTATCTAATGTCCCTCTCTCCCTTCTGGGGCTTTCTCTCAGTCTGTCAATCTGGTCAGATGATGCTGTATCTGCACTGGTAGAGGATGTACCTGCGCCCTTGTGGCTGCAACACAATAATGTAAAGTGCCTTTCAACGTGCGTTCGCATGAAAAAGGCACTATATAGATATAAATCTGGTATATTTTAGTTTTATTTATTTTTCCGGCCAGGTTACACACCGACCAACAGGGTCGCCTTTTTTAAAGGTGTTGTCATTAAGGGCAACTTTCTACTATTCAAAATATATTTCCTTGTCCGATCTGAAAATTTAAATTGCTAAAACGGGAACGTGAATCCAGACAATTTAAGATAATTCTGAACTTTAAGAGTTTAGATAAAACCTTTATGATAAGAAATATGCAATAATATCATCTCCATGTCAATTATCCTTATGTACAGGTTAGTTTTTCAAAGTGGGCATTTCTATTCGCAGCAAAAATTGCCCGATCAGGCAAGTTACTAGGAGAATGATCGGACCATTTCCTACACTGCATCAATGATACAGATACCTGTGGTCAGGTCAACACTTCCATGAAAATATGACAACAATGTCGATTTTCTTTCCGAGCTGAGTGTTCGTATTGTAAACCCCGTATATACTTGTTACGGTCAGTTGATTTTGTCATTTTAAACACATCGGCTCACGAAAAACTCGTGCATAGATCCAAGTGAGTGGCTAAGGAATGCAAAAGGATCATAAATATTACTCAATCTCAACGTGGAAAACGTGCAGCGAAATGAGATGATCTATGTGAAGAATAGAGTAACTCCCACTTTGTATAAACACATTAAAGGGACTGCCTCACGTAATGGTGTATTGCAAAAATAAAATTAAATTGTCAAATATTCATGTAATTTTGGTATAGTTTCCAGTATATGCCATAAACAACCAAATTGACATAAACAATAACTTGGAAAACATTGGCATTATGTAGTAGTTTAGCATTTTTACACCCAAAATTCTATACTATCACTTAAATTGGCAGAATTGGATGAAAACGAATTACGAAACGAACCGAATACCTCACAGATGTTTCGGCTTTAGTTTGTTGAAGTTACAGTTTGATCATGTGTGAATTACATAATTCACAGAACATTTTGGAAGGAAACTCTGCGATATTTTCAAACAGAAAAATCACTGAGTGCCAAATATCAAGAGTGATTTAAATTGCTTATATGCCATAAATCTTTCATAACACAACCACCAGTGACTTTCTATTATATAAATACTTGGTAAATTACGCCATACAAAAATTTAAGCCCGATCTGTGAGGCAGCACCTTTAAGGGCATTCTAAAGAGTGATAGATGTTTCCAAATAACGTTGTTGCATCAAATTGAAATTTGGTGGACATTATCAACATACGAGGGTCAGTCAAAAATAACTGAGTCTCATAAATTATGCTAGCCGTTGAATTTGGCGACCCGGGTCCAATTTCGGGTAGAGGCACACATATGCCCTACATGTTTCAGCAGCAGAAAGCTGATTGGCAAATAATAATAAAGCAATCAGGATATTGTTTAATTTTTATACTGGTAGATCTATCCTTCCACACATTATTATTATTGATCATGGTTGGCGAGCCCAAGCAGTCTAACAGGAGGTCCAAACCATCGCACAAAAGTAGGTTTCATTGGTTTATTTGGCAGAAACTCATTGATGTATCCGAGGTGAACACATCAATTAGATCTGCTGCTTTGTTAGTCTGGTTCCGATCTTTATAATCTACGCAGTAATCTAATGAAATGTAAGATTGGGGAACGGGAACCAGACTACTGCTTTGTAAGCCTGAAACAATGATTTGGTCTTCCCAACCGAACTATAGTCCAGATAATTTGACATGACTCTCGACCATCAATTAGCATAATTTAACAGCTGATATATTATCTTTATTTACAATCCGGCTGTATGTTTTCATAAGCGGGGAGTATCACGAAGACGCTCGATGTGTAAAACCAACACAAATCTAAAGAACATAATTATATTGCACGATTTTCTTGTGGACATTTATATTCAACGCAAGTACCTTGTAATTATATGTTGGTGCATAAAGGTCAGGATCATGTCAAATTCTCTGTGCTATACATGTACCGTAATTTGAGAGAAAAACATGATTCCCCATACTCAATATTGATGTAATATAATAATGCATATTTATACAATCTGCACAGAAGAAATAGTATGGAGCGTTTTCGTGAAAACACTACAAACATAAGTATAGTATACAAGATACAAAAAGTTTTATTTAAAGTCGGTTATGGCAAACAATATAACATTAGCTCGCAGAGCTATTTTCCGACAAACAAAATGTAAATGCAAATGTATAACAACACAGTGTAAAACAGCTATGGAATAAAAGACATGGTTAAATATTATCAAGCAGTTGTTACAATATCAATGTTATGATCAAGGGACATAATCTAAGATGGCTAACAGCTAAAGTTGATCAGAGTTATTCCTCTTGGAAGAAAGAAACTTGAACCAGTAAAAGCGCCAGGCACAGCTTAAGATATTTAAGATAAATCACAATAAAACTTACACAGAGCAAAATAAAGCACATCAAAAGAACAATAAAAGCATACATAAAGCAAAATAAGGCACATCAAAAGCACAATAAAAGCATACAAAAAGCAAAATAAAGCACATCAAAAGCATGTAATAAGAGCATACATAAAGCAAAATAAAGCACACAAGTAAAACACAATAAAAGCATACCTTAAGCAAAATAAAGCACACATAAAGCAAGCACAACTATAAATAACTTAGACCGAATGCATTAACATAAACAAATAAAGCACTCATGAGAGATAGATAATAAGACAAGGTAAAACATGTTTAGAAAACTGTTGAGATACAGAAAGCAAGCAGTACATGCAATCTCATGCATAAGTAAGATGAAAAAATATAGACACACAAGTAGACAACAGTGACGTTTACAGGCACATGGAACACTTACACCTCGGACCAGTCCAGGCACGGATCAGTCTGCGGAACTCCTTGTAATCTGTAGTTTGTCTAAGCTCGTTCGGCAGACTGTTTCATACTCGGACTGCCTCGAAGCGGAAGGAATTCTAACCATATGTTGTTGTTCTGACTTGTGGTATTACAAGAGTGTTTTCATACCTGAAATCATATTTAGTAGTATTCACTGTTTCATTAAAGCATGCGACGGTAACTAAAATATATGCAGTGAACAGACTCGTCGTCTCAAAATGTGGGATGCGATTAATGAAGATGATGCTGGTTAAAGATATATTTTGTCGGTTCAGTGTTGCATCCGCAGTCAAACAAATACCCATTTACGAGAGGCTGGGACCGAGAACATAAACGTTATCTATGGTCCCTGTCAAAGGTTAGAATAAGTTGCAATATCTGTGTCACAAACGATCTAAATAAAGAAAGTTTAAATTAATCTAAAGTTTTATATATGTCATATACATGATCGGTGTATCGTCATTTACATGTATATACATGCGTATATCGTCCTTCGTTATCCTCGGTCGATTTGAATGCAAGGTCATTTGATTAGATAAACTTTAGTCAGTGTCAAGTTCAATAGCAAAACAATGTTTGACAAATTTTAAGGTAAAATGACTGGATGATACTTGGTTTGCTTCTGTCTGAGTTTGTGTTGTTTAGTTGAAAAAAAAATCAGCCATGTTGACAGAACCAATTTTAAAATAAAATACTAACCGTAGTAGATCTATGACAGAACAGTATTACATGTAGTTTGCTCTAAATCCGCCATCGACTGATGACTTGCATGGCCATGGTCATAGGCTTTCAAAAAGAACATATCTTACGATTACTTTTATCTGCAATGTACTGGTCTCTCTTTCTGACCAATTTCTGCAAAATATGTCAAACCCTGGGTAACATTATACCACTTCCTGGGTATTTTAGCTCACCTGTCACATACAATGTAGTGAGAATGTTAGCTTTTCAGATCGCCTTTCGTCCATCGTTAGTGTGTGTGCGAGTCCGTCAAAAATTCACACCAACATTTCCTCGAAAACCACTAGGCCGGTGATTTTAAAACTTTACAACAATGATCCTTGCACGGTACTCAATAAAGTTCATTCTTGGTGATCCTTATGAACAAACAAAACAAACCAAACCTTTGTAAACTCTTTTCTCCTCGGAAAAACTTGGTACTACATGTGTAAGTATATAATTACATGTTTTCCGTAACCACCATGTCTCCTGTTCACTTGGATGTTCATAGGATGATCGAACCTTTCCAAGACTCCAGACATGTCGATCCGTCAGAAAGCCAGGCAGAGATTTGAGATAACAACATTCTACTCGTTTCGTCATTCTGAGTCCATTTACAGTTTTGTCTTTGTTTTCTTAAAAAATTAATTTATAAAACATAAATTGTGTTCGCCGACAACATTTGACTTACAACGTACGATTGAGCGCCCCACAAGTCGGTCTCATTTCTCACCTGTGCCGCCCGTGACGTTTATACAGTTCCGCACCATTTCACTGAGAAACAAATAAAATTTATAAACACGCGTGCTCTTGAATAATTATACTCAGCTACTGGATAATACAACCAGACTTAATTGTGTGAACGGAATTTGCCTTCAAGGTACGTATATGTATGCATTTATCAATTGATCATTTTGTTCCGTAGCTGCACGATACATGCATTTTATATGAATTGGTTCTATAAAACTTGCAGTTATTGTGGGCTGGGCTGTATGTAGGTTGTATGGGTTGTACATGATGCAGTCATTCGATGGGTACTTTAATCAGTGTATTGAAATGTTTGTTTCATTTATGCACCCAGTTGACCATGAAAAATATTAAGTTTAAAGGTAAACACTTTCTGTTCTTTGACTGAACTGTTCATGTACATGTACTCGCAATTTGGTCTAAAGTTTGGTGTTTAGGAAACCACATTAAACTGAAAATCCCAGCAGACTTGAACAAGCATACTCTTAGAGTCTCAGTTTGTGATCGGATGATATATAGCATGGTATACATGTTCATTGTTATGATTGTCATGGTCAGTCATTCAAGTGGCCACTCACTGACCTACACTGGTACCACTTGTCTCATTTTCGGACACGATCTACGATAATCTAGGATCATAGTACCAGTTTACACTGACCAGACGTTTTGCTCATTTGCTCATTAATTTTGCCCGACCTACTTTATCAAATTACTTTTTGTTTTCTATGAGAGATGCTGAAATTCGGCAGGTTAAGCTTTAGGCCTTAACTATGATAACATCCAAAATTTGAACAAATCAAAATAAGTAAAATTGATTGATTGATTGATTGCTTGGTTGATTGATTGATTGATTGATTGATTGATAGATTGCTTGGTTGGTTGGTTGGTTGGTTGATTGATTGATTGATTGATTGTTTGATTCTGTCATCTGTTCACTAGCACCATCCACTGTGTCATATTTCTATTTGTTCTCTGTAAGAGAGTTTGTAGTCATTACGTCTGTTCAGCGAGTGGCCATATTGTAAGATTGGTATGAGTGTCATGCGATGATATGATAAATAATATACCAACAAGTATGTAATATTAATAATGTATTAATATGCAACGCAGGCATATGGTACAATTGTGTATAAAGCAACATGTGATAGTTATAACTTAATGAGCTTGACTTACGAGCTCCACGAGTCTGTGTATAGCCTACGTTTAAGACGACTGGAAAACATGAATGGAATTAGTTACGACCTCGGGTCATAAACTATTTAATATGTTTAACATTGGTCTGTCGATATATACACCTTGAAACTCTGTCAGTTGTTAAATTATTCCCTTTTACCTTGATGTATAACTAACTCAATACATACATGTACAAAAACACTTTTGTACTTTTTCATTTCCAATCCATTGATAAAAATGAGTCACAATCGAGAGCAGATTAGGGCTGGTATTCACAAAGCATCTAAGTGGAAAACTGAAATATTTTGACTTAAGTTGCACTTATTTCCCACACATTGAAGATTAACCCATGTTTTCTTAGTGATTATTGTAGCTCTTACTACAACGCTTTAAACCTATGTCACAATTCAAGAATTTTGAGTATCTTGTTAGGCTGACACACTTAAGGAAATTTGATGTTTTTAAGAAAATTCTAAAATTTCTACTAAGATGCTTTATGAATACCAGCCCAGGTCGTCAAGATATCAATTAAGTAGTGGTCTAAATCAGATCGTAATGATCGCAATGATCAAACTCACTGTGTATAAACGAGTCAACTTCCGGTTATCACAATAAGGCATACACGTTAAATTGTATAGTATTTCAATAAGTCATACAAGTTAAGTATCGTAGAGGAAAACCATAACGTTTGATGCTGATTTTGATTTTTAGAGTAAAAGTTAATGGAGTGTCTTGTTTGTTGTTGTTGTTGTTTGATACGTCTGATCACATTCTTAAATACACCATCACAAAACAAGATTGTTAGTACATATTGATACTTTATGCACTGATTATCTTTTAGAATAGATATAAGATGGATTTATCAAAGAAGGAATGGGAGAACTACAAGGAACCTGACGCAGCACATGTCTACAAACAGATAGCTACTGTCATGCACAAAGGTATCACACCAGATGAAGTGGCTGAGTTTTATAGTAAATGGGCTGATGGACTGGAATATGAAAAGGTACACATCGTTGTCTTAGAATTAGAAGGTCTTAATTGCGACTAACGACATTATAAGACTCATGCATATTTGAAATTTTCATCACAAGGCGCTTCTCATGAGCCTATTTTCATAAAATCGGAACAGGTCATGTTGATCCAAGTTTTTCTTGTTTTCTCCAAATATCGATTTTGTACTTACGACTCAGCGACATTTTTATGTAAATTTGTACCGTGCCAAACTTGCCAAAGATCGGTTACCAAAAAGCCAAGAGTCGAAGTTTGCTTTTTCAATATTTGAAGCTTATGTTTAGAAAATGTACGAGCGTACTACTAGTACTAGTTTTAAGGAGGCATGGGTGTCTTTTATCTTTCGGTCGAATTCTTCCCAAACTACATTATATGGAATAAAACCATTTTAAATTTACGTTAAAGTGATAAAAATAATAACGTTATGTCACCAGGCTTGTTTTCGAGATAAATGGTTTCCCATTCTTAATTTGTACTTAAAATTTCTGGGATATATGTACCTATTTATATCTGTCAAGTTCACCTTTAAACAAAAATTTCAGTAATTGGTTGCTAAATGTTATTGTTTCCTAACAGAAATGTAGTTTTCATAATAATGTTTGAAGTCAAGTATATATACACTATCACATTATGTAATGTTGCGTTTTTGACGTGTCTGTATTATTGACACTAGTCATGCAAGATCCAACATTGTAGGAGTTACCACCCGATGTATATAATGCACCAATTATAACTGCTGCTGAAGCCGCAGAAGGTCTGACGGATGATAAGAAATTGGAGGCCAAAGTATTTGATGTTGCTGCAGGTACTGGGATGTGTGCCGTTCAGGTAACTCTATAGTTGTTGGACATATTTTAGTTATACTAATTTAGTGCTGGTCGATTGTTCACCATTCTCATACATTAGTGGTAAGTCAAGTTCCAAGACTGTGATATCACAGATGAACTGCACCGCCTTATAGTTGTTGCTTGCATCTCCCAACAGCTTTGTCTGGAATGACGTGTCTATGGTCCAAACGTTCTGTCGCGCTTCCTCCTGATTGGGGCAGATTTGTAGTATATCGAATGGTTCGGCTCCTCTGACACCCATGTGTCTCCGCAAGACCAAGTGTTATAATAATAATAATAATAATAAAGACTTTATTTTACGAGGAAACTCATTTGACAATTATAATAAATGGCAATCTTACATGAGATCCTCAACAATAAACAGTTGAACAATAACGCAAGTACATAAAAGAAAAGAGCATAATGGCAATTCGGCCCATATGACGTTCACTATATCATAATTTTATATTTAATTGGGAGATTTTATAAAAGAGTTTCAGTGAAAGGATGTCCGAAATTTGTTACAGTGTTGATGCAACAGACATCCAGCTCTCCATGTTACTCCCATAGAATCTCGACAGGCATACAATTCTCGTGTATGTTACTGAAGAAATTATTTTCTCTACTTGAGTAGTGAAATTAAAATGATTTAAATACCTGTGAAAATATGCAGGTACCTCAGGAGCCAAATTGACTGACCCATTAACTACAGTTTGGTGTATTAGGTCCTATAATTGTATCACTCCATGTAGCAATACTACGGATATGATAATTGTGCAATTAAAAACAAGAAGTACCGGTTAATTAACTATATTTAGGTATCACCAATTTTTGTCATTACACTAACACAACATGAATTGTTTCAGTTAAAGAAGCATGGATTTCGACACATTGACGCTCTCGATCCATCACAGGGAATGTTGGATAAAGCCAAGGAAAGAGATTTGTATGAGCGATATATTTGTGATTTTATTACTGACAAACATTTGGACATTGAAGAAAGTAAGTGATAACTAGGTTTGTTGTCTTCGTGAACGCATGCCTGTTTTCATTGGGTTTAATGTTTTTTTTCAACAATGGTTCACTTTAATAAAGCGGACAGTACTAGTTCATAGTCAGTTACGACTGTAGTATATCATGATCTTTCTCAAGCAACTAACAAGTTCACTGCATGCCTATATAGGACAATGTTACCCAAGAACATAACTAGTCCAACCCGTAATTCGACCCTGACACGTCCCGTTTGACCACTAGTAATATCCAAACATCTGCCAACAACGCTAGCCGGGCGTCATTTCAACGTGGGTCTAGTTTCCTAATAAGAAACATTACTTTGACGACACTTATGTTTCAATGACACGTAAGGTAATTATGGAAGTCGTACTTAGTTTGATTTGGTGCGATGTAGTGTCTTCAAAATTATTGACCATGACATCATTGGCCATTTAATTAACTATTGCCTTCTGTGTTACCCAATCTATGGCCAATAAAACATATGTCAGCAGGTTCGAATCCAAACGGCATAGATAAGCTTTTCAATTAGACCTTTTTGAAAGTTGTTTTATACGAATATATGGACTTGCAAATTGGTAAACGTTTATAAAATGACGCCTTTATGTATTTCAGATACCTATGATCTGTTGACAGTTAGTGCCGGGTTCGGTGAAGGTCACATACCATGTAGTGGTTTACATGAAATGGTTCGTGTAGTCAAACCAGGTATACATTTTATCGTATTCTTACATAGTTATCATTTTACATCAAGGTAGATAACTAGTGTCTTACTAGTGGGAAATCATGTACCATTGACATCCCCTTGTATGAACCTCGGTATTTCCTTATTGGGACTAAATACTAGCTCGATGAAGTGCACACTCAGCTTGTGGTATCATGTTAAGGTAATTCAAGTGGCAAATGCCCTGTCAATGCCACATACCTATATAGTTATACAATAAAGAGTCTCTAGTTTTTCTTCATGATGCAACTTCCATCGAAACGTCTTTTACCTGAAACTATGCCTTTCAGTTTTTTGACAGCTAGGACTTGGACTTTCGACCTTTTAGCAGCTGAAAATGGAACTTTCAGCGGTTAAGTTCCTTTTCTCGTTTAGTTGTGTGTTAAGCATTGAGTCATGTAATTGTAGTCTGTGTTGTGGAGCTATTATTAATGTATATTTTGTCTGAAAATGTAACTGTTATGTACTTATTATGTTACCGTATCATGCATCATGTGACTATTGTGTTAAAATGTTTGTTGTTTTGTCAAGAAACTGTACTGTTTACGACAATAAACTGTTCTGTTTACGACAATAAACTGTTCTGTTTACGACAATAAACTGTTCTGTTCTGCTCTGTTCTGTTGTTTTTATGTCGGAGTGCTGCGTTCCCTGTCTGATTGTTTGTATCTTTGTAGGTGGTCGTATTGTATTGGTGACGCGCGAACAACATCTTCATACTGTCGCGGAATACAAAGATAGACTTGAACCACTGATGGATAAATTAGAAGCTGAGGGAAAATGGAAGAAAATAGAACGCAAAATTTTCCCAGGATTTTTTCTCGATAAAGAGGGTATTATGTGGAAATATCAAGTATGCTAGAATGATACTCATGTGATGTTGGCTAGAGCTATATATTAAATTATGTGTTTCTAGTGTGTATAAAACGCAATAAAATCATTAAACAATTACAACTTTGTTGTTAGGATGTCTTCGGTAGCCCAATTGGTATATTTCTATACATGTATTAAAACAGTTGTATTAAGAGCCATCTGCTTTAAGTTACCATTGGCTGGGTATTAAAGACAAGCAAGGCTTACACCAAACCAGTCTAGCAACAGCCGTGTACCTGCCTACGTTCGTCATCAAGTTTGAGGCACCTTTGGCGTCGGGAAACTATCGTAGGTGTTTCGTGCGACTGCCGTATTAAATATTAGCGCTGCCAGGTTCGTGAGCGCAACATCGTACACACAATCCTCAACATGCCGACTTGTTTGGTCTCTCGATTCATTACTCCCGAAAAAAAACAGTATACGGCTGCAGACAAAATCGCAGACATCACGAGGCTGGTCCCGAAAATAGAATTAAAATAACAGTAAGGCTGGAGACAACACGGCAGCAATCACAAGACTGATGAAAAGGAAAATGAATCTCCCGACCACGGACACAGAACGCACGGAACCAGTTATGCCTTTGTGCAGACTGTGTGAATATTGTGCTAGACCGCACCAACTGTCTCAACAGGTCGTCAATGTAAACAACCTCATTATGTTTAATATACATGTGACGATATACCTTTAAATAAAATTACTGGACTGTGGTTGACTTCAGTAACCTTGAACCAAAGAGTCTCATTTGTACCCGTTATCGGCTTTTCAAACTCACATCGTAAGGCCAAAAATAAAATATTATTTGTTTCCTCTTCCCGACCCTGGTCAATTAGGGTTGGTAGGTAGGTATAGGTAAATTTTCAACTCGGGTAGCTAAACGGGGGATTTGCTGCATAAATAAAGTACATAAACATGCATAACCTAAATATACACATAAAGGTAAAATATTTTTTTGACAATAGTACTTGTTTTTGTATTCTCGGACCTGACTTTTTTATAAAATAAAATAATTTTTTCAGAGGGTCAAACAAATATTTTGGGTAGGGGACTTTTTACTCGGGTAAGTATACGGAAGGAAAAGAACCAATATTTTATTTTTGGCCTAAACTGTGTACATGGTCATTGTACACATATATTTTATCAGCAGGACATCGTAGATCTATACAACGTTGATGTATATTGATTATTCGGTTTATTCATTTCACAAAGTCGCCTGCTTCAGGTACGTACGATTTTACTATATCAGTGCACTTTAAACTGTATGGGCATACCACACTGTATGTGACGTAGGATTTGGCTAAGAACACTAGTAAAATATGTAAACCAAAAACTAAAAACAACCGTAAGTATTTTATTCTTTTGTCGTATTTAACCGGCAATCTTTGACGCTCAAGTCGAGAATGAGTACTATCCAAGCAACTTAAATATTTTTGTGCAATAGGTCATATTTTTGCCCGAAACCGATTCAACTGCTATCCAGGCAGTTGAATCGGCTTCGGGCAAAGCTGTGACCTATTGTTGAAACTTATTAAGTTGCATGCAAAGTACTCGTTCTTGGCTTGACCATCGAGGATGTCTTCTTAAAATCGGTCAAAGAATAAAATACTTATCGTTGTTTTTAACTTTTGTTGACAGAATTTTACTTGCGTTCTTAGCCAAAAATACGGCACTTATCACGTGGTGTATCCACACCGTTGAATGAAGATTATAGTGCGTGAAGTGGTAAACAACATTTGGTTGTACATTTATCAGTGTTTCAACATATGAAAGAAGCAAATTTAATTGATACATCAATACATAAATGAATATCGCTGGCTTAGACTTAGAAGGTCGTAAGTGCTTCTTAAAAACTTATATAATAAGACTCTATCTTTGCATCTTTGAAATCTTCATCACGAGGCACTTCATATGAGCCCTTTTTCATGAAAATCGGAACTGGTCATGTTGACCAGACCAAAGTTTAAAAAGCTTTTTTTTTCCATAAGTAAAGAGTAGTTTTCAGACAGTAGTTTTTCTTGTTTTCTCAAAATATCGATTTGTACTTACGACCTTCTAATTGTAAGCAAGCGATATCTCAATTTATTGCGTAGCTTCCTACCTCGGCCTACACTTTTTCATAGAAAGTCGAAAAATAAAAATGCCAAAAATGCAATAAAAATCAATGGGGTATGGGGTATAGGAGTGTCAACATCACCTGGACTGTTATTGATATTTAGTTTGAAAACAGCCCAGAAAACACATACGACAGTTTATATTTTCAAAAAAAATCGGATACATTTATTTAAATGTATTTTGATAAACTATATTGCCCCTATCACAATTACAATTGAGAGTCGTAGTTATTCTTGTTTTTTAGTATGAAAACTGCTAAGAATGCACCTGAGAGGATATAGAACTTAAAAAAATTCCGGGGGAGCATGCCCCCGAACCCCCTAAAATAATGTGACCTACACATTGATTTCGACTAAGCTACGCCCCTGCTTCGGTATGAACATTATAGCACAGAGACTTTGACTTGATCCTGACCTTTATGCATGAATATATTATAAGCTTCTTGCGTTGAATATACTAGTATTAATTTCCGCGAGCAAATCGTGCAATATCGTTCCTTTAGATTTGTGTTGGTATTATCTACACCTCGAGCGGCCTCGTGATACTACCCGCTTATGAAAACATACAAACGGGATTACAAATGTAGACAATATATCAGCTGTTATATTATGCTAATAGAAGGTTAAGAGTCTTGTCAAATTCTCCGGACTATACAATATTCCGTCGTGAAAATACCAATTAATAGTAGCTACTAAGCGTTCTTGATGTTTGAAACATAAATGTTAGTACTTACAAACAAAAGGGACAGATCAATCAATTGAATTTGCTTGTCAATTTGTTACAGAAATCACAAGAATGGCCAAACAAAGTGCACCGAAGGATATGGATGTTGGACAAAATGTTGCTTATATCATGCATAAAGGAATAACACCTGCTGATGTGGCTGACTATTACAATAAATGGGCAGATGGTGATGTTTATGACAAAGTATAACAAAAACCTTAATTAAAGATTCTTACTTCTTCCTATCTAGCACATAGTGCCATCACAAGGCCCCGATCACCCGAAGCATCTCAAGTAGAAATCTCAGCCCAAATTAAGATTTTGCTCAAATCAGAGTAAATCTAAGTTCGGGCTCATTAAATTTCACTATTTTAAACTCAGAATAATGTTTCTGTTTTGTGATGCCAAGTTTGACCCCAGCCTCCGATTGAAATACACATAAAGACGCATGCCATTATTTGAGATGAGATTGCGCTCAGATTAAGAGGCTTCGGGAAATTCCGCCAATGCAGCCTGTTCATAGCCCATGTTTGTATTTGGTCCAAACCCCTGTTTTATCTTTCATCTCCTTTCCCATCGATCTCTCCAGCTTTCCCTTGGTCGCTCGCGTCCCCGGTGTCCAGCAGGAGTTCATCGCAGGATGGCACAGTATAACGAAACCTCAAATAAACACCGTCTCAATTCTAAGAACACATCAACATCTTCGGTATTTTGGCGATAATTTTTTACTCTGTATCGTTAAAAGAACAACTTCAACTTCAACTTCAAATTTATTGGCAAATCGGCATTTACACAATGCCTTTGGCCATTAACAAAACATATATACGGTACAGATGGCCACATATATAAATAAAACTAAACACATTGCATGCATAATAACAAACATATACATATACAATCAAATCAAACATACACATTTAAATATGCACTATTCAAGAAGCAGGTAAAATATTAAGCTTTTCTTGCCTTAAAAATAAAGAATCATGTATAAATTTCGCAATATTTCTTATTGTGCTATTTTTCTTACTGGATAATAATCTACCAAATTTTTGTAATGATGGAAATGATACATTTATACAATATTTGTTTCTTAAGTCATGATAAAATGGACAGCATGAGATAAAATGATATTCAGATTCAATAACATTCTGGTTACAACATTTGCAAAGTCTATCAATTCTATTAACATTTGTACTTCTACCTTTTTCGATTTCTAATGAATGTGAGCTAAGTCTTAATCTTGAAAAATCTTTACGAACTTTATCATTTTGAATAATATCCAAGTATTTTTCATATTTGAATTCCTGTTTAAACAATTTGTAGTAATATAATTTTGGTTGGTTTGCAATAGTTGCATTCCAATCTTGAATGTATTGGTCTTTAAGACGTTGTTTAATTAAAGGCATATAATTAGTTTCCGCATTAAATGTTTCCCAAATATAACCAAAACCTAGTTTATCTAATGATGATTTTACTTCATAAGCCCATGTATTATTTGGAACGTTGTCTATGTATTGTAACTGGTCAATAAAAAAAGAATGTATAGGGCTTTGCGTATATTTCATTACTTTAGTCCAGTATTTGAGTGCTCTTTCCTTACATAATATAGATAGTGGATATCTTCCTAATTCCCCTAGTACAGCTACATTTGATGTTTGAGATTTCACTCCTAGCAAGTGTTTACAAAACTTAAGGTGTAGTCGGTCAATGTCTTTGTAGTTATATAGACCCCAAATTTCACAACCGTATAAAATAATTGGAACTATAAGTGAGTCGAATAAACCTAATTTTGTTTTAACATCTAGATTAATCCTACTGAAAGTAGATAGCAGGGTATAATAAGCCTTTAATGCTTGTTCGTATAATGTTTGTACCGCATGTTTAAGACTCCCAGTATAATGAAATTTGATACCTAGATAAGTAAAACAGTCAACAATATCAATAGCTTCACCATTTACGGTCCATAGAAAATTTCGTCTCGTTTTTCGTTTTTCGAATACGCATATTTTTGTTTTGTTTACATTTATTTTTAACCCCCATTTACTGGAATATTCATGTACATTGTCTAATAAACTTTGGAGGCTATTAGGGTCCGTAGTGAATAGAGCAATATCATCAGCAAATAATAACATGTATAACGATAAAAGTTCAATGTCTTTATTGGTAAGATTATTAAAATTTATGGACTCATTTATATCATTAATGAATAGAATAAATAAAAGAGGGCTTAGTGGTTCCCCCTGTTTTACACCGAGCGTAATATCAAACAGTTCAGAAGTACACATATTTTTACAATCACGTATGCACGATTTAACATTCATATATATTGCTTTTACCATATTTATCATTTTACAACTTATACCAGATTTTACCAGTTTTATCCATAAAGCTTCGTGATTTACTGTATCAAACGCTTTTTCATAATCTACGAATGCGCAATATAATTTTGATTTGTTATAAAGGACTTTTTGAATAATAGTATGCAGGATAAAAATACAGTCTGTGGTGCTGTGGTTATCCCTAAAACCAAATTGCGTATCATTAAAGACATTTTCATTTTCACACCAAGCATTTATCCTATTGCGGAGGGTAAGCGAAAATATTTTAGCCATAATATTGACAAGAGTGATTCCACGATAATTTGAAGGGTCGGCTCGATCGCCTTTTTTATATATAGGAACAATGATACCTTTAGACCAAGATTCGGGGTATTCTCCTTTATCATAAATGTAATTAAATATTCTAACCAGATAAGGTGCAATAAAATCTTTGCTATCTATGAAAAAATCCGCCACATTCTTTGTAATGTCAGCGCTTTTATGTCTGTTCAACATAGAAATGGTTTTACAAAGTTCCTCGACCGAGAATGGACAATCTAACATATCAATATTTACAGAATCCTCTCTATTTACATAATCCTCATCACTGAAAGTACTGTGGTGAGGAGAATTAGACATATTTTTAAAATGTTCAACAAAGTCAGTAACATCGACTGGGTTAGTATTACCGTCATTTGAATTTTTGTATCGTTTAATGTGTTTCCAAAATTTTCTTGGATTATTTTTACTCAGACTAGATAATATATGTTTTTCTTTTTGATAATACACATACTTAGCAGATCGCTTCGCTTTGCAGTATTCATTACGGGCATTCAAAAATAATAATTTATTTTCGTCATTTGCATTTGTACTAAGTAGACGCTTGCATCTATAAAATTCACTCTTATAACGTTTACAATTGTTATTAAACCATTCAGATTGTTTTCTCTTTGTTTTAGGATTAGACGTACTAGTTGTCCTACCATGTAAACAAAACGAGATGTCATATATTACATCTGTCATGTCATTTATACATGTATTTACATCAATATTTTCAGTCACTAAGTCATTGACTATTTTGTCGAATATGTGTCTTTTGTTGTTTAATTTTTCATTTAGAATATTTTTATCACAGTTTTCCCATACAATTTTATCATATGAAGTACTTTCAACATTATCAGTTTTCATATTTTCTAACTTCAATGCACATGAAATAGCACAGTGATCAGAATATTCGGTTAAATCGTGAACAAGCATGTTTTCTATTAATGAATGAATATTGCTATTACAAATAACATAGTCTACAACACTTGCAGATAAACTATTGCGTAACATGTTATAACAAGTATATCGCCCCAATTCCTTTCGACCATTCATAATGAAAATACTAGATTGCTTACACAGTGATAACAATTTGTTACCAAAAGTATTCGAAGTCTCATCAAAAGAAGACCTTACAGGTAGCCCTGTTGGTATATTATTATCTTCAGGCAGGTCGACATAACGGTGAATGTTAATGTTTTCGACCGTATCTGATTTTTGACCAACACGTGCATTGAAGTCCCCGCATAATAATATATCACCCATTTGGCTATAAGTTCTAACATTTTCTTCTAATGTTTCAAAAAAGTCATACTCGAATAGTAGAGACTCTCGCTTCTTATAAACACCAGAGTCCTCTGGTGGAATATAGCAACAACATAGTAAAATATCATTCAATGTACCAAAATATATCTTACTGAGTTTAATCCATACTATACCTTTTTCGTCTGAATCTATAAGATCAATATAACCTTTAAACTTACTTTTGTAATAAATAATTACACCTCCACTATGTCTTTTAGCTTTTTTGTTACATTTTGGTCTTGGACAAGAAAAGCAGTCATAGTTTTCAATCAACACATTTTTTGTTTTATGGTTCCATGTTTCAGTGAACAATAATATATCATATGTATTTACAAAATTGAGAAAATCACTATCATCTAGTTTACTGCACAGCCCTTGGACATTCCAAGTTAATAAATTGAGCTGCTTCTCACAGTTGTACTAAGCGTCCTCCATAGTGACCTGCACTCGTTCGTTTGCCGTAGCTGCTGTATTCGGATCAGTTGGCGCTGTGGTCGAGTTTCCGGCTTGATTGGTAACGTGATGTGAGTATGAATGGTTCCATGGTTGTTGATTTCGGTTTCTTGGCGGTAGTTCCGGTACCGGGCCAGGCGGAGGGTGTTCAGCTGTAAATCTTTGATTATTTATATAGAGAGTGTCGTACGAAAGCACTGCACGTTTGTTTTCATTTTTGGCCTGCACGAGGTATGGAATGAGTTTTTTGCGTCTCTCTTGTATGGCTTTAGGGAATTGATCACTTATTCGGAATGATAGGTTTTGTCCAAGTGTGTCTTGATTATCACGTACTATGCGTTTGATCTCCATCTTATCCCCATAATAGTTAAATTTTGCAACTATGGGTCTGATTTTACCCCATTCGAACTGTCCTGTGCGGTGAACCCTATCTAGCTTAAATCTGGTAGCTGCGTCAGCAATCTGAAGTTCGTTGGTACAGAGATCGACGACCTTCTTCTTGCAATCTTCAGACCTTCTCGCTTCACTGGTCGGTTCCTCGGGTATATTAAAGAATAGCAAATTGTCCCGCATAAGACGTGATTGACTATCTATGACGTCATTACGGATGGCTTCATTGTCTCGCTTTAACTGATCGACATCGTTCAAAAGTTTTTCATTTCGTGATTTTTCCATATTTAGCATCATCTCAAACTGATCATGGCTTTTCCTCAGATCGTCACAAACTTGACTATCATAAGCCCTGCTGGCTTCGAGCTCCGTCACCTTTACATCGACGCCTTTGACAGTAGTTTCGAGGGAAGATACTCGGTTTGAAATATTAGTAATGCTGTTTTCGATTTTATCAAGTTTGCTCAGTTTGGATTCAATAACCGACAATTTATCGATTATAAACTTGAGTGAATCATTGTATTGTTGCGTATTGCACGGAGGTGATTGTTGTGCGGGAGTTGGTGGCGATCCAGCCGTTGAATATTGCGGTCCAGTAACATATTGTAAGTGTGGCGGCATATATTGTCCAGGATATGGCGTGGGAGGCAATTGTCCCACAAAACCCGCAGACGGAGGAGTATTCATGACGCTGATATGGTCTGCTACACTATCGTTTAAACGTTTTACTGGCTGACTAGAGGTAGACCCTGGTGATGCCTCTTCTTTGGGGCGTTTCTTAGATTTTCCCATATGTGAAACAGCTTTTGTTATTTTAGGACACAGTCGATCATGTATCGTTCAGTTTACAGTTAATATGTATGTCAGTTATAATCTGTGTACTTAGCTATGCATACCATACATTGTCATTCAGTTATACAGTCATTTACCGTTACTTATCACAGTTTTCGAACAATGGGTTCGACCTTGACACTATATCACCAAATATTTGACATTTTTATATAGTTTTTGAATAACAAAGGAATCTCTAAAAAACGTTTATTACTCTATGATTCCACTAATTTTCAAATTGTTCTTTCAAAGTTCTGGTAAAGTACACTTATCTGAATTACTCTGTCCAAAATCCACATTATTTCCAACCGAATAAGGCACTTTATAGCTCAAGAAACAGAGAGCGTAAATTTCATGACCATCAGTACATAAGTCACGTGAAGAACAACTGCAAAAAATGAATATCAGAATATGTTTGTATTGATGTTTACATGTATTTTTTATTTTGAAATTGGAGACATACTCGGCGAATGCCGTTACTTTTCATTTGTCCACAGATATTCCCGAAACGTGTCACAAAATTATTTATAATGTTGAAAAATTAAAACAGTCAACTGCGGCGACTATTTTACATCATTTATTGCAAAGGAATTCACAACAGAAACATATCTTAGAATACGTTTTCATTGTTGTTTACATAAATAGTTTTGATTTTTAAATTGGATACAAATTTAAAAATGCCGTTAGTTTTTCTGTGTCCCCCAATTTTGACCCTCGCGCGTAAAAATAACAAAAAGTAACGTTAAAAATAAATCATGAAATTTCGACGACAATTTCAAAACATTTATCGCTAATAGAACCGCTAAAGAAAAAAATTGACAATATACCTTTTTAATTTATTTACATAAATAATTCCTATTTTGTCAATTTTATGTCTCAAAATGCTTGGTTAACCCCAAAAAATCCACTCCGCGTAAAGTCAACAAACAATGTCATTTGACGCAACGTTTAGTGGTTCCAGTTTTGTGCATAACGTCTTATATGCTATGAATATTTCAATACATCACGATTCAGCAGCTTCCATTGTAGGCCATCCTCGGCTCATTCCCTATCTCGAAGCTTTAAAAATAGAAGAATGGTGAAGCAAAACATTTCCTTGAACAGCAAAACAATCCATTTTCTGCGCACTGATCGGGCGTATAGAATCCAAGCGCTCGAACATACGCCGAGATGCGATTGACGTTAAAATCCTTTAACTTGTTTATTCACTTTGATCTCAAAATATAGTCAAGCCCAAATGGTTCACCTGTCTATAATATAAACATTGGAGATCACGTTTGTACCGTTTCCATGTTAATACATTAAGCATTTAGTTTTCTTGATACATTTTCGAAATAATCCTGAACTGTCTGTTTAAAGGTTATCACTTTATGTTTGTGAAGGGATTATCACTAGCCATAACTATGAGGTCGAATATGGCTCATATGGGTCACAAAGTAAGTCACAGGGTCACTTCATAGAAACACATGGGTATGCATGAGGAGCTGCATTGGGCATTGGACATTCGTGAATCTTGGTACTGATGGGTCCAGAATCAAGGTAGGATTTGAAAATGGGTCAACTTGACCAATGGACCCAGATGGGCGATAATGAGAACACACTTTCGGATATGATGGATGCCATTCGTAAATTGTGTCTCCCAAAATAACAAACAATGCCCATGATAAATTATGTTTCTCAAAAACAGGAAACAATGCCAATCATTAATTGTGTCTCTCAAAAACAACAAACAATGACAATAATAAATTGTGTCTCTCAAAAGCAACAAACAATGCCAATCAAAAATTGTGTCTCTCAAAAAACCAACAGACACAGAAATATTATATATATTTGCACTTTTAATAATAAAATGTTAAATATAACAAAACATACACATAAGAATCACTCATTTGAAAGTATACATAATTACAAATTACTGTGTTTCTTTCAGCAATTGGATGTTGCGTCATATACTGGACCAGAAGTTCTAGCTAGAGCATCAGCTAAAGGTTTAACACCGGAACAAAGGGCATCTGCTCGAGTACTTGATGTAGCTGCTGGAACAGGACTGAGTGCAATACCTGTAAGCTTTATACAACATGTATTGATAAATTATATTATACAAGTACATGCATATGGAAATTCGAGATTATGACAGTAACTCAATCATTTCAAACAAAAAACTCTAACCGGGAATCGCCCCAAGCGGTAGGCTAATCTTGATTGAAGTCACATCTTGCAACATCTTATAATTATGCATTCAACTATCAGGAACTAGATTAGAATATCCTACTGCAAAGAATGCATTCATAGCCTAATATTTGTATAATGCTGTGTTTCCACTATGGCGTTTTGACCGACGTTTATTGGCGTTTGGGCAAACGTTTAGCTATATCTGTAACATGTTTTAAAAGTTTGATTGATGTTCGCTGATGGTCAGCGACGAACGGCGTGTTCGTTGAAATGTTTTAACATGCAAAACTTTATTGAAGTTCGGAAATAAAAGTTGACCAGTGTAAGTTGTCTTCCGTTTGTAAACGTTTCTGAACGCAGATACACAACGTAACTTGTGAACGAATTAGTTCATTGTCCCAGCGTTGTTTCACCGATGTTTGTGCTACGTTTGAAACGCTGGTACAAAAGTTGATTGTCTGAACCTTTTTGAAGTTCGATCAATTCGCCTTACAGATATAGTGCATGTAATGTATTATGTCGCATAGCATACATCTATGAATTATATTTAGCCAATTAGCGCGTCTTTATATTTTCGTGTTGTATGCAGATGAGGGAGCATGGATTCCAACACATAGATGCCTTGGATCCATCACAAGGAATGTTGGATAAAGCAAAAGAGAAAAATCTATATGAGCGATACATTTGTGACTTCATTACAGAAAATCCATTGCCGAATATTGCAGAAAGTAAGCAAGTGATCATTATGTACAGTATCAAGTAAATTTCATGTGTTTGCCCTCAATGTTTCTACAAATCTTGAATTGAAAGCATTGAGATAATTTATTAATGTGTTCATTCATGCATGTTACATAAGGATCACGAAAAATCGGACAGGCAAGCAACATTCATTAGAAACAACTTAGCATTAAAGGTACGAAAGAGAACACACAAAAAAGAAAACAAAACACAGACTACAAGCATGCGTCACAATGCGTATAGGTCACAATTTCTAACACAAACTAAACAAGAAAATGAAACAAAACCGCTACAAGTCCTTGTCAAAGGGGGAAATATAAAATAATTGTGCGCAAGTATTGAACAGAAAGTATGTAACATTATGTTCTGTGAATTGTCGGAAGTTCTATACATAGGATATGACAATACCTCAATAAGCATATTTTACTAGTATTAAATTTAGATTACACACTATGTGAACCTGTTGCGGGGGTTTGTGAAGCACTTATATTTCTTCTGGATAATATTTTTGTCAGGCTCGGCCAAACCATCTATAGACTAATTTTTCGGATTGGAAATATGGTGTTTCATGGGCGTAGGAGCGTCTTCAACATTGGGGGGGGGGCAAACATTTGGGAGGGGGGGGGGAGTAAATTTTTATTTTGAGATATGTGGGGGTCACATTAAGTTTTGATAAACTATGATGTATGTTTGTGTTTATAATCACTAAGGTATGGTATATCTACTTAGTCGTTTGCTTGTCAAAAGACCGGTTAAAAAATTGAACCCTATCATAAACTAGCATTGTTAATTAGGTGGGGGTCCGGGGGCATGCTCTCCCGGGATTTTTTTTTAAAACATTGGATCAATCTGGTGCGTTCTGAGATAATTATTTGTTAAGATCAATCAAAATTAAGTACTTCTTTTGTTAATATTTTTACTAATTATTGCATAGATGCCCGAATTCTGAGAGTTAAGTGTTGTAGTAAGGGAATTTAACAAAGCAATGACAAAGTTTAAAAGCAAAATAGGAACTGGTGCAAACTTTGCATACAATGTATTTCTGTAGTCCTTGTAGCTCTTTTCAACAGTTATGTGATCAGGTGATAACATATATCCTTGATTAAAATAAATTTGCGAGCGAAGCTAGCACGAAAATTCCCATTTTATACTTTTTAACCAAGGATAAAAGGCAAATTACATATTACTAGATTATTTCAGGTTGAAAATTATGAATATGGTCTGAATAATTGGGGGGGGGGGGCAAACGATATGTTGGCCCCCCCTGTCCCAATATTGGGGGGCCTGGCCCCCCTGGCACCCCCTTCTCCTACGCCCATGTGTTAACGTTTCTCAATTAACCCGTTTTGCTCTTGATTGGAAGTTTTTTAACACTCCAAACTTTGTACTTACGAGTATAAGTTACTGCAACAAGGTTACCACTTTCATAAACTTCGCAACTTCGCAAAGCTTTTGTAAGTTTTATACCAATCTTATTTCTCAATACGGTATTCATTCAAAATCTCTTTTGCCAACCTAACTTTGATGGTAATGTAATGAAAACGGAAAGGTATTTAGTCAAAGCCACTTTCATGATAACTATCTTTGTGGAGACGATACTTCGATATTTTCTGAGTGTTCTGTTGTTTCTGGTGAGTGCTACCTCTCATGTGCGATTTATTATTATGTTTGCATCACGAAATTATACAAGACTTTCTTCGTACTTTTACTTTCAGATACTTACGACCTACTAACAATTTGTGGCGGACTTGGTGAAGGACACATACCACATAAAGCTTTGTACGAGATGATTCGCCTTGTTAAACCAGGTATACCTTCTGTAGAAATGCCATGTAGCAAACCACTTTCAATATTATTGTTCTTATAGCTTCCTTGGAATAATAGAGCTACTGGCAAATAATATAATACAACTGGTTGAGGATAAACTCGTTTAATATGCTGGGAAAATAGGGCCGGTGTAAGACCAAACACGCCGCCATTAACCAGATCGCATTGGTCTGAACAATGTTCCAAACGACTCTCATGCTCATTAAACAAAGTTACCAATATACGAGGGCTGCTTTCAGCAGTTTAGCCGTTCAGCCACCCTTTGACATATTAACTTCCCTGGTCATTTGGCTACTTATGGAAACCTGCGATCGAATCTCCCTGTGGAGACTATTTCTCTCATGGTGGGTGTGCAGCCATCATCGATCTGCGGCGCCCAGGACTATTGAACATGTTCAGACACATCCCTCACAGGTACCTGTATTGTGATATTAATACAAGTTTAATGTACCTTTTGTAGGTGGACGCATTGTTATAGTGACAAGGGAAACGCTTCGTTACATAACGGAAGACTACAAAGACCGTTTAGAACCACTTATGGATCAACTGGAAAAAGATGGGAAATGGAAAAAATTGGAATTTGTCAAATTTCCAAATTATTGTAACGGCATGGAGGGTATAATGTGGAGCTATCAAATCTGTTGAATATGTGTATTTAATAAACATATAATGATTAATGTAAAATTCATTCTGTCGTGATGCTTGGCAATGCTAATAAAATGTATGCACGCGGTGACCTATTCATGGTAGAACATATTAATCATTAGTCAGCTTTTTAATTGTAAAGAATGTCAAATAAACGTATTGGATCAATCATAAATGATTATCATTGTTATAATTGTATGAGTATCAATTATAAGCCAATATTATTATATTGTATGTATTGTATATTATTCTACCCCACTGTTAGTTCTAATTTTCGGAGCGTTCGGTGTTCTATGTTAAGTGTGTTCATTTTGATAAATCAGTAAACTCTTCGCGTGGTTGCAAACCGGAGTTACTTGTAGTATGTGTCTGCGTTACTCTTACTTTACATACTCGTACCATTTTATCTTTTTGAGTTTATTTAGAGTCATTTATGGTTGATATCATATTACCGTTACTAAGACAAAACTATGTTAAATTACCCCCATTTGTTTGCAAATATACAGGGTTACGTAACTACAAACATCAAACAGGATAGTGTTGTGCCTTGAGATCGTTTTAACTCGACTGATTACTGATAACTGATGGCTTAATTTGCATAACGCTGTTTCTCAATAAGACGTGAAATTTAGAATGAGTAAAAATGAAAATAATCTACTACGTTTTTTTTCAATTTAATACACGCCATTTACTAGCGACATGTGTGTTGAATCGTTTGCCAAAAAACAATCTCATCGATGTTGTTGAAAACCATGCAGTTAGCTCAATACATACATAAATATCAGTAACGTATGTTTCGTTGTACTTACATACATACCCGTGGTAATTAAATACGTATTTAAATTAGTACACACTACATATAGTTTATCTATTTATTTAATGTACATAGTAATTATGCTTCCATAAACATGATTTTGAGACGTCGCATTCCGCTGATGAAGCAATCGCAGACATGTTTTTTTTATTTTAGCCTATAACATTGTGAAAAAGGAAATACGTGTAAGTAGGTTTTGTTTCTTCACGTACATTCACTATTTTGTTATAATGAAAGATTTAGCGTATGAAAACATTCATATTACACAATTAACTAAAGAAAGAAACCAAATGTTGATTAATTTGCTAAAATTGTATGGTATACGCGTTATTTAAATGTATATAGTAAGTAACGTATGTTACAAAATGGATATTTTTTGTATTTATCAGCACTTAACATTTAGACATGTGTATTTGTACAAAACATATTGCGCATATACAACTTCGATCCATTATAACTAGTATTAACATTAAATGCCTCGTTACTTTAACTTTGTTGCCGACTTCAAAACATTTCCAAACCTTACATAAGCCCGTGTCTTTACACAGAAACCAATTTACTGTACAACTATTTGCATTGAGCTCGATTCAGGTTTGTCTTAGCTAAAAGCGTAATGACATTCTAAAAATACGTTACCAATCTGTTTAGACATAATTATATAGCATGTGTTCTGTTGTAAAACCCTTCATACTACCAGTAATTGTGCAGATTTGAGATGAATAATAATATTCACTAAGTATATATATGAATATATATGTACTAGAACCACATTTTATTATATGAAATAAGATTTTCCAATACAACGCGCTCATTCAGCAGGTCATTTTTTTGTAAAAGAAAGCAATATCTTAATAAGCGTACTCTTAGTAATTTTGTTGTTGATCAAATATGATAACTATAATAAAAGGCTTATATGCACATATGAAGCGATATATCAAATAAAAGCTGATGTAGACATGAATTGGAACTGTGAAACATACGTTACCAACAGTAGCATGTGTTTCAATCAGGTTGGAGACTTTATCGATGTATACACCGGATTATGTATAGATATACAGTGTGTGTTGATATAAGCATACTATGATATGTATGTTTAAAATAAAAGTAAAAGATCCAGTGATCTACAATATTCACAATGAGCAGTTACTTGACACTTAGTATCTTATGGTTAAAATCGTTTTCAAAGATGTCAACAATCAGCAATAGTGACTACCCCATTTATTGTAAACATAACAACCATGTACTCAAATATGTATGCAATGCCCGTACAATACACGTGTATCATTGTTTTGAATGTTGGAATCTTTTTGTCTGAACATTTGTTACCGTAAGGTATGTTTCGTTACATATGTTTCTTTTCAACTTTTCAACCCTCCAACATCAACCGTACGGATGTGATCCAATGTACATCCCAATAGTGTGTAATGAATATGGCCTTATCTACTTATTTTAATGTTCGTAACATGTGTTGGACGCCATACTTCTCTTAAACTATGGTAACGTATGTTTCAGTCATGTAAACGACCTGTTGATTTTTTCTCGAAAAAATAAAAAGTTTTAAAAATTAGGTTATTGTACACCGTAAAGTTGATATTTTATCATATGCTAGCATTTAAACTACTGTTTGATGAAACGATAATAGAAATATATGCGCTTTAAATGATTGTCACATACATTGACAGATACACTGTGCAATTGTAAACCAGTTTGGCGACATATTTTGAGCTGGTACCTCAAGATGAATTTTATTCTATATAAAGCTGACACCACATGTACAAGCTCACTAAATACGGTACATTTTAATCGGAACATAAAAAGCGCAGCCAAAAACAGATTATAGATTAATTAATTATTAATTAAAGAAAATAGATGGATATTCAATACAGCTGACAATATTCAATGGTAGCATTCCGTACTGGACCAGCGAGGTGTTAATTTAGACTCCCGGAAGTCAGCTTTCCCATGGTACCTAGGGATTTCGTCCGTAAAGCAGAGACGCTTGTATGAAGTACGGTGCCTTGCGATCGACTAGAGGTAGAGTAAACGATACACAAGGCAGTGCATACATTTGCAGCAGATCTCGCATGTACACATCATGCAGTCGATAGTGCAGTGTAAGTAAGGGATTTGCAGTACACACGTATGTTTTTTTTATTATTTGTGTAGCGGCCTACCTTTAGCTGAATTTACTCGACTGTATTTTCAATCTGTTACTTTGAGAACAACCCCTTACGTATCAGCATTTCAAACGAACTATGTCACATTTTTCATCAGTAGAACACCGTGACAAGAACACTATCATTGTGCCACATTTATCATTCCACACGAACAGGTACGTGCTTAAATTGTAACCTAAACGTGTCTTAAGCACAGGTAACTGTTTCATTGAACAAAAACTGTTTTGTAAAATTCATACATCTTTTGGAATATATATGCACAGGAAGTTGGCGTCTGCTAAAGTAGAGAAAAACTCATATTACTATTACTCAGTATCAAATACTGTTTAGGCTTATTGAACGGAGATAATTGTGAATATCATACGACGATTGCATGACTGTGTATATAAAAATTATGTATTATATATCAACTTTTGTAAAACAATTCTTTACCAATGATACATTTACCTGTGGTCTTATCTGTTTCTATAATATCTTGGAGTGGAAAACTGCATTATCTAGTGAAATATATAGAGATTTATATGTATAGTGTGGCACCATTGCACTAGTTCGCAATATTCTTCGTGGTATGTAAGAAAGTTTCTACTTCCTATTTACATCACAAATTTCTGACGGACAAGCACATGCTACTACATGTATGACATGTATACTATACTACACTCGTTTATGTTCATGTTTATTGTTGCTTATTTGAACATATAATAATAAAACTGTTATGTTAGTGCCCAATCTATCAATTATTTAGTGGGACCATATACTCGTATCATTAGCGCTGTCCGTACGTACGTCCGTCTGTACGTGGCAATAAGCATGTGTGTTGAACTACTCGCACATTCACGTTCGCTGGAACTTCTTCTAATTCTAGAAAACCATGCCATCGTATTCTTATTATGTGCCATATAATGCCCAAATATCCTTTTGTCGATATTTTTCACTGTTTTACAACCTCAAGGATGGACTTTTTGTTGCGCCCATTCATGTTCTATATAGTGGGGACACCCGTGTCCATTGCCTGTATATGAACATCAATTGTAAATATATAATTTCATTATGGCGTGCCAATTGTATTAAACATATTTTAAACATATGTTTTTTCGGGGTACTCTGAAGACGTGAATGGAATTGGCAAACTCATTAAAAAAATATTTTTGTTGTTAATAAATTATCTTTTATTTTCTAATGATGTTTAAAAATGTTCCTTGAGATAACCGAAGGCCAGCTCACACAACATTAAACGCGATAGGGGAGGTAAGAATGCTAGCGCGCGAGATAAAGGCGGTCGGTTAGCATTTAGACTGTCCCTCGCAAACGGAAGAAGTTGTTTCATTCGACTGCCGTCAAGTAAGTACAGCCTACAATCGTTAAAATAACTGCTTATACGATTAAAGTACTTGTTTTAAACAAGGAAAACTGTCTTTCATACACATAATTGGCGTAGGTAAACAAAGAAATCAACTTTCGATGCTAATTTGCATCATAAAGTTTGATAAACGAAGCGTATCCAAATTTGTTCGTACCCAAATTGTCAACCAACCAACCATTTATTGTGAATTAATTATCAACAATCATTCTGTGTTAGATGACCATGTTAATTGATCTTATAATGTAGGACAACTGTCTACTGCTGGTTTGTCAATACAGATCTCCGTGAAAAAATATGAGAATTGACCAAAATACAAACAATGTAACTTTTCATGAGTGCTTTTATGATTATTTATAAGAAAGTTTTTTTGGAAAAAAAAGACATAACAAGACCGAAGAAGTGACAGATGTCCCAAGACCCTTCAAAGAACCCTCAGATCCAGTTAAGGTCTGTGTTGGTTGACCCGCGTTTAACAAAGTTTCTGTCGTGTTGATCGGTATTCATCTGTCGCTCTGCTGTGACTGTCCATTACAGTATGTAGCTGCCATGTGACCTCCGGTGTGATGCCATCATAAGAGCTGTCATTGACCTAAGCGGTATCAACAATATTTTTAACCAATCGATTATCGATTCACATTTTAGAATATTCACCATATCGACATTACCGGTTAAAACCCGTTGTCTGGGATTACGGAATTAATTGAGCGATAATGTGCGAGATATTCTGAATGTACGTCAGAGGGGAAACTGATATAGCGTATAGAGCAACTAGGTACAAAAATCGCGATTATTTTAGCCAAAAGATAAGAATTTAAATAAAGTCTTACTTGAACACATTGACAACATTATTTTACGACCTCGCTGACAATATTTTTGCCTCAATAATATGTTTAACTTGAAAAATGCGTATATTTTCTCACCATCGGTACCGAGCTTCGAAAGCGACAGTGTAGAATAAAATGCAATATTTCAAATATTGAACATTTTTTCAGATAATTGATTAATTCTTGCTAAAGTTTATAAAATTAAGATGTTTAATGATAATGTGCAATAATTGTTTTATATGTTTTTCATGTTTAAACGTTGAAAAAGAAAAAAATATACACTCCCACTATACCGCTTATTGCTCGCTAACCCCCTGACCGTGAAATTCCGGATCCGGAAAATTGAGTTTTAATTACCGAGTAATGTCGATATCGAGAACCGATACCTGGGTAAATGAATGGAACCACCGAAAATCCTCCTTTTCCTGCACAAAACAGTCCCTCTGTTAAAATGTAAGTTCACAAATTGTAAAAATGGGTCAAGTCTAAACTCTAACCAAAGGTGCTATCTCAAAGCTGAATATATACCCAACATGTACAGTGTAGAATGGCTAAAAAGGGATCATTGACTGAAAGGCCTGTTTCTTGTTCGTCTATTATAGGACTCCAACATTTTGCTAAGAAGGAGTCCTGGGACTCCTACTTCAAAATCCTACCGAGAACCCTGTCTATATGTGTAACTGTATAACGATGTATCGCCGATGCTTGTCTTCCTATATATTGGAATCATCGATATGCCTTGGGTCGTATCAATGACAGCTCTAGTCGTCATTCAAGAAAGCGCTAAAAACACACTGTTCTTAAAACCATATTCTGGCTCATTATCATTTTGATTCCTTAGGGGTCTCCTAAAAGGTAGTTCAGTTATAACTGCAGATACAGTTTGTCACAGACCATATCAACATAACAGGATAAAACCCGTTTTCCAGTATAACAGAATTAATTTAACAGCAATGTGCGAGAAATTCTGAATCTAATACTTTTTGACAGGGGGGTGGCTGCATTAAGCGAATAGAGCAACTAGGTACAATAATCGCGATTATTTTTGCAAAAAAGGAAGATTATGTGAAGTCTATATAGTTACATTGTGACTCACTGAACTTATGTAATGCTTAACTTTTACTCCGGCACTTGGGGTAATGTGCGTGTGGACTGGCCATACGGCTTACAAAGACGCATCGCCATCAACAGCCATTTCTCTGTAACTTGCATGTAGAATTTCATGGAACTTAATCAAAATAAATATGAACAACTATACAGTACTTTGATGATGCCTGTCAGGTGTTTTTCCTTTGACAGTCATTTACCTTGATTTATTAAATATTTCTGTCTGTCCTTCCGTCTGCAGCCATTTTTCTACTAACTGGTACATTTTTAAGCAACTGAAAATAAAAAAGTCATGATGCCCGTCAAGTTTGTTTAAGTTGGTCAATTTTCCTTAAGAGTTATTACCCTTGATTTACAGTATAATTCACTCTGACCGTCCATTCGCATTCCTTTCTTTGTAACTAGCTTGTAGAATTTCATGAAACATAAAATGAATATGAGCACCCAATTACTGTGATGATGACTGTCAAGTTATCATTATTGGTAAATTTTCCTTAGAGTTATTGCCCTTGATTTGTTGAAAAATTTCATCCGCCAGTCCATTTGCATTCAGTTCTTTGTAATTAGCTGGAAGAATTTCATGTAACTTAAAATGAATATGAACTCACATTCTGTGTGTCAATTTTCTTGAGTTGTCACCCTTGATTTATTGAAGAATTACCTCCGCCCGTCCTTTCTTAGTCATTTCTTTGTAACTAGCCGGTAAAATTACATGAAACTTAAAACGAAAATGAATGCTCACACTAAGATGATGCCAGTCAAGTTTTGTTATTGGACAATTTTCTTTAGAGTTATTGCCCTTGATTTAATGAATAATTCACTCTGCCCATCCATTCACTTCTTTGTAAATAGCTGGTATGATTTCATGAAACTTAAAATAAATACAAACTGTATGAACAACCATACTGTGAAGATGCCCCTCACTAATAACTGTAATGAGTTATTTTGATATAGTATCAATGGATGATTGAATCCCCTTTAGGCAATGCCTTAGTTCATATTATGATAACAGTTTGTTTTATCAAAAACAAGTATTACCCCACCCAGTAGAGAATGTACTTTGAGTGATTGTCAAAATAACATGTTTTGTTGTTGTTTGTTTTATAAAAGGCCTTGTTTAAATTAAGATGTATGTGAATTCGTCTTTTGCATATGTCTATACATGTTACCTTCTCTAAATAAAGATATTATTATTAATAAGCTACCTTATATGGAGCGGACAGAACAATTACACATGTTTGTTTCTTGCAATAGGTTCATGAGGTTGGCAACAACGTTTAGAAAATAATTTCACCAGATCTTCCTCAAGCTAATTGCTACTGTTGTAGTGTACATGTGTTTGGATGTCATAATTTGATACTTCAGTAGAAACATGGATTATTTAAAACACCACACGTTTGAACTTAAACCGGTATTTTATCGTGAACTACATTTAGTTGTGCCATATGTAGAGACACGTACCTGAAGAGTGAATTAGAATAACTGTGTAATCTATTTTTAAACCGTGCTACATATCAGTTTCAAACGTTGTTCTAGTTTTCAGTGTTTCCTACCTAATGTAAGTAAACTTTCTAACAGTCTTACGGATGAGGCAAGGTCCCATGTATGATGCTTTACACCAGGATGGTAAAAGAACCAGGGATGCTTCTGAAACTGGGGCATGTTCTGTATTATGCACTATCCCCCCAAAACTAAGTGACTTACCTATTCTGGGGACCTCGACCACGTGGATTTTAAAGCATATTAATCGAATTCCTAATTTAGCCCACCATGATGGGAGTAAGTGTCATTACAATGTCATAGCGTTCATAATATTTGAAACATGTACCGGGTACTGAACACATGTAATTCCAAAACGAAATGCCTATTTTCTATTTGTAACAGAAATCATCACAATGGCCAAACCAAGTGCACCGAAAGATGTGGATGTTGGACAAAACGTAGATTATATCATGCATAAAGGAATAACGCCTGCTGAAGTGGCTGACTATTACAGTAAATGGGCGGATGGAGATGTTTACGACACGGTATAACAAATAAATCCCCCAATAATCTTTCCCAACATCGCTGTGTCTTTTCTTCAATCTCAACTCCTATACCAACCCAATGTTAAAAGCTCCCGATTGTGGATTTATAGGTGTTTGTATTATGCCCAACAATTTGTGTCACGGGAATATTCCCATTTTCTTTAACTAACAAGTAACAATAGTTATTTTCCTTATTTGCAAGGCTTGCAGCGGCGCTCAAATGTCTCCCCGTACAGTTTTTTCAATGTACAATGTATTTATCATATTTGTACAAAACCTGAGGGTCATTTATTACAATACTTGTCCAAATCTATAATTGGTATGAATGGAAAGCAAATACATGTAGTATCCATTTTACAAAAATACATTTCTTACAAAATTCAATCCAAGATGGCCGCCAATTTTTAAAATATCACTCCTGTGATAATATATATACTGTAAGTACGTCTAAAATCGATCAAAGAATAAACTTCTTACGGTTGTTTTAAACTTTTTGTTTTCAGATTTTTACTCGTGTTCTTAGCCACCAATTACGTCACATACCACACTAAGTTATTATATAAATAACACATGGCTGCGAGGGTGATAGTAAATAATACCAACCCGAGAATAGTTATATCACCCGAGCAGCAATGTGTTATTTATTTTATTATACCGAACAAAATTACAACCATTTTGCGAAATAAAATATCAACAAATGTAAGTAGAATTTAGATTGCCGTTATGATAATTTCACATGTACAATCTCAGTCTAAATAAGTTTCTAATGATTTTGTGCTATTTTTTGTAAATCTTGTCAGTTTTAACGGTTGAAATCGACAAGATTTACTAAAAATAGCATGTAAAATATACCCAAACATATTAATAGCATACAGAGACTCCCTAGCAGGGTGTTTTCCGGACTCAGATAGTACGAATTTCTATAAATAGCCCAGCCTCGTTTTTACTAGTAGTGATCGAACAAAATATCACATAGTGATCGAACAAAATATCACACGGAAGGTCTATGGGGAAAATACATTGAGAGATCACATGAGGTATAATAAAAACAATTAGTATTCAGCGAATTGATATTGGCATGCACCGACCCGCATTGCTCTGTTTTAATTATTAGTTATAGAAATCGAACGCAAATGCGTAGTGCAGTGCTGACCGATTAAAAATTCCAAAAGATATACCACACGGTGTTGTGATTTTGAAGTCGTATTCCCCAGTAAATTCGAAAGAGGTTATGTTGACCATAGTAAAGTACAGAAAGCTTGATTTGCCATAAGTAATGTAGTTTGTCTTATTTTCTCAAAATATATCTAGTATTTACACTTACGACATTATTTGTCTAAGCCATTGAAATGCTAGTCAAATTGGTTTTAAAAGATGACCGACATATCAAAACAAGGGACTAGTGTAGGGTTCAAGTAGAAACAATGGCATATGAGTGCAATTACGACAGTACATGATAATATTATCCTGCTCTGTAGTAATTGCCGCATTCCTTTAAAATTGAGACACACCCCATCAATAATCATTGGATTTAGCCACACCTCTTCATCAGAGTAAATTGGCGTAGCCATGATATCAGCATAAAAGTGGAATATTTACTCATCAAAATGTTAAAGGTTCAATGTCTGCATAATGTAATTGCTATTATCTGACTTACATGTACAAATGTATATATGACACTCTCGTTTAAAAGCAAACCATTAGTTCAAAGTTAGTTTTATAATTTACATTTCATTGAAACCCTCACGCACACTGCTAGTCTGTCTATATATTGAAGGAGACAACTCACCAGCCTACTCTTTTTTCATGAAATTATTTCCCTTTGAACCCTCAAACATAGATAATCAAGCCAAAAATAAAATATAGCTAAAATTGAAAAAAAGTTATGATTATTGATTGACAAAATACATGTATTATCTAGCCGGGTAGCCAGACTATCACACTCCATACACCATAAGTAACTCTTACCTAGATAAACGGCATGAATGAACGCAATCGAGGGATGGAAAAATACTAAACAATATCCAACCTACTGGCCTAATTCAGTTAACGGACTTCCTGCAATTAAAGTAATCTACCGAGATGCTATACACATAAGATGTAATCAGTAATTGAGCGTTTGGCTTTAAACATATTCATTAAAAATATTGTTAGTGTGTGGTTTAAAAGTCGCATCGTCGTACAGTATTTTCACCTACCTGTCATCTTTGCCCTCAGTAGAACATCAGGCTGTTTTTCTCACCAAGACGGAAATATTAATTAAACTCTTGTACAGTAACTGGTACAACCAAGAAATTTGCTTAATTTCAAAAACAAAAATAGCCATAAGTATTTTATTTATTCATTTATTTCTATGCAATATACGCAACGCTAAGTAGAGAAGTCTTTGCTTTCCATGAAATATAATATCTTTTTCAGCAGCTTGTTCGTTTTTTCAAGCACCATGTGAAACATGTATTTTACAATACTTACTGCTATTTTGCTTTCGAAGTCAAGCAAATTTCGTCTTGGACCTGTAGCCAAAAGTCACGTGGTATTGCTACACTGAAGATATGGTCGTGTTTTCGATCATTAATTGTAGCAAAATATTGGAAAGAGCACTCGGATAACGGATGATTTTGGATCATTCAGTATGGCAAAACCAGTTGAATATGCACTCAGATATAATTATAATCTCGAGCATAAATTGATAAATATAATCTACTGTACCAATTGTTTTGCATGGGTACATTGGTAAGCATAAACAAGCGTAAACACAATATCGAAATAACTCATTTACTCGTACAGTATGTCTGTATGCAGATAACTGTTTTACTTTCAGCAACTGTGTGGTGAGGCTTATACAGCACCGACAGTGTTAGCTAAAGAAGCTGCTAAAGGTTTTACAGCGGAACAAAGGTCAACTGCTCGAGTAATTGATGTGGCTGCCGGGACAGGTTTATGCGCAGAACAAGTAAGCTTTTATAAAACACATTTTCAATATTGCCTGTATGTAAGCTTATGTATTCTTATTAACTCGACTAAGTATATTTTAAAACATTTGACTAATTCCGACATTTTGATACCATTTTCAAACATTGTTCAAACCAGGGATTCAAAACCGAGTGATAGTTTATATCAGGATAGACTTGGTGGTAGTCAAATGAAAAGTGAAGTAAATCAGGATACCAAGAACCATCAGTGATAGGAACACATTTCCACCATCACAGCTAGTGCCCCGAGTCTTGAATGTTTCAAGGCTCGGCTAGCAAACTACTTATCAACCTAACTGGACAGTATGCCTTGATAGCCAAATATTCTTTGTTCCGATTAATTCAGTTTACAGAGTTACTAGTAGTGTATATAGTTTATATCGCTGACTTAAAATTAGAAGGTAGTAAGTACCTTATAAAGCTTATGCATATTTGACATGAGCCTATATTCATGAAAATCGGTCATGTTGACCAAACCGAAGTTTAAAAAGCTTGTTTTTCCATAAGCAAAACGTTTTCAGACAGTTTTTTCTTGTTTTCTCAAAATATTGATTTTGTACTTACGACCTTCTAATTCTAAGCCAGCGATGCATCATATCGCATATATTTGTGTTTTATATCTTACTAATTCCGGTATCCATACATATTTTTGTGTTTGATACAGTTAAAGGAGCATGGATTCCAACATATAGATGCCCTGGATCCAGCACAAGGAATGTTGGATAAAGCAAAAGAGAAAAATCTATATGAGCGATACATTTGTGACTTCATTACAGAAAATCCATTGGATATTGCAGAAAGTAAGCAAGTGATCATTACTGTTGGAAATAAGACAATCATTTTGGTCAAACTTCATGTAGGTCTGAGAAGTTAAGTGAGAAGTTAATTCAAATATTAAAGTTTGAATGAACAACTAACTGCCAACTTCACATACCTACAAAATGTTTAAAAAATACTTGAATTCAGACACGGTGGACTAGGTTGGGTGTGTAGTTTGAATCGAGAGGTTCTGTGTTCGATACCCGCCCGCGCCACTGGTCAATTTCTATGAGCAAAATTTTAATGAATAACACAGTACAGTGTTCCACTTCAATTAGGTGTATGAATGGATACATGTCGTTGAAATATAGGTTGTATATTTTAAAACCGTATACATGTATGTTTGCATAACTTATTCAAACAAGACTGTATATTTTATATGCACTATTTTCAGACACCTACGAACTACTAACAATTTGTGGCGGACTGGGTGAAGGCCATATACCACATAAAGCTTTGTACGAGATGATTCGTCTTGTAAAACCAGGTATACGTATAGTAGAAAGGTCATGTAGCAAGACACGCTCATTACCATGGCAATACCTTTCGAATCATTGTATTGGATAACAGAGCATATGACAGAGAAATTATACAAGACAACTGATAGGGAGTGTTATACTTTTTGTTGTATATTTGTTGGTATGAATAATAAATGTCTACAAGTCAAACGACAAACACAAATATGTATAGACACTATTTATTTTTACAATTATTAAAAACTAAAGCATGGGTATTGAAAGGCGATCATTCATAAACTGACTAGCATTAGAATTGTATCAGAATGCTGTGACGTATACAGATCCCTGTTCTAATAAAATTCTGTAACAGGGGGTATACTCCCTTAATGTGCTGGCGAAATAATGTGTCGGTGTAAAATAAAAAACTCCGTTGTTCGTCCGAACAATATTCTCGATGCATTGTGGGCTATTGTTTTCATTATGCACGCAATAAAATAGTAGTGTATCCAATTCCAGAATATTCAGTTTGTGTGTAATCAAGTTTTTTCCCCAGCACGACTAATGTTGGTAATTATAGCTCGCTGGAGATTACTCGAGCCTTATCAATAAATAAACATTGATATAATAAACGCTGCATGGTCGACTGCCGCTTGTAATTAGCGTAGATTTTAAGAGTATACGCTTTAAACGTAATTTGGCACTAGAATGAACAAAAATGGACATCGAAAATGCATGTAAACAAAGGCTAGTGTTAATTTCTGCGGGCTATAATTATTTCATTCGTTGTGATGGCTATAAATGCAATGTGTGTGTAATATTTGATGATATACCATTTTCAGGTGGACGCATTGTTATAGTAACAAGAGAATCACATCGATACATAACAGAAGATTACAAAGACCGTTTAGAACCACTTATGGATCAACTGGAGGAAGATGGAAAATGGAAAAAAGTAGAATGTTTCAAGTTTCCAAATTATTGCAACGGCATGGAGGGAATCATGTGGAGCTATCAAATCTGTTGAATACGTGTATTTAAACACTGTAACGATTAATGGAAACTTATTCTACTATATGATAATAAAATGTGATTATGTTTTCATGCATTCACGTGGTATTTACCTATTCGTTATAAAAGAAATTAATTTAGCTTTATACATCTGTAACAGTGTAGCAATACCACGTGACTTTTGGCTACCGGTCCAAGGCGAAATTTGTCAACATTGGAAAACAAAAACAGCCATAATTATTTTACTTGTATTTTTCATCGATTTCTATGAAATATCCGTGCGGCTAAACATGGCCGCTGTCCAACTTTCTCTCTATACAGGGTACACAGATAATTTTGAAACCAAGTGCCTGTGGTTTTTATTAATTGTGCAAATGTCCGCTGGAATGATTAGCGTCGGCATTATTCTAAAATAGATATAACATGGCCGTTGCGCATATCTGATACCTAAGCGCTCCACATAATACTCATATTATATATGTCGCATTATATACAAAATGTACCAATCATATAACCCAAAGCGTTCGACAGAGTACTACAGTCACTCCAAAATGGTATGGCTACAAATATGTTCCGCTAAGTCCAGAACTTCTTGTGAATCCGACCTTTAAAAGTAAAACCCGGCAGCACTTTCAGAAACATAGTGAAAATGAAAGAGGTACTTAAATATTTTACCTAAATCAAAAACACGTGCCGCTCATATTCCACGAAATTTAAAGAACACCGCAAAAAAACTTATATTATAAGATTATATATAAGTCAGACAGGGAAGGCAGCACTCAACTTAACCAGCCGAGCACAGAAAACACACAAAGCACTGAAAACACGGCATCCCGTCCTGAAAGTCTGCCGCCTCAGTCAGTCAAACTAAAAAGGAAAAAGGAACGAGAGTCATGTGACGAGAAAACAACAACCGGACACCACACACCACAAGGACAATCTACAACATATATATAGTGTACATGCAATTTTGAAAGATACGAAGCAGCCTTATGCTGGACAACAACGGTGCAGATTGGCACAAACAAAATGAACAAAGTTCAACAAAAAGGCACAATGGCGAAATATTTTTGTAATTTTACTATAAAGTGGACAATACATACATAGAGGAAGGTTGACCAAAGGGCTTCCGCCTTGGTACGGACAGCGACAAATGTCACTGGGGGCTTAAACGTTTTACAGTGCACCAAACCTCACACTTACCCAATAGACAACCTTATAGCACATTACAGTTTAATAAAAGTTTCCCGCCATGTAATGCCCTCTAACAAAAAGGCCGCAGTGACAGGTAATAAAAGAATGTAAAACATGAAACATTATATAAATAACATCCATCGAGTAGCACATAAAGTACTCAATAACCTATCAGGAGTCAGAGCAATAAGAGAGCAAAACATTTAAGGGTACGACAAGACAATGTAACAGACAGGCATCAATGCCAGTCGTCCAAAAAGGCTTGAGGTTAGGCATGTCATAGAGTCTGTATATTGTCCGGTCATCGCACAATGAAATAGGAAACATAATGGCGAGCGGTAAATTTTGATATAAATGGTAATAACAAGTTTGCTGTTTATGTTGAGTGCTGTCTGTCCTGTCCGATTTGTTATTATCTGTTTGAAACGCATGTATAGGGCTAAGAACTAGGTCCATCCTTGAGCAATATAAACCACTCCAATAATAGATGGAAAAGACAGATAACAATAAGCTATTGGGACAAGGCTAAAATACAACTGTCCCCCCCCCCCCCCTCACTACACATATTTGCGCTAGTAGAACCAAGAACGAAATGAAACCACAAAGTATCAAACATTCGTCAAGGAGCTACACAGACGGAAACAACCGTCGCCTGATACAGAGATGATAGTACCTGACTGACACACGAACGCAATATCGGTACTTCATGTTCTCTGAGCAGGACCATTTTATACCTGAACAGCTGCAAACAACGCCAGTCTCTTGTATTAGAGCAAAAATATAGAACTTCAATGTTACTTTGACCCTGATCTCGGAATATCCGGAAAGGAAGCTGCCTACAAATGGAAGCAGCAACCTAGATAGCACAACCCCAGCATTCAATCTCAAAATATAAGGAACAGATCAGACTGGAAGATCATCAACGGAAGGAATATGCCCAGCAGAGACACGAGCAGTATACAAGTCATGTCTACGTGCCACGTGCCAAAAACAAAGTCCCCGCAGGGAAAAACCAGGGAATTACCAAATGGGGCAAACATCAGGGAATTATCAGGGAATTTTACAAAAATTGGAGATAAGAATGTGTCTACTGACAGCTTCTCTTCATGACTTTATTAAATACTTAATATATGTATTTCTTCAAACAGACTGTAAGTAACATATATTTATTGCAATATAGGTATAAATAATGAGGTTGGTGGTGAAGGTATGGCTGTAACGGGAGTTTTGGGGTAATAGTTTTAGCTGTATCTGAGTTGCGATCACCGCAAACAATCCTGGAAAATAACATTTAGTCAGGGAAAAATCAAGGAATTATCATTCTTTATTTTCTGTGGTCACCCTGTACAATATAAGACACGAAAACGACTATATTCAATATATTTAATGTAATGTACTAGTAACTGACCTTAAACGACCATCCACACGTGTGATACGTGTGTGGTACATTCGCTCCACTTGTATTGACCCTGGTGACCCCAACCTCACATTTCAATATTGTTTTATTTGACAGTTCACGTTAATCTTGTTCATGTGACAATGTTATCATGGTCTGCGTATATCAACAAGTTTAACAAAGATAAAACAACTTGAACTATTGTCAGTGTCAGGTAGGGTCTTTATATTTATAATTGACCGACAGATAGCCTTAGTTTTAACTGGTACTAGTTATCCCACCGGTCAGTCCACTTAATTTGAACTTCCCCTAAACCCCAAAATCACGAAACAATAAAGAACCATTTATAATCCTTGGGGTGATGGTGACTGATGAAGCTAGCATGTTGGATACAAAACGACACAGATTGAAGTTAAAATGGGCTTTATTTATTTAAGCCAAGAACTTTATACGCAGTATAAGTTCTAAAAGTCATAAAAAATTATACTAATCAAAAATCATTTATATAATATATTGGTGGGAATTTGCCCATCATGTAAAAGACTAAAAACATACTAAGTCATTAGTGGTACAAACTCAAATGTGACTATTCTGTAATCATCCCCAGTCCATTTACTTATTTCCTTGTTGACTACCTACAAAAATCATTTTTGCAGTTTCAGGGTAAAATTACCATTTACAGTGGTTCTTAAACTTTTCAGTGCTTTAAAAGTTGGCAGCTACAATTAGGACTTGCAGCGGTTAAGTTTCATTTTTTCGTTTAGTTTTCTGTTGCACATTGTACCAATTGCCTGTTGTCTGTGTTATTCCTGTTTTCTGTGATCTGTAGTTTCTGTTGCGCATTGTTTCATGTGCCTGTTGTCTGTGTTATTCCTGTTTTCTGTGATCTGTAGTTTCTGTTGCACATTGTACCATGTGTCTGTTGTCTGTGTTATTCCTGTTTTCTGTGATCTGTAGTTTCTGTTGCGCATTGTTTCATGTGCCTGTTGTCTGTGTTATTCCTGTTTTCTGTGGTCTGTAGTTTCTGTTGCACATTGTACCATGTGCCTGTTGTCTGTGTTATTCCTGTTTTCTGTGGTCTGTAGTTTCTGTTGCACATTGTGTCATGTGCCTGTTGTCTGTGTTATTCCTGTTTTCTGTGATCTGTAGTTTCTGTTGCGCATTGTTTCATGCGTCTGTTGTCTGTGTTATTCCTGTTTTCTGTGGTGATCTGTAGTTTCTGTTGCACATTGTACCATGTGCCTGTTGTCTATGTTATTCCTGTTTTCTGTGATCTGTAGTTTCTGTTGCACATTGTTTCATGTGCCTGTTGTCTGTGTTAATCCTGTTTTCTGTGATCTGTAGTTTCTGTTGCGCATTATGCCACATGCCTGTTGTCTGTGTTATTCCTGTTTTCTGTGATCTGTAGTTTCTGTTGCACATTGTGCCATGCGCCTGTTGTCTGTGTTATTCCTGTTTTCTGTGATCTGTAGTTTCTGTTGCACATTGTACCATGTGCCTGTTGTCTGTGTTATTCCTGTTTTCTGTGATCTGTAGTTTCTGTTGCACATTGTGTCATGCGCCTGTTGTCTGTGTTATTCCTGTTTTCTGTGATATGTAGTTTCTGTTGCACATTGTGTCATGCGCCTGTTGTCTGTGTTATTCCTGTTTTCTGTGATATGTAGTTTCTGTTGCACATTGTACCATGTGCCTGTTGTCTGTGTTATTCCTGTTTTCTGTGATCTGTAGTTTCTGTTGCGCATTATGTCATGTGCCTGTTGTCTGTGTTATTCCTGTTTTCTGTGATCTGTAGTTTCTGTTGCGCATTATGTCATGTGCCTGTTGTCTGTGTTATTCCTGTTTTCTGTGATCTGTAGTTTCTGTTGCACATTGTACCATGTGCCTGTTGTCTGTGTTATTTCTGTTTTCTGTGATCTGTAGTTTCTGTTGCGCATTATGTCATGTGCCTGTTGTCTGTGTTATTTCTGTTTTCTGTGATCTGTAGTTTCTGTTGCACATTGTACCATGTGCCTGTTGTCTGTGTTATTCCTGTTTTCTGTGATCTGTAGTTTCTGTTGCGCATTATGTCATGTGCCTGTTGTCTGTGCTATTCCTGTTTTCTGTGGTGATCTGTAGTTTCTGTTGCGCATTATGTCATGTGCCTGTTGTCTGTGTTATTCCTGTTTTCTGTGGTCTGTAGTTTCTGTAGCGCATTGTACCATGTGCCTGTTGTCTGTGTTATTCCTGTTTTCTGTGATCTGTAGTTTCTGTTGCGCATTGTACCATGTGCCTGTTGTCTGTGTTATTCCTGTTTTCTGTGATCTGTAGTTTCTGTTGCGCATTATGTCATGTGCCTGTTGTCTGTGCTATTTCTGTTTTCTGTGATCTGTAGTTTCGGTTGCGCATTGTTTCATGTGCCTGTTGTCTGTGTTATTCCTGTTTTCTGTGATCTGTAGTTTCTGTACACATTGTACCATGTGCCTGTTGTCTGTGTTATTCCTGTTTTCTGTGATCTGGAGTTTCTGTTGCACATTGTACCATGTGCCTGTTGTCTGTGTTATTCCTGTTTTCTGTGATCTGTAGTTTCTGTTGCACATTGTACCATGTGCCTGTTATCTGTGTTATTCCTGTTTTCTGTGATCTGTAGTTTCTGTTGCGCATTGTGCCATGTGCCTGTTGTCTGTGTTATTCCTGTTTTCTGTGATCTGTAGTTTCTGTTGAGTGCTGTCTACTCTGTCCGATATTGTCATTACAGTACAGTGTATCATACACAGACAATTTTAGGTAATCAGGCTAATTAATGAGTTATCTGCCCTAGTAAACGCAATTTTGGAGAATTTTACTGTCTTTAACAAGATACTATGTTCAGTGTTTACCAAGTTTACTCTAACATAATATCTCTAGTTTTCATTGAATATGCTGTATCACGTTTCTAGTTTAATGTTATGCTTCGAAATACATGTAACAGAATAAGTCTTAAATGTACTTTGTCTTTTACATAGGTTTGAACGTATCATTTAGATATAAACGTTATAAAGTATTCTATACATTGTGGTGTGTTTATTTATTGCAGTATCTGGTGCACATTCCTCAGAGTTTAGAAACCGGTGTTGGGAATTTAGCATCATCTTCCTAGGTCAACTTATATAGAGGGTGGCCCAACAGAGAACATTTTATGTGATTCACTGGGGCCTCATCATGCAGCCCGCTGTTCCCTTGTGCAGTATTGAAACTGTTTAAATGTTGTCCATTGTTCATGACTTAATTAGATTTCTCTCAAGTCTAGATGATCTGGACTCGTCACCGTGCGACCTTGATACGGGAGAAAATTGTACACATACGTGAAATCACATACTTTGAAAAAGGGCAATTATTTCAAGAGATACACTATATCACAAATCTCATTTGCTGTTTAGACTTAAAATTACGGCTAGCTTTCAGATAAGTTCGCTTTTTCACTACTAAGTTACGACAGAAATTTGAACATGCTTGGATATATAATAAGATGACAAAAATGTTGGTGTTAAGTACTAGTATACGGATTGAAATCTTCGTTTAATTCATATTTAAAACCGTCCTAGGGTCAACCGTGTATTTAGTACGTGACTAGTAATTGATTCAGCGATGTCAGCAATTAACCCCGTGATAGCTAACTAGGCTAATCAACAATGTTATGGACACACACTCAAATACTCATTTAGTCCATTTCCTGCTTTCAATAAAAAAATGATAACATACCTGTAAAGCCGTGATTCAGTTTACATAAAGTTTGTCCACGAATTAGGTACATGTACATACATTTTTTGTACTTGTTTCTACATACGCAAATTAACATACATTTAATGTTTTATCTTACTAGTATATACGACATATTCGAGTATCTAGTCATTTCACTATTTAGAATAGTCCATCTCTCGGATTTGTTGATTACGGTTATACTAGTTTAACCTTTTCGATTATTTCTAAGGGACTTCTGAATCAGTATTTTGTGTGTCACTTATAGGTTTTGGATTATTATCTTCAGTTTGAACACTTGACTATCAATTCACGGTCGGGGATATTTGTTAAAGTTCGGACTTCTACTTAAGCAAGTATCTCGGAATTTCTAGTTTATTATAAAATCTACGTTATAATGTCACCAACTGTTTTTGAGCTTCCGTTGCTCTTCATTGCTGTACCTGTCCATATGCTCGGTCCCTACGACTGCTTATGGTACCAGTGAGCTTCCCTTGCTCTATATTGCTGTGCCTGTCCACATGCTTGGTCCCTACGACTGCTTATGGTACCAGTAAGCTTCCCATGTTCTATATTGCTGTGCCAGTCCATATGCTTGGTCCCTACGACTGCTTATGGTATCAGTGAGTTTCCCTGATTATATCCCCTCTGTTTCAAGTGAGATGCCCTGAGTATATCCCCTCTATTTCCAGTGAGATTCCTTGAGTATATCCCCTCATTTATTTCAAATGCATGATACAAATACATAGGCAAATTCCTTATTATGGTACTATTTTAGCAGCTACAGTAGTAGAATGTGAAACTTAGACAGATTAGGATGTTTACAAAATTTATCAGGTATATTTAATTCTAATTTCAGCGTAATTTTAATGGACAAATAAGTAAAAAATGAAATTCGTCTTCTATAGTATTTTGACAGTATTTACAAAAAAACGTTGGTTTCGCGGTACTCCCCAATGCCTGTCAACTTCTATCATCAGGTTATGAAAAAAAAGATCTCAATTTGACTAAACATCGACGATATTTCTTTACGTCAATACAATTTACATACGTTTAAATGCAGAAATCAGTTTTAAAATTGGTATAAAAGTCGAAAGTTTGCCGTTGTTGCACTGATTATTCGACGTTCGGAGGTACTGATCTCTTAGACGTTGAGTATATGTCTTAATAAATATCTTTTGTTAGGTACACACTGTTCCTCCAAAAACAAACCCAAAGCCATATTCATAAAATTTTTGACGAATATGTGTTACCCAGTTAGTATTACCAAAACTATCATACAACTTTAACACTTCATACATGTAACAAAAGTTTGTATCTCTTTCAACCGTGAGCTCATTGATTATATTCATATTTGATATGATGCTCCATTCCCACATAATGTCACAGCGTATAAACCAAATCACTGTATGACTTATTGGGATACTATACAATTCAACTTGTATGACTGATTGTTTTACGATTGTGATTTCCGATCACTGTATGACTTATTGCAAGACCATATATAAATATAATTATATATATATATACAATTCAACGTTTACGACGTCATGATTGTGATAACCGGAAGTTGACTCGTTTATACATAGTGAATGTGGTGTCATTTGTACTTTCGGTTTGTTATAGGTAAAACATGGAGACCATTAAGCAAGAGGACGTGCTACATAATGTCGTTGGCTCTTTGCGCGAAGGACAAAAGCCATCTGAGGTGGCAGAGTTTTATGATAAATGGTCAGCTGACAATGTCTATGATGACGTAAGTGATTCTCCTTACATATATCAAACATTATGACATTTCGTCGCCTCAATTCCAGAATGTTCCAACTCATTTTTTGAACAGCAAAATGAGTTTTGGTGTCGTTGGAAAGCGCTTTTCAAGATCTATATATTAAAAATACTTAGAACATTGTGACATAGTAACATTAAAGACAAATAATAAAATTACGGTGCAGTTTTGTTCTCTCTCTAGTTACTAAGATCAACAGGTCAAACTTTTTAAAGTTGATTTTCTCAAAATGAACTTTTGTAGACTTGGAACATTCTGGAATTGAGGTGATGATTTGTAAACGAATGTGATATTTGTGATGTTCTTACAGATTATCCTTACATGAGTTTTTTGTTTGGCCGTTTTTGTCATGCATTGTGGCGTCTTTTGTAATGAAGTAATTTGTTTTGAGCATCGTTTATTGTAAGTAAATAAACAAGGATCATTCTGATCATGTCAATGATTTGAGACAGATATGCCTAAACTGGTAGGATGATGTTAGCATGTCCGTACATTTACCTGTTTCGGTATGTATGAATAGTTACTTGATAAAGTCTATAAAATCACAGCCCTAATAAATTATATCACAAAACACAAATTTGTGACAGTGCCCATCATCGGTCATTAGTATACAATGAGAACTAATGGCCGAATAATGGGGAATTTCAAAACTCTGAATTTTTGTGATATAATTTCTTAGACCTGTGATAAAATGTATCACTTTCAACCATGTCGACAGTTACTGACCAGAAAAGCAGCAAAAACAATATGCACATGGCTAGTATAAAATACATACCAATGTAATTAAAATGTTCACGAATGTAAAAATCAAGGTTATACATTTGTTTAATATGACAGCAACTTCCAGTAGATGTATATACAGGACCCGCAGTAATAGCAAAAGAAGCAGCTCAATGTCTTACAGCGGAACAAAGGGCAACAGCTCGAGTTATTGATATTGCCGCCGGGACAGGTCTATGCGGCGAATATGTAAGACTCTTATAATACATCATACGATCAGATATTTATGAAGATCATAGTTTGTTGCTGGGAAATAATCAGTTCTCAGTATTTTTATCCATACGACAATTATGACCCTTAACCGAATCGCGTATTTTGTAAATATTTTTCAGAGTAATTACGGTACCACTGTTTATAGTACATGTATACGTTGCTGCTCTACCACAACCACTTAATTAAGTCAATTTGGCCACCTGTCAGGAGACGAAATAAAGTTGTTTTGAAATCGTCATTTTTACCCGTAATGTGTGCATTGTATTTGCTTTTGGTGCATACTCATGTATAAAGGGGCATCCAATAAGAGCACATTTACGCACACTGCCTGTCTTCTATACCTTTAGGTCCATGCAAGAAGTAGGTAGATATACGATATACATTATTCAAAACTAGCTGACCATTGCATGACTATTTACACATTCATGTATTTAAACTAAAACACTCAACAAATACCGTAGCCACTCGTCAATGGGAGACGGTCAAAGAGTAAAGTTCACGTTATATTCGAATATCGTTTGCAGCTTTTACTTCTACGCCTTGTGTGTATTATAACATTTTGTTGTTTTGTTAAATAGTTGAAGGAGCAAGGATTCCAACATATAGATGCCTTGGATCCGTCACAGGGAATGTTGGATAAAGCAAAAGAGAAAAATCTATATGAGCGATACATTTGTGACTTCATTACAGAAAATCCATTGCCGAATATTGCAGAAAGTAAGAAGTCGTTTGTTAGTATACTAGTTTAAACTTCATTATTGCCATCTGCATATGTATATATTAAAAAATTATACAGCGTAGCAACACCACGTGACTTTTGGCTACAGGTCCAAGACGAAATCTGTCAACAATGGAAAACAAAAATAGCCATAAGAATTTGATGTCTTTATCAATTTCTATGAAATATACACCACGCTAAGGGGAAAATTATTTGCTTTACATGAAATATAAGGTATTTTTCAGCAGCTTGACCGTTTTAACCAGCACCCTGTGAAATCTACATTTCCACGGTTTCACAGGGTGCCGGACTAAACGGCACAGCTGCTGAAAATAGTATATCTAGTATGGCTGATTAAATTAAAAATATTGCAAGACGATATTTCATAATGGAGACAAATGTAGCACACATGTTTGTAAAACGCATTTATCGGTCCGAATGTTTTTTTAATATGGCTTATATAATTGTGAATTGCCGTGTCGTAGAACACGCTTATGGCTGGAGTTGACTTCTATCACTAGTGGATTTTATAAAATTTCCGAAGTGGTATTTTGCCATTAGTTAGGTCGACAAGTTTGACTTTCTAATTACTATGAAGATTATATGTTGCTTTAATTGTGTCCATACTACTGTAAACCAACACATTATTTCGCGCGATTTAATTTCGAAGAATTCGCGAGTGGTATGAATTCGTGAAATTAAATATCCGTGAAGATGTTCTGAACTTGAAAAACACGGTAGACTTAAAACGCGAACATTTGTAGCCGCGAATATGACAGCATTAGGAAAAACGCGAAAATTTGTATACGCGAATTTAAGTTGGTTAACAGTATATGCAACCAAAACAACTTTAGACGAGTTTAATTCTTTATCTTGTTCGTAGTACTTAGTATGCTTTTAAGCATTAATTAGTCGGATGTTACATGTCTGATAATTAGCGTACATACATTCACTGTAAATACAGTACAACCTCTGTAAAGCCACACCCTTTGGGAGCTGTAAATATTTGCCCTTACTGAGAGGTTGTTGTTCTACAGAAAAGTTTGAAGGTGCTGTTATAGAGAGATTGTTGCACAGTGGTTGCATATATTGTAAATATCGGCTTGGGAAAGTCAGTTGAAGGTGTTGTTATAGATAGATTGTTGCTCTACAGAAAGTCGCTCTGGAGAAGTTGTACTGTACTTCCATAATTTTATTTCAGACACTTATGATATACTGACATTGTGTGGAGCACTAGGAGAAGGACATATACCAAGTACAGCTATGCATGAGATGGTGCGCCTAGTAAAACCAGGTAATTAGTGATAATAATATCAACTATTTGAGTAGACACGTAGAACAATACGATATCCACACACACAAGTGTCGCACGCACCGGTTGTATCATATATCAGCCTGGGTCTTTAATGTACCCGGTGTGTAGCATCGATACTTTGCATTACACACGGTTAGATACAGCGGGAAATATTATAAATATATCTGAAAAGTCCAGTTACCATGCCGGGGTTGACTCCATGACCTCTGGGTTGACAGTCCCAGTGATTCACAACTGAGCTATCGCCGCTAAATATTTCTGGCTTTGACAAAAACTTTTATCTCATCTGACATCGACTTTCCTGATATTGGGATATTGCATGCAAATGGATGCGATCTCTAAATGGATGCCATCTCTAAATGGATGCCATCTCTAAATGGATTCCATCTCTAAATGGATGCCATCTCTGGATGGATGCCATCTCTAAATGGATGCCATCTCTGGATGGATGCCATCTCTAAATGGATTCCATCTCTGGATGGATGCCATCTCTAAATGGATTCCATCTCTGGATGGATGCCATCTCTAAATGGATATCATCTCTGGATGGATGCCATCTCTAAATGGATACCATCTCTGGATGGATGCCATCTCTAAATGGATTCCATCTCTGAATACATCCCTTGCTGTTTCATCCGTGTACATGCGCAGTGTGCCAAAGCAATTTGACGAAAGTTACAATGAAAAAAAACCAAAAACATTTTTTCAATTACTTTTGCAGGGGGACGTGTAGCTATAGCATTAAGAGACGAACATAGAGTACGAGTGCAAGCCGTTATGGATCAACTGGTAAGAGAAGGAAAATGGAAATTAATGAAATTTGAAGTGTATCCAAATTATTTGAAGGGAATGGATGGATTAAATTTGATCTTTAAAATATGTTGAATAAACGTACCGCATTATGACTTGTGCATCTTTTATAATAGCATTGTATACATGTATATTTCGAAATACATTTCAACAATGGTTTCTGGATGTGGTTTGTTGATGCCATCAATTGACAGTCTGTGCACATTGTACTTATAATGAATGTATTGTGTTACAATGCAATACGTGCCCAAACAAAACATTACCTACGTTTGTGTTTGCGTGCTCCTTGATAGTGGTTTGGTCTGTGTTGTACAAAGATCGATTTATTGAGTAAGAATTCTACATGGTGTCTAGTCTGGTGCCCCAATCTTACATTACATTGCGCAGATTGTAAAGATCGGGAACCGGATTGCATGGTGTCATGCGGTTCCGTTTGGGGCACTTTATTGGCCATCTATAATTATGTTTATGTACAAATACGATATGTCAAGTGAAATTACGGAAATCATATTTATCATATAACAATTAGGTTGTCACTAACACGTGCACACAGCATATACACAAAGTCTGATAAGCCATTTTTACACGCAATTCTATCATGGTTAATGCTTCCTGTGTATACGTGTACCATGCAGACAAATGAACAGAGCCAAACAGAAAAAGCAAGACACAGCAGATATAATTCGAAAACACGACACATTTTTCTTGTCGTATCGCCGCCATTCCTTGGTCGCATTTTCGCTTTATCGCCACAACAATGCGAAAATGCGAAAGCACAAAGACAACAAAGTCAATTGTGTCGTGTTTTCGCGTTGTCACTTAAGCAGCCACCATGCAGTCACTCAGTTGTTTAATGACTCCAATGATTCTATTTCTAGAGTAAGGTTATATATGAAAATGCTAATTAATCTATATAATGTCCCATATTAACTATAATGACATTAGTATGTTGCGGCCTTTAGTCAAATCATAATCCAGTTCAGAAAGCGAATTATTGAGCTTTACACATGTTTTATATTCGGTACTACAATGCCTACACTCAAAGTTGTAAGTACACCAACTAGTTACGCTTGTATGTTTTTTATTATACACGATAGTTTGTTAATTTTGTACATGTGTTCATGCGAGTAGTATAACCACACTATCCGATAATTGGATATTTGTATTTGGCTGGGTGTAAGCAGTGAACCGTGAATTCTCAAAATTCATAAAAATGCACGTGCACAACACTGTGTATTGTACAATGTCTTGAAATGTTGATTACACAGTGTCCAGCAATACCAAAACCCCAAAAAACATAAAATCTGAAGAATTCTGAATACAGAAGGACAAGAGATGTTTGTAAAATATGCATGTCTCATGACAACCAAATATCCATGTATACTTAAAGCCATCCCGACCTTGACCTTTGACCTATTGACCTACACATTTGTAGAAGTCTTCTCTTGATAATAAGCAACCTGTCTATGAAGTTTTACGATCTTAGAACCTGCCGTTCTTACGGTGTGGATCAGACACCGTTGTGTATTAGAAGGTCACGGTAATTTTGACCTTTGAACCATAGCGACCTCAAAATCAATGGAGGTCAACTACTGATAAAGAACAACTTCCACTTAAAGTTTGTGGGTTCTAGGTCCGAATGTTCTCGAGTCATTGATCGGAAAACATTTAGCCTACCAACCGACCGATCGACATGCGTGTGTAAAGTAATAAACCCACATCTACTATACGGAGACATAAATTACTTCATTACTTACAATTCCTAACATGTTTAAACATAATAACCTTAAAATAAACATAATATCATACATTTTGTGGTTCTATATTGTGTAATATTTCAAGCTAGAAGCAAAATGGTATACACTATTCGCATAAATCATTAATAACTGTGTTGGTGTACTTATAACTTTTAATGAGTGTATATAGTCATTGATACAAAATTATCTGAGTTTATCACAATTACGTATGTTGAGGTCACTGGATATGAAACCTTAAAAAATGACCCTAACTTGCATGTTACAAGTACATCTTTACGATGTAGGCATGTATAAAAGTCGCCCGACCTTTACCCAGTGGCCGCAATAATCACACGAAGAGTGTGATCACAAAAGCTCCCCTGTCACGAGCTAAATGGATATCGGAGATGCATTGTATTAGTGCTATGGTCGGTGGACTATTCACGACTTATTGTTACTGACAACCTTATTATAAGTAAATATTCAACTCAGGTAGCTAAACGGGGGATTTACTATAGATATACACTGAACCACTTTTCTAATTGGTCACTTTTCAAACCCCAAATACGTTTAACTGTGAACATTATGTCTGATGATATTTTGCACGCAAACGTTTTATGCAATTATCCTAACACTTAAATTATTAAAAATCAAAATCACACGCCAAAGTATGCATGGTCAGTCATGCGATTAATTTTTCATTTTAGCCATCAAGTAATACGGTCACAGTTAATGGTATTTCGGTTTTGAAAAGTGACCAATTAGAAAAGTGGTTGAGTGTATGACAAACTATATTAATAAAAGTACATAAACATGCATTACCTAAATATACACATGTACTTTAATCGTTTGTTCTTACAAAAGCCAGATAAGGTAACATTTGAGACATTTAACTAAACAAAACAAAGATACCACAGTCAATGTCATATAAGGTCAATATAAATGACTGTCTGATAACCTCCGATGACCTCAGTAGCTTTCACATCGGGCATTAAACTTGGACGTGTATCAGTGTAGCAAACACAGAAACTAAAAGTTGTCAACTGAAGGTAAGACTTTTTCCTTGTAACATTCTAAAGTGTAATACTATGCTATATGCGCATCTGAATAATTTTTGTTGAAATCTCCAAAGCACATTGGCTAAAACTCATAGTAATGCCATATGCCTTTGGTTTCAACTCGCCGTCAGTACCCGGGTCGATCAGCGACTAGGGCAAATCATTAATTTACGGCGAGTTGAAACCAAATGCATTTGAGTAATGCAAACGCATCTGAGACTTTTTCTTTGTGTCGCATTATTACGCAACAAAGAATCAATCACTTAAAAAAACTATAACAGTAACAGAATTAGGTACAATGGTTGTTTTGTTGTATTCATATTATCGAGTATAATTATTATAATTAATAATATGTGTCCTACCAACAGAATCTTTAGTACGTCAGTATTATAACCAAAAACAGTAAAACTGACCGGTCAATTTATTTTTTCAAATTACTCTACATAACAAATACACATTACTAATAGATCAGATATGATCTGTGATCATAATCTGTTATCGTAAACGATTAAATAAACTATCAAATGTATATAGTTATGATATGCCACACTTCATTGTATTGGAAGGGTTGTTATCGACTGCGTTTTGGCCAATTTTGTATTTTCAGTGTGTTACAGGGCAAATATGTTGAAGAGCGAGAAAGAAGACGTGATACATAATGTTGACGAATCTTTGCGCAAGGGACAAAGGCCAACTGAGGTTGCTGTTTTGTATGACCAATGGGCGGCAGATGATGTCTACGATGTGGTACGTTATTTTCCTTACTATTTTAAAACATTTCGATGGTACACGAGTATATACCGTATAGAAATATAAAACAAATCTTTGAACGAGTTTCACTTCTGTTTTAAATGTGTTACCTTAAGTGGAGCTTTTTATCATGCGGCATCCCCTTCGAAGGAGTGTGTCTGTCGGTTGGTCTGAAGACCATAAGGGTGCCGGTCAATAACTCAAGAACGCGTTAGCCTAGGATCTTCGAACTTAATTTGTGTACAGTATCCATCTTCTTATAACAAGAAAACGTATATGGCCAGTTTCAACCACCCTAGATAAGAAGCTCCATTGCAAGAAGAATGACCTCAAGAGGACTGCTTCCTTTATCGCTATAACCGGGTGGTAGTGTAGAGTGGACGAAAAGAAGAAGAAGAAGATCTTCTGATAAAAAATGTAGCTTATTGATGACTGAGGATACAATGTTTAAGGTCAATGTCACATTGACAGGAAAAAGGGTTTCCAATCCATTGCTCGATAATGCTTTGACCAATGATCTTTAAACTTCAAGTATGAATTGGTATTGGCATGCAGATGACCCACACTTGATTTTGTTATCAGTTGGTCACAGGCTAATGTTACAATGACCCTGAAACTAAATAGCTATTTGCTGCCGTGAGGGCATTTATGTCTTGTACATAAGTTATTTTTGGTCATCTATCATTATTATGTAGATGAACAAGAGCATTATAAATGCTTACCATGTAATTTATGATGTTGTAGCACTCGCTTACACATTTTTGGAGTCAAATTGACACATGAAAGTACCATCTTATAGCTACTAGTATTCAGTTTCATATTTTGTTCTGGTTTGTATTTTATGTTCTTTTGCCTTGTAATACGTGTGAATTAGTGTGCCTTTCGTGATCTGTTGTTTCTGTTGAATGTTGCCTTCACATGCCAGTTTGTTATCATCTTATCATAATGTTAACCATGACAATAAACGGACATGTAGCTACAATTGTTGCAATATGTTTGAATGTACATGTACGTATGTACGATTTACGGATAGGTTACGGTTTTACCAAAAGATAGTAAACAATCGGACAGGGAAGGCAGCCTTCAACTGAAACAGCCGAGCACAGTAAATATGAAACAACACAGATCACTATATTACACGGCACAATGTCAAACGCAACTAAACGAGAAAATGAACTAAACCACTGAAAGTCCAAGTTTCAGCTGTCAAAAGGTCGAAAGTCCAAGTCCTATATGCATGCAGCTGTCAAAAAGTAAATCGAAGGTTATTGTCAAGTTTCGCCGCAGAAACAGAATATACACGGCAAATATCCGCAAATACCAATTACGTAAGTCAAATGGTCAATAATGTAAGCATTAATTTTATATTTTTGCAACAGCAATTTCAAGAAGATGTATACAAAGGACCCATAGTAATGGCAAGAGAAATAGCGAAATGTTTTACAGCGGAACAAAGGGCTACAGCTCGAGTAATTGATGTCGCCGCCGGGACAGGGCTATGTGCCGTACATGTAAGACTTATATACTGAACAAACGTTACAATAAGTCTATGAAGATGATAGTATCATTGCTGGGCATTATTCGTAGCACAGTACAACGTATTTTAACGCGGTCAAAAACATGAAAAATGATATGCGTATATACATCGTATACCGATTCGTACATTTAATAAAACTATGATGAAAATACACTGGCATGTCAGTGTTTTGCGAGCGGTTATTTTGGAAATCACAGTTAATTTAGTGTATAAAGGGTTTACATATATAGTATTGTACCACTGCTATTTATTTAAAGGGTCACCCCTTATGGACTATTCATACACCAAGCAGGTAGACATTCGGGAACTATTATCTAAAACTAGTTGGCCACTGCATGACTAAAAAGTCCCATCACAGTAGTAGCCTACAAGGATTTCGAACAACGGTCCCAACTCTTAATGTGAATGTCGTAACCACTTGTCCATGGCAGACGGTGAAAGTTTAAGGTTTACGTACGTTAACATTGAATATGTTTTGCTTTTGCAGCAGTTACTTCAGTGTATTCACGTGTACTTTCATAGTTCTTATTTTGATGTATAGTTGAAGGAACATGGATTCCAACACATAGATGCCCTGGATCCATCACAAGGAATGTTGGATAAAGCAAAAAAGAAAAATCTCTATGAGCGATACATTTGTGACTTTATTACCGACAAACCATTGCCGAATATTGCAGAAAGTAAGACCTCATTTGTTATAGGCTAGGAAAAATGATTGCGTATTATAAATTTTGGATGACAATATAGAAGACAGTATTGTTGATTAACATCCTTTAACTTATAACAAACGCAAATTGGAACACAGAGACATGATAATAGTAACGTGAAAAGTATAGCACAATTGTACCTGAAATCGATTTAAATCAAACTTTTATTTTGAACAACATTCATTTGAATTGACGCGCAAATGACCATGTATAAGAAAGGATTAAACTTTTATAGCTGGCATGTTATTCTTTCAAATTTCTGAAGTGTTATTTTTACCGTTAGTAAGGTCGACTAGTTTGATTTTCTAATCTCTGAGAAAATATTTGTTTTAAGCGTTTATCATTAAGGAGTTTGTCAGACTTTAAAATCAGAGATCATTTTGTCGAGTGGAAAGTTTGTCTTTTGTGTTATATTTTAATTTATTTACATGCATTGTATTTGAACCCACATTCTAACACAGCGGATTCAGCTATACTAGTATACACATTGAGGAAACCCCGGTATGCACGAACTGCCGATAAAACACGGCTACAGAAGGGCTGAACAACTTCAAACTGCAAATAAGCCTTCCGAGGTAGAAAATAGTGCAGCGGATAATGTCTTGATGTGTTGTTTAATATGGAATATTGGTGAGTTTCGAATCGAAATAATTAACATGTACCCGTGTTTTAATAGAATAAAGCACAGTCACGAAAGTCTTGTTTAGGTGCTACGCACTCGTGATTTAATTATTACGCTTCCGAACTCGTGACTGTGTTTTATTCTACGATAAAGCCCAGGTACATACCCTGTATTCATTATTTCTTCAATTTGTCGGAACATCAACTCACTTATAAACCTAATAACAATGTATCTTGTATACAACTAGATATATGTTACATATTGCAGACACGTACGACATTCTGACACTTAGTGGTGCAGTTGGTGAGAGTCATGTACCAAGCTCTGCAATGCATGAGATGGTGCGCTTGGTAAAACCAGGTAATTGTTTACTAGTATATAATACTCATTTTTGGAGCTGAGGTGTCGAACAATGCGATGTATGTATGACATTGTGTCGAATAATTATGCTGTAAGAACAAAAATAAATGAAGTTACAACTTCCTTTTATCACATTGCCACATGTAGCATTATGGTATTTTCCAGATTATATATACACTGCCCACCAAAAATAAATTTTATTAATCTAACTATTCTCCATAACACATACTCGGTCTTTCATTGTCTTTCTATACTACAGACCTCTTGTTTTAAATGTGCAGTTTTCCTAAATTGCCCGATTTTAAAATTCCAATGATCAACTTTATATAAACATTTCTGTTCTTGGCAAACTTTAAATCCCACCGACAGCTATAAGTTCCCTTCCAATGGCAACCATTTTATGCAATTGGTCGACATCTCTGAATACATCTGCTATTGTTCAATCATAACACACGTGAACATGGTATGTATTCCGATACAACGCTTCTCGGTTCTCTCAGAGAATTGTACTGTATTTATATGGCTCTGACGGAACCTGGGACCGAATAATAAAAAAATGTACATAGAGTCCCTGGATGGAATCGAAAACCGATGTAACTCTCTGACGGAACTCAGGATACACGACATTTGAGTTCCATCCGATCGTTACATCGGGTTTCAGTTCTGTCAGAGCCATATGAAAATGGAACAACTCCGACGGAACTGAGAAGCGGTGTATCGGGATTGCTACCGTGGTAAATGCACATGGCTATTGTGCCAGCTACGTTTGTTCCATATTGCAGTTGTTTTCTTGTTTTTGTTTTCAGGAGGACGTGTAATTATATCATTGAGGGATTCACATATAGTGAACATAGAAACAGTTATGCTTCAACTGAGAAAAGAAGGAAAATGGAAATTAATGAAATATGAAGTGTTTCCTAATTATTTGAAGGAAATGGACGGAATAATTTTGATCTTCATGATATGTTGAATATATACGTAAATGTCTTTTGCGGTACAACAAATATTCACCACATATCGCTTAAAATTGAATAGCACTGCATAGTCCGGGTCAGGTGGACTGGGACCTTGATTATGTTTTAATATTTGTTCTATTCTAATAAAAGTATATTAAAAGAAAGCACACAGATTGCAGATTACTTTATTAACTGGATAGGTATTGTCAAATAATGTTTTGATGACTTTTGAGACGTTATAAATGTACCGATCTATATTGCGATAGGCATACATCAACTGATAACGGCTATTCAATAGGCTTGACTAATTAAACTGTTTTACTAATACCATCTAGTTGACTTAGATTTCTGGTCATGATGTTCAAATTTTGAGGTAATTTCAGTTCAATGTCTTAAGATAGATTGGTTGATTTCTTTTAAAACAACCCAAATTAAAATAGCAATACACTTATATGGTATTTAGATGGTTTAATACAATAATAAAGTCATAAGAAAAGGGAATACATTATGATGGTCACTGTTACTAGTAAGTAAACAGCTAACCCCTACTAGGAACAGTAGTTACCCACCCTTCCCTTACCCATTAACCCCTGCCATCACGAGTTGCATGTTAATTTACTGTTTCATAATTTGTGGCAATTGCTTAATTGGTCCAGAATAAAAATATATAAGTACATGTACCAGTATATACAATCACGCACGTTAATTAACGTGCGTGATACAATATATAGCTTTATTTCAGTCTCATCTTTGTACATTACATATAAAGCAAACACTTTACAAAGCATCTAACACAGTACAAAGCCATTCTAAAAGAATTATAGGAGACTGTCATATCAAAATTTCATTAAAATGCTATAAACTACAATGGCAATATTTACAACAATACATAAAAAACAAGTCACCAATAACTGCTAGCAATACAGAAGTCCCCTACCGGTTTGAAGCCATGTCCTTCAAATTTATTGTTATGTTCCTCTTCCCATGGCCACCACACTTTTGTCAGAATCTAAGTAGATTAAAATGACATACTCTTCTTATTGGCACCTACCCAAATACCAAGTTTCATAAACATAGCTTGGAAACTATTTGAGTTATGGCAGGATCCAGATTTTGAACATATTTTCACTCTTTCTGTCTACATAGCAACCAAAATTTTTGTCAGAATCAAAATATTTTTAGAAGTGCATTATCCCTTTATGTCAGGATCCAGATTTTTGGCAGAATGACTGACAGACCGACGGCAAACCTATAGTTGAAAACCGGTAGGGGACTAATTACACAAGTACAAGTATGCGTATTTAAAACACCTATAAGTCAAATATTCAGGTGTATATCAGTAAAAAATTAAAAATCATCATCCTTAAAAAGTAAGTTTGCACTGATTTTGGTAGATTTATAGTTTAACAGTTTTGCGCCGGAGTACAAAATGGATTTTCTTGAGAATTCAATTCTTGGTTTTGGAAATGATCTCCGTATCAGCTGTCAAAATCAAAATAGCATTTCGTGGGATTTTGTTCAGAGCATCCTAATCACAAATAGCTTGGAAACTGTTTGAGTAATGGCAGGATCCCAGATTTTGAAGTATTTTCACATTTTCTGTATCCAGAGCAACCACAATTTTTGTCAGAACAAAAACAATTAGATGTTCATAATCTCCTTATTGTCCCCCAACCCTCATACCAAATTAAGTTTCATAAACCCTAAGATTGGAAACTGTTTTAGTTTGGATCTCTCCAATAACAAGGCCTAAGTAATTTTTCACGAATCTCTTTTTAAATTGGACATTGAATGACAAAATGGTATTCGTCCTCTAGCAAATTACATGCAATACATAAGCATTCAGTAAAGGTGCCGGTTAAGGCTTTTTCCATTGTCTTGTTTCTACATAGAGCTAATGCGACTTGACATTCTTAATTGTGACATAGATATTCTATACACTTTAATATTGATAACCTCGAGATATTTATCGCGAGGAAAGTTAGAAAATATTTTAAAGAACAAAGACCTTGAAGAGTTTTCTAATCAAGAATTAAAATCCTCAATCCAGGTATTAGGAATCCTCTTTATGTCACATCGTATTTTATATACAATATTGTCTCCAATAAAAGTGGACTTCAATTTTCTCTACCCAACCAATCACTCTCATCTGTATCCTGTGGTAGCCTGGAAAGAGTAAAGCAAACTTTCTACATAATAAATTAAATACAGTATGCATTTGTACAGACATGTGCGTAGCCACACAGAAACGGTGGCAGCTAGTGCCTTGTCAAACACATAAGAGACCGACACAGAATGTACCCTCTGTATAAATCCCCCTAAAAAAGGATACAGTAAAACCTCGTTATCTTGAGGACCTATCGAATTAGGCCGGTTGCTCGAATAATCGCTGCTCGTATTACCGAGGTTTTACTGTATTTCAAGTTATATGACATAGCAAGGAAAATTGCTGAACAATAGATGTTTGTAAAACATGTAAGCCCTTTTCTTGCAATCAATTAAATTGTGTCTCAAAAAAGGTAACCATGACCCTGAACTTTGACCTCAAGAGCAATAGAGGTCACAGATAGGTTATGGTCAACCTCACAATCAAGCTTGAGTACTCAATGACTCTCTACTTATACATCTGGTCAGACATCGTTTGTTCTACTAAAACTATGATTATAATACCAAAAAGATCATATTAAGTCAGACAGGGAAGGCAGCTGAGCACAGAAAACATTAAAAACACACAAGGCACAATTGAACCAACTGAGCACAGAAAATATAAACACATACAAGGCACAATGCCCAACTGATCCAACTTAGCACAGAAAACATAAAACACATACAAGGCACGATGCCGAACTAAACAAGTAAAGATCTGATGAACATATTGATGAGAAATATGTTTACAATGTAACTATCATAAGTTTGTCATTTCTTGAAAATGAGTGGTTTAAAGAAAGTACAATGCATGGTCCTTAAATAGCAACACAACATTCTTTTTTATTTCATACATTGCTTCAGGATAGATATAACAAAGTATGTGCAAAGTTTCATGACATCATCATTGGATCCGAATTAGCTGAAAAAAAGTCTACAACAATTCTATTAATTCAATAAGGATTTTTAAAATTTGACGAAAAAATGTCTTTGGAAGAAATGAGATATGCAAGATCTTAGAGCAATACATGGTGATACACGAGAGCAAGCAATTAAATGTGACTGGGGAAGCACTACATGTCTGATATAATTGAGAGATTGTTGGTTTTCAGTGAGATGTTTTGACTCATTGGACTTACTTTGATGCATAACATATCCGGGAGTGGCCATACGATGGACCCGGTGCACTGCACACCGGAAATAAGTTGAGGAATTTCCTTTTCGTTCATTTCGTCAGGAAATATCCTTTTTCGTATTTTAGTCATACCCTTGATTTTTAAATTTGTCCATATATAAATAATTGTATGAGTTAAGTGTATTGCTTTAACCTTGTCTTAATTGTGGTTGTACAGCACTTTTGAACGTGTATATACATGAAAATATGGTATAATAATAATCAAGGTTTAATCAGAGATGTGGCTATATCACAAAAATGTATATCTCCCACACCTCATTTTTGGCCATCAAATGGGCAAAAAACTTTGGCATTAAAAATTCCACATACAAGCTTCCAGACAATATGCACACCTAGGGTTCCAATAACTACTAAGTATTCATTTGAAGTTTCATTGACATCAATCAATGATCAAGGAGAACAAGCAATGACAAAGTTTGTAACAGACAGACTGACGCCCAGCTAGAAACATGCCTGGGTGTCAATATTCCTGATTTATCAGGATTTATCCTGCAAGGGCTGTGATTTCTGATCAAAATAAAAGTTATTTGATGAAAATATTCTCAAAAATAGCAAAGTTATGGTCAATTTCATTTGCCTTGAAGGATTTAGTTAAATATGGAAACAGTGTGGTTGAATTAAGGCCTCTTGTTTGGCAAAACAGGTCAGACACATATGATTTTCAAGATTTTTAGTTTGTCTCTGATGACACCCCTAAACATGTTTACTTAATTTGGGAGAAATAATTACTCACATGCATTGTGCTTCACAAAGTTTCTTTCTTAAATGGTTCACTGTGTCCTCTAATTCAAAGTTTTTCTTAACCAGTTTCTTGTAGCTTGGTGTTGCAGTGGATAGCTCATCTGAAAGTCACACAGAAACATATATGCATAGTAACTGTTAAACATACACAAACATGCCAAATCTCCTGAGACTCACGCAGGATCAGAGGCCATTTGATCAAATCTCACACATTTCTTGGACATACTGGAACCTGACATGTTTTGTATTCATTATGAAAATGATCACAAATATAGTTTAAATTGGTTCAAGAAGCATGCATGGTATTGTAAAAAAGTTACAATTTTAAGCAAGGAAAATCTCCCATGTTTTAACGAAATCTCCTGCATTTCCATCACCAATCTCATGCAAAGGGGTCTGTGAAACATGGCAAATATGCATACAGGACAAAGGAATTGCACATGAAATACCTATGCTAACCCTTTACTCTATATTCTCATTGTGATATGACTTCCCTATAATTGACTGTATACAAACATGTAATTGAACTCACACACAGTTAGTAAACAGTTATTAGTAAACAACATTGAACAGAGACTCGTCAGACTTGAATAAGCATTGACTTGGTTGGAGTCTCATTTTGGTCAGATAATACTGCATTTCCATGCATGAGTATATGTGTCATACAAATGTACAACGTAGTGTTTTTCTTCAAATAAGTGGTATGGAGGTAAACACATAGACATATATATATGAGCCAGTCTCCAGGAAAACCTGCTATTTTGACAAAACATTTGATTTTGAGATTTTTTATTATGTCAAAGAGTAATCATAATGAAGCAAAATGCAAAAGAAATTTTGTTAATATCATGATTTTTAAGGAAGTTACAGCTGTTTAATTGAAGCCCTATTCAGACCCTTTTTGCGTGACGTCGCAAACGTCATTCAAACGTTATTCGACGTAACTGAAATAAGTATTTCATTATTACACCATTTGATCAATTCTTGACATAAACTGTTTAAAATAGTACCAAATTCTATAATTATGTTTCACTTTTCAAAATATATATCAAAATCGAAATTGTTTGTATTCAGAGAAAGGCTACTTCTGTTTTAAACAACTAAATCCTCGTTTTTCTCAATCAGAGTACTTTTCTGAAATTGGTCACCATAGCAACGAAGTATGTGTTTTCGACATAGTTCATAGGAAAATTTAAAGCTAAGGTATAGTACTATATGCGTCAATTACTTCAATAGAATCAATAGATATGTATTTTTCCTTATTTTAGAGCTTTATCAAAATCTTGTTACATATAGTAATAACATAATGTCATTATAGCAGGTTTTCCTGGAGACTGGCTCATATATATATCGCTGGCTTAGAATTAGAAGGTCGTAAATACTACTTACGGCCTTATAAGACTCTTAAATATTTGAAATCTGCATTTCAATGCTCTTCTTTTGCGCTACTTTTCATGTTGACCACACCGAAGTTTAAAAAGCTTGTTTTTCACTAAGTAAATAGTAGTTTTCAGACAGTTTTTTCTTGTTTTCTCAAAATATTGATTTTGTACTTAAGATCTTCTAAATCTAAGCCAACGATATATATACACATAGATATATATATAGTCTCATATCAAAATATTATATGGTATAAGTGTATGAAGATCTGCATCATTAAAATCATTAAAGTACTGCACAGCATGCACTCAATACATACTCATTTCATTTTGGGATTTGAGTTGAGATTCTAGAGCTATCAATCTGTTCTGCCATGTTTTCCTGTTCTCTTCATCATATGCTCGTGCTGTGTCACGTGCTACCTCTGAAGGATCAAATATTATATATTACTTTCTGAATCATATACATCCAAGAACATATGCATCAGTTATTGATGGAAATGCCACATTAATTTAATGATTGGAAGAATATAACTAAAAGTTTAAATAAGTTACTTAAGTTAAACCTATCACATCAGCCCTATGACAGCCATACACTTGTCTACCATCACAATTTTGAGCAACCGTTGGTGATTCTTATTACACAGGCGTAAGAAACACAGTTTGAAACATGAGTGCCGCAAGATGAATGCAATGGCGCAAACCAAATTATCGTCATGTCAACTTTTTCTATGTTTTGCTTGCATTTTTTTCAAAAACAAGGCAATTTCCAGTACTACATCTATGCGACCTTTGGGACTGACGTACAAGCATTATACAACAGCTTTAAGATGCCTGCAATCTGTCTGGATATCCATGACTTTGTCTTTGACATGTTACTGTCTTTTTCATTTAATTTTGGGAGTAATAATTTAAGTCTTGCGACCAAAATCGTGTGGCTGTTGAGACACCGAATTTAAATGTTACATTTCAATTTGCTCACCATAGGACTTTTGCAGATTGTCCTTTGTTTGTTGGACTTCGCTTTGTATCTTCATGGTATGCTCAGATAGTGGTAAAGTATCTCTGCGAACAGTGGCAAGCTCAGCTATTTGAATACATTTTATGAAAGAAAAAACGGAACTATGATAATTATGCATTCCTGGCATCTGTTAGCTCATAAGAACTCGCCAAAGTGTTAAAAATATACAAGGCATAAAAATGCTGAATAAGGTATTCATAATATTTATGTGTCTATGTTAGAAACATTTATTTAGATGGTTCCACATATGTTCCAAGATCCAGAGGCAAATATATAGTGAACAAAATATTTAGGCCTAACTGGGTTTGACGCCGTTTTGTCAACAATTTTTTCTGTTATAAGCAGCGCTTACTAAGATTGACCTAACTAGTTTTCATGGACTGTATCCTAACCAGTACTAACTTACCCTTCCACAAGGAACCAGCAACTTTTTACAAGTGGAGGTAAATCAATAATGTTGTCAAATGTTCATGGAAAAATGCCGGGACCAGGAATCAAACCCGGATGGCCAGGTTATTAGTCCAGCAAACAGACCACAAAACCACGGCTGCAGCAAGTGGACCTGATACATAATAACAAACGTACAATTTCTACAACCATTTTAATTAAATTATTAACACAGTCAAAAATGTAAATGTTTGGCTCTTGCACGATTAACAGTTTCCACACTGAGTGGGAGTTTTTGTCACCACTGAACATAATGTATGCAATACGTCCAGGATCAACCTGTTTTCGGAGCTTATTACAATCTGATGATACTTTTTACAAACAGAGTAAACTAATGATGACATCAGCAAAAGCTAATGTCACGGGTTTTTGTCGTGTTTTCATCGGGTGTTTATCAGTTTGTTAATGCAGCTATGTATCGTCTTTGCTGATCAATTTTGTGTTCAAGTCTATTTACTTATCACAGAGACAGAAATAAAGAAAACAATGATAAGAATAAAGCCCAATTTAGGTTTATAACTACCCACTTTTTTGCTGAAAATGCAATTTTGGAAGAGTTACCACCCTTTGACCATAAAATTCAAACTGTATTTTTAAAAGTTAAAAAACACCATATTGTTGAGTAAAAAATTGCATAATTTTATGCTTTTTGAATGAAACGATATATCTAAAATTTTACTTCACAAAAAAAAGAATTATTTGCACCTACTCATAACATTTCTCGTGCATTTTACATGTTTTGATGTTTCATGTTTCAGTGATTTGCTATTTTTAATTTTTAAGTAAAAACTTTATAAATGTAATCTAGTTTTAGTTACTAGCATATACACAAAATTTCATGCAAAAATATTCGTAAATAAAAGTTATACGGGAAAAACAGTGCACACTTATAAGATTTGTTAAGTGTAAGTTAAATATGAAAATATTTGTTCAATCTAGGAAAAGAAAAAACATTTTGCAAGTTTGTAGATTATTAGTATATGAAGTGTCCACGTTCTTTCTACCAACTATGCCAAAAGAGAACTAGAAAAACCAGGCTCCATACAGCACGACCTCTTCAGAGCAGCCCTCAATACAGCACAACTTCTTCAGAGCGGCCCTCAATACAACACAACCTCTTCAAAGTGGCCCTCCATACAGCAACAACCTCTCTTAAGCAACATAATCATTTTGTTCGAGAAGCAATCATTTCCTTTACATTTCAACTCTCCAGAGCAACAAAACTTTGTGTTTTCCAATGATGTCGCTCTTGAGATGTTGTGCAGTACATACGTGAATATAGGTCAACATTATACAGTATGTCAATTTAAGACTTACCAACAAGTTTTGCCACCTGGTGTTGTAATGTGTCAATTACATAGTTCCTTTGTGGCAGAGTGTTACCATTCAACTCTAGTAATGCCTTCGTTTTCTCCGCACTATCCTGCTCATACATCTGTAGATGATTCATCCGATTCAATATAAACATTGCTTGCTTCGTTATCTTTTCAAGTTCAACTACATTTGTATATAAGAAACAAACATTCATTTGTTATCTACATTTGTATATGAAACCCATATAGACTCATAAACAATGTGCATGCATACAGAGCAAAATATTTAACGGAACATTTTTTTATAAAAAATCAACTTATGGGCTTGGGCACCAACAGTCCTCGATCAGGACTCAGCAGTTGTTATAACATGAAAAAGTAGGTATTAAACTTTCAATGTACCTATAATGTGAGGAAAATAATATACAAGAGGGCCATGATGGCCCAATATCGCTCACCTGATTATACATGAAACCCTGCACAGTTTTCACCCAAGGGAATAATTTAAACATCTTGGTAGAAAACCACAAGATGATGCTACATACCAATTATCAAAGCTCTATGCAGTGTAGTTTTAGATAAGAAGATTTTTTATATGTTTTCCCTATATAAGTCTATGTAAAACGGTGACCCCGGGGCGGGGCCAATTTTGACCCCAGGGGAATTATTTGAGCAATCTTGGTAGGGGACCACTAGATGATGATTCATACCAAATATCAAAGCTCTAGGCATTGTAGTTTTTGACAAGAAGATTTTTATATGTTTTCCCTATATAAGTCTTTGTAAAACGGTGACCCCGGGGCGGGGCCAATTTTGACCCCAGGGGCATTATTTGAACAATCTTGGTAGGGGACTACTAGATTATGCTTCATACCAAATATCAAAAGCTTTAGGTATTGTAGTTTTTGACAAGAAGATTTTTATATGTTTTCCCTATATAAGTCTATGTAAAACAATGACCCCCGGGGCTGGGCCAATTTTGGCCCAGGGGTATAATTTGCACAATCTTGGTAGGGGACCACTAGATGATGCTACATACCAAATATCAAAGCGTAGGCATTGTAGTTTTTGTCAAGAAGATTTTAATGTTTTCCCTATATAAGTCAATGTAAAACTGGTGACCCCCGGGGCAAGGCCAATTTTGACTGGTGACCCCCGGGGCAAGGCCAATTTTGACCCCAGTGGCATAATTTGAACAATCTTGGTAGGGGACCACTAGATGATGCTACATACCAAATATCAAAACTCTAGGCATTGTAGTTTTAGACAAGAAGATTTTTATATGTTTTCCCTATATAAGTCTATGTAAAATGGTGACCCCCAGGGCGGGGCCAATTTTGACCCGAGGGGAATAATTTGAACAATCTTTGTAGAGGACCTCTAGCTGATTCTACATACCAAATATGAAAGCCCTGGGCCAAACCGTTTCGGAGAAGAAGATTTTTTAAGGTTTTCCCTATATAACTCTATGTAAAACTAAGGGCCCCCGGGGCGGGGCCAATTTTGACACCAGGGACATAATTTGAACAATCTGTGTAGAGGACCCCAAGGTGATGCTACATACCAAATATGAAAGCTCTAGGCCTTACGGTTTCAGAGAAGAAGTTTTGTGAAGTTTCCTTTTTGAAAATCTATTTTTAGCCCGTGTGACCTAGTTATGCGACGGACCAGAAATTTTTTAACAACTTTGGTAGAGGTCCACCCGAGGAACATTCCTGTAAAGTGTTATCAAAGTTGGCCAAGCGGTTTAGGAGGAGAAGTCGTTTGAAGAAATTGTTGACGGACGGACGACGGACATCTCGGTATGACAAAACCTCACCATGACCACTTTGTGGTCAGGTGAGCTAAAAAAGTGTATATACCACTCAGATCGTTGTTTGTTTGTAGAGCAGTGCGTAATTCAAGTTTTAGTATCTCATTCTCTGCTTTCACCTCATCCAACTTCTTACTTTCATGTTCGAGGTCACCTACAATGTATCATTTGTTATCAGGTGTTCTATTTGACTCGGGAGTAGCTAGTGGTTTTGATCATTGAAATTTCCAACAAGCCACATTTTGACCCTCAACATTTTGGTTTGAGGGTCGTTTTCTCTTAAAATCATGGGTATTTTGCCTATAAAATGGCAAAATTTAATCAGAAGTATCAAAACGACCCTTCAGATTCACAAGCTTAGGTGGAACCCCTGGTTATGCAGTAGCTGAGAGATTTTTGTCTTCGCATGCCTCCTATGTTTACAAATAATACTGGTACTCCGCAAGCAACTGACGTACTTCTCCACTTGTGGAAGATTTATAATGATCTTAGTGAATGTCCTTGAACCTGTTCAATCAAGTATTTAAACTCGAATGACAACAAATGTTCTATAAACCAAGCAGGTGCAAGCATCATTTGTATATTTATTTTGATATTTACTTAACAGGATGCTTTATGAATTGAAAGATGTACATGTTACTTTGATCCATTCCTGAATTCTTGTAAGAATGTATTGAATTATAATGGTAACCCTTTAACAGACAAGACAATGCATACCACAATGATAGTTACCAATGGTCATATATCAGGTAGATGCTGGCAGCAGACTTTATTTTAAATATGCACTTAAAAAGCACCAAGACAACATATATTTATATAAATCCCTATGCAGGAATAACTGTACATTGACTGATAAGCTATAACCATCAATTTCCACAAACAATTCAAGAAATATAGAAAAACATGGCAAGGCAATCAACATACCTTCCAGTTTGGTATTTTCTGAGATCAAACGCTTATTTTCCTCTGTGAAATGAGCTAAAAAACATTTACAACATGGTCAAATATGGCATGTTTTACATAAATCTACAAAACATTCAAAATATTCAAATACTAAATAACTTCAATCATGTAATACCAAAATTACTTCACAGTTTGATGATCTGGTATGGTATTCAGTATTGATCTTACTTGACTCAAGTATAAGGACAACCAATCAGATCACTCCATATTAAACGCTTGGTCCGTATATAACAGGCAATATGATTGTCTATCCTTATTCCCCAATTAAATAAGATCAATATTGAACACCACCCCTGGTCAGAGAACATTACACTCAATGTCAAAAGAAAAATGTGTCTGGCATCAATACAATAATAACTGATTGGACAGGGTAGTTAGCAGCATTCAACACAAATAACAGAGCATGAAGGATACACAAAGAATGCTAAGATTACAAGTACAAGTAAAATATTAAACTTAATCATTGTACAATTTTTTTTTATTTACTCGGCTTTTCAAGTTGAGTGCTGCCTCCCTCCCTGTTCGATCTGATATTATCTTTTTGTAAGTTTCAGTGCTATAGCATGGATACTTTCTAAGATATATATGGCCTGAAATAGTAACTTGCATGCAAAAACCTTAACCAAAAGTGTGACGCTGATGCTGACAAATGGGTGCGTACAATAGCTCTCCTTATTCTATGAATAGTCAAGCTAAAAATGAATCCATTGCAAATATTTTAATGATTTTACATTATTTTGCAAAAATTTACATCAAACAAGTTTTTGGCTTTTCCTGTTCAATACAAAATTTGAGATCACAATTAATTCCACCAAGGTTTTATCAATCTTATAAGTAGAACAAGACTGCTTTCAATAAACGGTGGAAACCTTTTCTATAGTAACTAGCTATGTCAATTAGGGGCCATAATTCTGTTAGAATGTTGGAAAGTCACTGTAACCGTTACATTTCAATGACAATGTAAGGTGTTTATGATGGTAAACAAGTATGACAAGTTTAAAAGCGATGCCTTGATGGACTGGGAAAATATTTGAGTTTCAAAAACATTTTGGTTAACATTTGGGACAGACAAATGAACAACAAACAAACCGACAGGACAATCACTATAATTATGCCTCCTGCATCAGAAGATGCCGGCCTAAAAAAGGTTCTACTGAGACAAAATGCTCAAAACGAGTTGCAAGTCCTTTTCAGGTGCCATTTAAAGCACACACCCCTGCATCAAAACTCAGTTCAAACATTTTTCTAAAGCTAAAATTGATTTTCTACAAAAAAGTTCATTCTTTCTAGTGAAGCAAATCCGGATTTCCAGAATATTCTGGAATTGTACAACCCCTGAAATGTATTATGTTATGGCTGATAAATATTAATAACATAAATATCTGTACCAAGGTCATCACTTGATTTCTGAATTGTTGCAACATAGTTGATCTCTTTTTTTTCAAATTCAGTCTGGTTCTTTTTCAGCATCGTTATTGAAGACCTTGATGCTGCGTCCTTTGTAGTAGCATCCTGGAGTTTCACTGTGAAATAGAAGAGGGGATGGTACGTCAACAACAGGTCCCTTTGGCGAAACAAGGTTGTCTCTCACTATACCGTATAGTGAGGAGATACAAGCTTATTGCGCAAGAGGGACAAATTTAATTTAATTTAGTTGCTGTATAATACCCCAATCAGAATAGATATTTGCTGATAATTCTTCGATGTTTTTAATGCATTTTGAAAACTGTGTCTGCATTCTGAGTACTTTTCTAGTATTCTAATCCATTCTTGCAGCCACTTTAAATGTTTTGCGTCGTGCTAAAAAATATGCAGTGGTCAGATTCATGAGTTGAAAGGAATCTATTCGTTGCCATGGTATCATTTTCAACAAAATATCTTTAAAATTGTCATTTTTGCAAAATACTTGAACAAGTGTTATCACATTGACATTTTCACAGGATTTGGACATGGAGCCATTTTTCTTCTGATGATTTTACCCCTTATTGTGGAGATTTAATATAGTGATTTCAGAGCATAATCAATATTTATTCCCCACAGAAATGTAGGATACGACCTATTATTATACACTATACCTTGAAGCTGAGAACGATTTCTTCTTTCCTTTTGGACTTCAGTTTCCAGCTGTACAATCCTTTCCTTCAATGTTGGAACGGAAGTAATCAGACCCTTTAACTGCGCAATCTCCTCTGTAAAACAAAATGAGAATAAACTATTGATTCGATATTATGGTAACTGAGATTAGCATAAAAACTTACCCACCCTCTTTTGGACAAATGTGATCGTTATACGTGCCCTTGTTGAAAACAAGAGGGCCCAAAGGGCCCTAGGTTGCTCACCTGTTATAGCAGTACATGCAAGACCTGTAATTTGACCTAGTTCTTGGCCCCATTTGACGCAATATCGCACTTGACCTAGATTTTGTTGAGATGATCACTCTGACCAAGTTTCATAAGGATTAGGCTAGAATTGTGAGCTCTAGTGACTATACAAGGTTTTTCTATGACTTGACCCTGTGACCTAGTTTTTGAACCTGGATGACCCAATATCGAACTTGACCTAGATTTTGTTAAAATGATCATTGTGACCAAGTTTCATAAAGATTAAGTCAAAATTGTGACCTCTAGTGTCAACACAAGGTTTTTCTATGATTTGATCTTGTGACCTAGTTTTTAACCCTGGATGACCCAATATCGAACTTGACCTAGATTTTGTTGAGATGATCATTGTGACCAAGTTTCATAAATATTAGGTCAAAATTGTGACTTCTAATGACTACACAAGGTTTTTCTATGATTTGACCTTATGACCTAGTTTAAGACTCAAGATAACCCAATATCGAACTTGACCTAGATTTTGTTGTGATGATCATTGTGACCAAGTTTCATAAAGATTAGGTCAAAATTGTGACCTCTAGTGACTACACAAGGTTTTTCTAAGATTTGACCTTGTGACCTAGTTTTTGATCCCGGATAAACCAATAACAAACTTGACCTAGATTTTGTTGAGATGATCATTGTGACCAAGTTACATAAAGATTAAGTCAAAATTGTGACCTCTAGTGTCTACACAAGCAAATTGTTGACGGACGGACAACGGACGGACGACGGACGGACGGACGACAGACGAAGAGTGATCACAAAAGCTCACTCTGTCACTTTGTGACAGGTGAGCTAAAAATGCAAGTACTTGTAAATATAATCAGATGCTGATAGCGTATACAATATTTAACATAATACATATTATGTATATTATACAAATAAATGGCATATTCACAATTGAAACAATTTCAAAAGTCATATTATAATAAACACTCACCAAGTAGGTTTGATTCATAGTTTTAAACCCATGACACCATGGACGATGGCGCACAGCACTGAAGTTACTGGTGGGTTTTTATGACTTTTAAATATATCGTTAATCGATAGCTATACTGTCTCATGCATTCTTATCTAAAAATTATACTGTACATACATGTATGTTACATATAATGTTCCTGTCTAGATACAGAAGAAACGTACATATAACAAACAAATTGCAAAATGTACATGCATACCTTTCAGTTGAAGAATTTCTCTATCAGCTAATGTAGATTTGTGTGTTAAATCATCAATTGCAGTTTGCTTATATTGTAACAGTTTCTTGGTATGTTCCATGTTCTGACTCCACAATGGGGTATCACTATCTTCCTGTGTGTTGACCGTTTGTCCTGTGTTCTCTGTTTGTCCTGCTCATATATATTTAAAAAAAGTTAAGTTACCCATTTTTGAGGGCTGCTTTCAGCAGTTCAGCCGTTCAACCATCCTTTAACATATTTACTTCCCCTGGTCATTGGGCTACCTAAGGAAACCTGCTTTGAGTCTCCCTGGAGAGACTATTTCTCTCCTGGTGGCTGTGCGGCGCCCAAGAATATCGAACATTGTACAGACAGCGCCCTCACAAGTACCAATTCACACCTTGGTGGAGTGGAGCATGTGGGTTATTCTTGCTCAGAGAAATTAAGTAGTGGTGCAAACGGTGATCGAACCCGGGACCTCTCGCCCTACCTCTAGGCCACCACTCCCAATGTTTATTCAATTAACATTTTAACACTAAAACTTGGTGACAAATAAAATAGTCCATTTCAGGTTCAACATTATTGCTATATACTTGGTGATCAATAATATCTACCACACTTTTCATTATGTGACAGCTTTAAAATAATTCCTTGACTAACCTGCATTAACAGCAGCATGCATGTCTCTCAATCTGCCTGAAATAACCAAATATATACATGTATATACATACCATCTATTAGACATGGATATGGTACTAACATTGCTGGATGAAAAACTGTGCACATATATTTAATAGCTAACAATTAATACATCATTAAAATACTGCAGCAGGTTATAGTTTAATGTAAAGATATATAACTATTATATTTGTGTAACTTCAAGTCACACATTTAAGATTTTAACAGCCAGGGTCATATTGTGCAGCATTTAATCAATTCCAAAGGCTTGGATGATGTTACCGAAAAAGACAGATTCAATTACTAGTACATTGTATAATAATCATGGCACATGCATGGTTTTTAATTATTTGCGTGTAGTCCCTATGTATATCAAATTATCTGAGTTTACCCTAGCTATGTGTAGAGAAGGTTGTGCAGCGGCCATGTTTAGCCACAACGGATATGACAACACGAAAGCTGGTACGCAGTTTTTCTACAGTTGTCAAAGCAAACACGGATACCAGTTCCTGTGACGTCATATCCGTTGCGGCTAAACATGGCCGCTGCACAACCTTATTCTATACATAGGGTACACTCAGATAATTTTATATGCATAGGGTACACTCAGAAATTTTTTAATTATGTGCCTATGATAATAATAAGGCAATAACATACTGATAATTCCTGGTAGCTCTCTATCTGGTATGAGTTGTCTCACTGTTATCGGCTGTCTGCACGTTGGACATTGAGGCGTTCTATTTAGCCACTGACTAATACACGCTGTACAAAATCTGTGTCCACATGGAGTGATACATACTGTTTCATTGAAAACGATGTGACAAATTGTGCACTTTGGAAGATCCATTTCCTACAATTATCAGAAATATTTCTGAGAATATAGTTTATTCAAGAAATAATGAATATGTACCAGTGTTTTATCGCAGAACAAAGCACTGTGAGTCACAAGTTTGGATGTGTAGTAATTAAATCACAAGTGCCTAGCACGAGTGATTTAATGTACGCATCCGAACAAGTGAATGTGCTTTATTATAGATAAAACACAGGTACATATTCATGATTTCGATTCTAACATAGCCAATTTTCCCATTTGTCAACAAATCAAGACATAGTAACCTCAGCACTATTTTCTTCCTCGGACACTTATTTGCAGTTTGAAGCCGTAGCTGTGTTTTATCGGTAGTTTTAGCACAGCTTGGTTTCCTCTGTGTGGTTATAGCTGAAACTACTGGTTGTGTTAGAATTATATGAGCCAGTCTCCAGGAAAACCTGCTATTTTAACAAAAAAATTGATTTTGAGATTTTTTATTATTTAAAAGTGTAATCTTAATGAAGCAAAATGCAAAAGAAATTTTGTTAGTATCTTGATTTTTAAGAAAGTTACAGCTGTTTTGTAGAGGCCCTATTCAGAGCCTTTTTGCGTGACGTCACGAACGCCATGTAAAAGTTTTGCCAAGTTGTTGTAACAAGTACTTTATAAATACAGCATTTGATCAATTCTTGACATAAAATGTTCATAATGGTATCATGTTTAAGAATGAAGTTTTAAGCTTTAAAAAATATATCCAAATTGTAAATTTAGAGAAAGGCTACTACTGTTTTAAACAACTAACTCCTTTTCTCAATCAGAGTACTTTTCTGAAATTGGTCACCATAGCAACGAAGTACGTAGTTTCGACATAATTCATAGGAAATTTTAAAGCTAAGACAAGCCCGGACCCACCGGGGGGGCACAGGGGGCCCATGCCCCCCCCCCCCCCAGTTGGCCTCGGAGTGACCATTTTATTCTTCCCAAAAATGTTAAAATCCTTAAAATATTACCAATCGATCTGGCTATATATGGACCGATATTTTGTGATAACAGCCTCTGTATATTACACATAAAGGAAGCGAGTGCAATAAAATCTGCCCCCGGCCCTAATTACTCCCAATCTGTATCATTCAGAAGCTTGACAAATGATTTTGAATCGTCTGAATGATCATGATTTAGAGGATCACTCAAGTGTTTAATACACTAGTCTTATCTATGTTACTATATAATGTGTGAACTGATCGATTTAATAATAGTGACACGATAGAGTTTAAATTACATGTCGATATTGATTCTTGTTGAATGATTTATTACTGATTATGTAATAATGCAATTTTAATATAATAATAATATCACGTAAGTTTTTAGAACATAAAATCTGCAAAAACGATTTTAATGCAAAATTGACAAAAATCTTCGCAAGGGGGGGGGGGGCACATTTTTTAAGTTCATGTGTCTAGCGTTGAATATATATATATATATTTTTTAAAGTTACACATTGGAAATTTCATGATTTTATATTAAAATGTTACAAAAAATCGATCTGAACCTTTCAGAAGTGGAAACTTTCAGTTATAGATCTTATATTGTTTATTTTATGGGTTATGTATTTTGATATAAGCGGATTTAGCTCAGTGGTAACGCACTGGGCTGTCACAATCGTGAAAGCTCGGCCATTTCCGTTTATCTCCGGTAAATAACCTCGTGACTAAATGTAGTAATACACCAAAGCCAACAGGCCGTGAGTTAAAAGTCGCTACCTACGCGTAAAAGTAACAAATTATGTATCCGTCAATAAGATGGTTATTTTATCTTTCCCAAACAGTTTCCTTATTTTTATGATAATACGAAGACATATCATAAAAGAAATAACCCATATCTTTAAATATTATTCATAATTTATATTTCCCAAGCACGTGTTGAAAACATCAACAAACATGATCCATATTTAAGCGGGTTTGTTTACAAAATATACTACTTGACTTTCGGATCATTTCGAGAAAACTTATCGCCTGGCACACATGTGATTAATCGTTCCGTGGAATTTTGTAGTGCGTATTTACTAGTATAATATATCTATATACTAAGATCTATATATTTGTGTGAACATGTATTGACATAATGTGTACTGAAGACTGGGGGGCTGCCATTTTCTAATCATGTGACTGAAAATAGTTTCAATATGGCGCCTTGTTATGTCAGAGGTCTATTGCAATGCATAAAGGCCGAGGTGATCAGAATGTGGGCTGTCAATCCAAAGGTCGTGGGTTCATTCCCTGGCATCGGAACTTGACATCTCTGAAATATTTATAATATTTCCCGCTATATCTGGCCGTGTGGTCTGCAAAGTATCTGGAAGTGCCAGGAAGCTGTGTATCGATGCTATACACCGGGAACTTTAAAGAACCAGGCTGTCTATTCAAAATAAGAGCTAGGCGCACTTCTGCAGCGCCGGACATTCCTGTATCTAATGTCTCTCTCTCCCTTCAGGGGCTTTCTCTCAGTCTGTCCCTCTGGTCAGATCATGCTGTATCTGCACTAGTAGAGGATGCACCTGCGCCCTTGTGGCTGCAACACGTACAATAATGTAAATAGCCTTTGAACGTGCATTCACATGAAAAGGGCGCTATATAAATCTGGTATAGTTTATTCTATTTGTAGCAGTAGACCTACACTTTCAATAATTTTAACGTCTAACTAAAAAAATTAAAGTTCTTATTTGAAAAAAATATTCAATGGGGTAAACATTTGTTTAAATAATTGCATAAAAAATTTCCGATGTTTGATTATGTAGCGTGAATTTTAATAATTTGACGCCTGGTTTGTAAATTTTAGGGAATTGAAAGAAATTATTTTTAAATAATTGTTAAACTTATCGTATTTTCTGTTGATGTAGCAGTACAATTTTAGTACCTTTACTTCTGATTTTAAAAGCTTAAAGTGCAGGAAATTGCATGATTTTAAGTCGAAAAGTGAAAAAAATCTTCGCAGGGAGGGGACACCCCTCCCGCACCATACCATCCCAATAGCTAGCTGTGCCCCCCACTCGAAATTTTCTGGAGCCTGGCCTGTAAGATATAGTAATATATGGATAAATGACTTAAAATTGAATCTATAGATATGTCATTTTTTCTTATTTTAAAGCTTTTTAAAAACCTTGTTACATGTAGTAATTACATAATGTCAATATAGCAGGTTTTCCTGGAGACTGGCTCATATATACACTTTATATGATCTGTTTATTAATTATCTACCAGAACTGAGTTGTTCTTCCACAAGGGCTGACAACTTCTCCACATGTGGAAGATTATGACTGACTGCATGTAGTCAATTAAAGATATTGAACAAATAAGTTTTCATTATTATATTATTATTATATTATATTATATAAGGATTTACCAAGGGTTTGAAAAAGCAAAAGTAAAAATTCCTGCCATTTTGGCAATATTTATATTTTTACTTAAATTAATGTTACGCATGTGTGTATTCGCCCGTATCGCTGGCTATACGCCCCTGATCATGTGTGAAGCCTTGAAGGGTATCATGAATGAAAGGGTGTGTGCCCGTATCGTTTCATATAATAAAATTGTGTAGTAGCTCTATATAACTAAGTTAGCTAGTTTATATTCTTAAGCAAACAAAATAATAACAACATTATAGTCACTGACTATTCATAAAATAATGACTATATTTGGCTCGATTTCGTAACTAAAACCTGTCCCAATATGCCTTTTACCTAGTAATTTGGAAGACATGTCAATATTTACGCCTCCAAACACTGTCCCTGTAATCTGTTTTTCATTAAACTGCCTTTTCATTAACCCCCCCCCCCCCCTAAAAAGAGATCCCAGGTACGCCCATGAACTATAAACTAAATATCAATAAAAATACGGACGAATCAACTTTAATCTAATGTGTAGATCTTAGTACTACAAATTACTGTTCTATAATTAACTTAATCGATACGGCGTGGCAGAAATCTTACTGGTTTACCGATCGTTATGCCAAAAGTATAATATGACATTTATAAAACCTTATACTGTTAAACTTAAAGCTTAGCACGAAGTTGTATCAAATTAACGTGCGTGTCGAGTTTAGTTATAATTACGAAATGAGTTAGATCTATAAAATCAATATTATTTAGGCCTACCTCTTCTGTGGAGGAGCTGGTGCTTCTTTGTCGGGCCATCTTTCACTTGTTAGTCCTTTGTACATGTAGTCGATTAAATACAAATGTAGAACTGCCTGTAGTTGAAATCGAAACAACAATGTTTATAGTTATGTTAATCGCCCCGACCTAGATTTTACCACAACGATATTTTCCGAAAATCTAGACAAGGGCGTATTATATATAACAATCTGTTTAAGGTGATTCAATGGTCTATCAAACAAGTTATGTCTTGTTGATATTTTTGTAATTAACTACTAAATCTCTTCTAAGATAGATTTACTGAAACAATATATTGTTTGCAGGATTTGTATTTTCACTGCCAAAGGATTGCAATTAAACGTTTCACTTTTGTGCTAAATACAAATTTGATATTTTAATCCGTTAAGGAATTATAAGCGTTAAACTAAATTTCCCCTTCTATTTTTAATGTAATTTTATCGACGCGCGGATTATCGGTACAAAAATGAAAGTTGGGTATGAAGGGTAGCATGTAGACTAGTATACTAATTTAATCTTGAAAATAAACTGTAAAAAACTGTAAAATTAACCCGAATACTTTTAATCAAAGATTATATAAAGATTTAGTGTACTCATTGATTAAATGCTTGGCCTCAGTAAATAAACACGTGTCACCAGGCGCATAGCTAGCCCTCTATTCATGTGGATTCACTAATTTTATATTAATGTGCTAGGGGGGGGGGGGGGGTCGGGGGCATGCTCTAGCTACTGTTGAGCAAAATTGCCAGTCTAGACAGACGTTCAGTGGTTATAATATATCGCTTATATTTTTTACCCTTCTTATAATACTGAAACTACCTGTCAGATCAGGCTCTGGAGCCCCGCATGGTGATAAGGACAACAAAGGAACTGCCAGAACAGTGCCATTTTCTAGTTTTCCTAGATGATGTCGGTACATGGGAACGTCGCCACGGTGTCGTTGGTGGCGAGCTGCTTTTGGCTTTGAAGGCTCCATATATATACTGGAATTCGACTTTGGCCACAGCTTTGTCGTACAACTCACCCGTCACGAAGGCGCCTGCTACCCTTACACACGGGGATCGGTGCTTTAAGAACCTAGCTCTCCGTATCTGCCTCAATTAATTAAGTCGATGTTTTGCTTCTGTGAACGTTTATTCGGTGGTCTAGTATCATGAAGCACGAACTCAACAGCAACCACGCAAAGAGACGATCTAACGTAGAACCTCGCTCCAGATATCGCTTCAATGGTAGGCTCTATATAGTGATGTATGCCGCTTTAAAAGTGTAGAGCGAGTCCGCACGACTGATCCATCGCCTAGACTTTAATGGCGGGATCGGTTCGTCTTTTCTTCTATAGCAGCAGCGTAGTTTCCCGTCTCTTCTAGAAAGACGTTTAGCAGATTACCGATTTGCTGTATTGTGTTGAGTACTTGTCTAACAAGTACTTGTCTGCAGGCGTACACGATGTAATGATTGCAGTTATGGACTTTGCAGTGAACATGGCTTGTGAAACTATTTGCTATATCCGAGCTTGTACACGGCGATGACCACCTGACATAGAACTGGCTCCGTCATAGCCCTGGTCACACGTTTTTGGTTCTCAATGAACTTAATAACTTGAAATTCCCTAGTAATTGACTCTGCTTGAATAAACCAAAATGAAATCCTTTACGCGGTTGTACGAGTTTGTTAACGTCAAATACTACCACAACACTGCTGACACCATTACACACCTTATAAAAGTAACAAAAGTAACACACACACTCTTGCGTAAATAGCCGGCTCGATGTTTGAGGATATCACAATGCGAATTCTATAGAAATTGGAATACGGACATGACAAAGAAGCGTTTAAAGTGAATTATGTTCGAAGTTTGTCAGAATCATGTGGATTCAGCCGCGTACTCGCGTATAGGTAGCTACACTGTTATGCTTTTAGTGCAGAATAGATACGTTTTGTTTTTTATTTGAGACGTAAACTCAGCCTTATAAAGTGAGTTGAGATATTTAAGGGTTAGGGTCTAGTCTCAGACAATGATGTGCATATGTGTTCCAATATTAGATCTATATACGAGGGCCACTTCAAAAGTATTAATCAGTGGCCAATAATACGTTTAATATTCAATCAATGTGTATAAAAGTGAACATTTTCTGACAGGTAGATCGACAATCTAGCTAACCAATAACACAATATTGCAATATGACATTGAACCATTAGGGTGTATGAAACACTGGAATTGCGAGAAAATAAGGTAAATTAGTAGATGTAAGGGCCGGTTGATATTAATGGTCATAATTTCTATATTTCTTATTATTATTATTCGATTAATTTGAAATCTGCAGATTTTATGCACCTTATAATTATACTTGTTTAACTAGAGCTGAATCAACAGTATTGTTTGGACAGTCTAAATGCATTTAGTTGTACAAGGAATCTGCCATGTTCGAAATACTCCAAAAACTGCATTTTGCTGGGACTATACCCCAGCAAACATTACATATCGGTCCAATGTGGTCCGATATCAGTTGCTATGTCGGCCCGACATCGGTTTGCGATATCGGCTATAGACATCGGATGTGCAACCCGGCTCAATGTCGATCCGATATCGACTGGATGACTGTTCACCGATCTGGAGCCGACATCATGCCGACATGAATATTTTCACAAAGCTAACCATTATCAGACCATTTATTACTTTGTATTTGTTTGACATGCTTTTCTCAAAAATAATTTCTGCTACTTGATGTTCTCTCAAAATCCCAGAAGAACTTCGAACAGCAAAAGGCTTGCTTTTTTTGTTTTTCATAAAATTTACTCAAGGTAAATTTACAATCAAAATGTAGCAGACCACACAGCGGTCCAAATTGCAGAATATGTAGCTGCAAGTGAGTGCTTATTATTTGTATACAAAAATAGCCTTATACCACATTTTAACTGATATTTGGTCATTGATGAAAGATTTTGTTATATAACTCTTCCCCCCACCATATACTTTACACTTAGACAACACACTGTTGGATAAAAATAATATTTAGACCAATTGAATGTTTTTATACAATAATCTTATAATTTTATATTACCTCCCTTTTATAGCAACACCCGACGTTGATACGACGTCTATCCGACATCTAACCAACCATTTTTATTACTTTCTTTTTTTGTCAATTTTAAATCATAAGATATTTTCAATTATGAGTATGACAGTGAAATGACGACAAAGTAACTGAAAATAACTGATTTTTATTGATGAAAACATACCATACTTACAATTTTACATTGGTTATTCCAACGTATATCGGACCGACATTGATGTCGGAAATCCGTCACTGATATTCCGTCATGTAGCCGACATCGGTCCGATATTGACATGTTTGCTTGGCAATTTAAGACATTCTAATTGTACAAGTAAAATTTGTTGAACTAGTTATATAGTCTATCGGACAGACATCGGTCCGATGTCGGAAATCCGTCGCCGATATTCCGTCATGCAGCCGACATCGGTCCTATATGGCAATGTTTGCTGGGACCCTGTACTTTGTTGCTGCATTATATATATATATAGTTAGATACTGAAGGTCTTAAGTGGAAAAGTCAAACATGCAGCTTTTTTACACATTTATATATGTTACTATTCTTCACATGATAAATATGTCCTGAATTATTCATAATTTGTTCTTTACTACAGACCAAAGAACATGATCACGTGACCAAAAATGCGTATTTTAGATTTATGACGTCATATCCCTAATACAATAATACAGAAAATAAAAACACAAGTCATTATAGTAATTTTATTTAAGAAGAATTACATGAAATGGACAACAGGGGTGAATTTTCTTTGTTTATCATAAATATTGGGTATAACATTACCCCACCCACTTTTTTAAAGTTGGGCTCGAACATGAAATTTTGTTGGAAAAAATAAAATTGAGGTAAAAATGATTAAAATCGCCCGATGAATGAAACTTCATATAATAATCCAGAAAAATTAGTGTTTATTTACCAAGTATATATCTAATATTAATTAGGGCATGTTGAACATTCAGTCTAATTAAAATACAACTCAGTCGATAGTGATTTTTGTACCGGTGTTTTTGTACGAGTTGTTTCCCTTTACACCAGAAAAATCGATAAACATCTCCAGTTTGGTCTCTAAAAAGTAATTGAAAATACTTATAGACCGCGGAGAAAGCTCAAATTTCGTGAATATGTAGTGAAAGAATAGTAGCACATTTATTCGCATTGATATATGCACTGGTATCGGTATCTTTCTAAAAAATGACCGGTTTTCCGCGCTCGGTGACATAAAATGGATAATGAACGAGTTATACCGTAGATACTGCACATGAACAATGTAAAACAATTATGATACTGCCTATGTTGTCTGTTTTAATACTTGTTTTATGGATAAATACAGGCCTGGAATTGATAATTTAACATTTTCTGGGGATGAAATCCACATAGTTCTTACTCGAGATAATTATATAATAATATTGTACTGCATCATTGTTACCAGTAGAATCACAGGTGCCAGTATCGTACTGTAAGTATGTCTACTTACGAGTATAATCTACGAGTAGAGTCTACAAGCAATTACATAAATCGAGTAAAAAGCGCCTTGAGCTTCCTGTTACCACCATGAGATTTGAAGACATGAGAAGTCAGATTTTTCATTCTATGCTGAGTGTCTGCTTGATCCGCTCATGCGAACCCAAATATCACTTTTCGTTAATTACTTTCCACGTCACTTTACTTGCGAGTAGGTCCCTACGTGTATTTTGATACCACTAGTCCCCTAGAAATCATAACCCCTACTAACAACGCTCTCCCAAAATGTAAAAGAGAAGCCTCGCTGTATGTTGTCTTGAAATACTATCAAGCCCACTATTGAACGATGCCTATCGGTCTACCATCTACACATTTATTCGAATAGCTATTGATAATATTATATTAAACATTGAATACATGTGTCCGGCCTATTCCGTCAACGAGAATGTGGAAACACTGCGGTATACAGTACACCGGCTATTGCTAGTAACGCGAGTAATGTTATATCCAGTTTCGCAACCTTCAAGTGCACAACAGGGTAAGTTCAGAGACGCTGTTTTGTCTTTCTGAGTGTGTTGAATGTAAATTTTATACGAAAGTATACCTACTTCAATAATTTTCCTAGTCCCTGGAAACTATACAACTTGAAACGAGCAAAAGAACATCCCAGTTACCAAGTTTGTGTTGTAAATTATTTACAAGGAACGGAGTCATTAATAACGGTGCATTTTGAGAATAGATAAAAATGTTAGTGTACATATAGTATTGCTAAAATAGTATTGCTCACTGGTGTACGGAGTAATGCTGTACAGAGTACGGAGTATTGCTCACAGAAATTTAGTAAATGCGAGGTATAACCAGAGATATTTGGTAAATGTTACTTATTTTGTCTATATCTGTTGAACATTGGAGAGCGTAAAAACTACATGTACTTTACACATGCTGGAATGACGAATCCTGAAGTGGGTCCGAACATCCCTCGAGATTTTAAATGTAATACTGTATATGTACTCCAGTTTGAGAAATAATTATTTTAACTATGATATGGACGCTTTTATGTATTGTTCAAAATTACGACCAATACTTACACTCAGCACTCAAATATTCAAATTCACTCATTTGAGGGTCATAAAAATAGTTATAATGTTAAATTGGTATTAAGTATTATTTTTGGCTGATTTCCTAGTTTAGTAAGCGTGAGCTAATGTGCAATACTCTGTACAGTAAACATCAATACGCTGTACACGCACTTATCTACAATTGTATTTTGGTGTATCTTTGTTGTACTTCGATCAATTTTTTCTGAAATTTGGACTTAAGCCATTTAGGTTCAGTACAATTAGAATGCCTAGTTCAAAAATATATATATCTGGGTAATACGCTCATTCTAAACGCATTTAAAAAGTTGTAGACAACATTTGCGAGTGAGCAGCGGACACGTACTGAGTAATTTTAACACTTCTACGAAAAATGCCTGTTATAATATGGCGTACTATAAAGTTATGAAATTGTCCGAATACGTTTAAACCTAGTTGAGATGATGTAAGTAGTCAGTAAGTTGGAAATTATTGTCTCTGAACTAATCCTTGTGTACACTTTAATATCGCGAAAATTGATAACATTACTCACCTTCACTAGCAATATCCGATTTACGGTATACCATATATAAATTTATAATAGCAAATGGCAGATTTTGATACAAACGGAGATAACATGAGGCGTTCAACAAGAGGATAATTGAAATGATAAATCCCGTTTGTTGCGTGTTTTGTTGTTGTCTGTTACGTTACGTTTAGTTACCAGTTTTCGAGGGCCGCCTTCAGCAACCCAGCTACCCTCGACATTCAACTACCCCTAGTCATTGGGCTACCTAAGGAATCCTGCGCTCGAGTCCTAATATGGGGACTACTTCTCTCCTGATCTATGTGCAGACAACATCGAGATGCGACGACCAAGGCTATCGAACATGAACAGATACCGCCCTCACAGGTACCAATTCACAGCTTGGTCGCGTTGAACATTATTAGTTAATTTTGCTCCAAGAAAATGAGCAGTGGCGCAGACGGAAATCGAACCGGGCCTATATATCCCAAAGCGCGTGTCGTACCTGTAGGCACCCGCCCAGCTGTTTCTGTTTAGTCTTGCATTCCCTGTCCGAATTGTCATTATCTTATGGAAAATCTGTTGAATATCCGCAGTACACTGAAAGTAGTCTCACGACATTTGTTTTCTTGAATCCAGTTTGATGTATAGTGGAAGACAAACATTAAATAATTTTGGGAATGAAAAAACGTCACTAGCGAGTTGTTAAATTGAGTGTCAGTAACTTCACTGCGAACTATTAAGCGTTTACGACTTTCACATAAACGCTTCAACAGATACGGTGCGATCTACCCCACGATAATGCTTTCTTTATATTTGTTAATTCATAGTACTGAAAACTCTTGGTACTTGTTGGTTACTATTTCGTGAAACGGGGCGTCTATGTGATTTTAAAATATAAGGTTCAAACTTCAAATCACTTGTGATCATGCGACGTACTAACTTGTTAGACCACTCAGCTATTGCAACAACCCCAAAAAAGGTTGCGTAACCAGGATCAATGGGACTGCATTACACCACACCGGTAATCGGTTGATATAGACAAGGTCGTAATACTCTTATTCATAATTTTGCTATATGTATGTTTATCACATAAATACAGTGAACTTCCATGTGAGAATAAATGACGGAAAAATGTTCTCCAACACGTGTGATAACAAATGCGTGACGTCAACAGCTTTTCGGTGCGAAAACGTAATGTCGCCGGCTTAAATTTGTTATTTTTGACGTTGTTTTGACTCGGTAACTATGGTAATGTGATAAAAACAGTCCACCATTCATTGTCTTTGGCCAAACATTTCGCCAAAGGCTCGCTTAATAACCTGTGTTTTCTAGACTCGTTTAAGAAAAGCTGATCTCCAAAGACAACTCATGACGAATCCTATATGTCTATGTTTACCTAGGCAATATTCTTTTTTATTACCTAGCACTCTATATAACGAGTAATTCGTTATTTTTGTCTGTTTCATGTCTTAATGTTTATTTTTAGATTCAGGTATGAAACAGTTCATTGCCAGGAGGGCAACAGTTTTGACTGTTACACCCCTGGATGAACTGTTACCTGCACTACGATGCGCAATATAAATTCCTGCAATAACACCTTGCTAGATCTATAGCGTATTTTTAATATAACCCTTGAACAATGTTTTGTCCCTTTTTGCTTTATTACATGCCGATTTTATTTGTTTGATAATAAAATCATGGGGATAATGACAGTCTTGAATTGATAACAAAAAATATCCGCTATTAGTATGACAAAATGTCTTAGAAATATCCTTTTTGTTTGTTGTATAAGTAGAACTTTACTGTAGTTATATAGAGTATTAGGTAATAAAACAGTTATTTCATGTCTGTTTTGGGTTAACAGTCAAAACTATTGTCCCTCGGTATCGGGGAAGACATTTTGAACTGTTGCCCTCGGCCTATCGGCCTCGTGCAACAGTTCAAAGGTATGTTTATATGCCGAATTGCTTTAAATTAATGGTAAATGGATACAAAAACACTCATTACATAAACGGTGAAATAAAAAGCAAAGAGCGAAAGCATTAGATGTACGTCCATGCGAAGATACCTTGGTATATGTGTAGTGTAACTGAGAAAATGGTGCACGGGATTTAGACAGTACATGTATATTATATGGGGAGTTATATTAAATTCAGCAGACCAGTGTAATTAAAGCTGAATACATGTTTAATATAGATAGACAAGAGTTGTTGTATGAAAATTTTGTCGTGGAAATGTTGTTTTCAGTTTAAAACTATGAGCAACCAGGACAGTATTCGTCTACGACTCGGGCAGTATCTTGACAATTTCACCGTATAACTCGTTCATTATCCAATTTAATTGTCACCGAGCGTGGAAAACCTGTCATTTTCAAGAAATATAATGACCAGTGCATATATCAATGCGAATAAATGTGCTACTATTATTTCACTACATATTCACGAAATTTGAGCTTTCTCCAAGTATTTTTAATTATTTTTTAAAGACCAAACTACTGACTTTTTCACACATTTATCAAGTTTAAAATATAATGTGACGTTTGTGATCGAAAAAAACACATCTCCGTGTTGAGGAAGAACCACTGCACACGTACATGTTCTTCGTTTTATTGGTGAAGACACAAAATAAATTAAACAGGCACAAAATACCTAACCTCTTGAATGTTGAAAAATTTGCCGTAGGCTAACACAGCAGTATTCAGGCTAGCACGTATTGTCGGGGTACACGGGGTAAAAAGGATGATGAATACAAGACAAGCATCCGAACTCGTTGCTGTAAATTCGTTAATACCATACACCTTCAATCACTACGCACGACAACTCGTGCGCTATGGTTACCAACATAACAACTCCTGATTTGTGCAATCACAAGATCTTAACCAATCACAGAATAGCATTTTGCCGTCTTATGCGCTTCGCTTAACTGACAGAAAACGAAGCTAATGGTGTAGAACTATAATTGCTGCACGATACTTTCAAGATCGGATAACCCAGACATGGCTGATCCAAGATTAAGACGAGTTACAACCAAGATGAAGTATTTCACTTCATCCGTGTTGTGTATATTTATGATATACATGTACATGGTGTTTGAATTTAAAATACGTAAGTTATCTATTTTAAATTATAAGTCGATTTTTTACCTGTCGCAGGTACTTTGTTATTGAATATTCATATATAAATGTAGTAAGAATGAATTACTATGTAACTGTTTGTGTATTGGACTATTGGCCCATACCCGTGTGTGAAATCCGCTGTGTTTATTAAAAATGGTCAAGTAGATGGCCTGCAACAGGTCAGAAAAACTGACTATACAATTTAATTGGCCTTTTCGAATGGGCTGTTTCGAGGAGCAGGTTACAGTCTGGTTCCCTTTCTAATTTTACAGTTGTATTACTGTAGTAGTGCTGTAATTGTGGGGACGGGAACCAGGCTAAAACTTGCTTCACGAAACAGCCCAGTCGAAAAGGCCTAATGGCACTTCTAACTATACCTTTAATATTTTTCCGTTCTCTTAAAAACGACTCAATGAATTGAAATGAATATTTGCGCACCCTAACAACAATATATGACACAAATTCGGACGCAGTTTTATAAACAAAGGATAACAGACTTTCGCAACACAACTCATTAAGGTTCACTCTAAGAGGCGAAAATGTGTATTTTTCTTCAGTGAATTAAATACTTTTTTTGGAGAATAACCCATAAGTCTCATAATTTTATATCATTTTGTTGCTTAAACTTTAAAGTTCAAATAATATCAACGATTGTTTTTGTTATACTCACTTGTTATAAAAATGTATTTATAAAAAGTAAATTACATAATAGGTATACATTTTTCAAAATTCTCATTTATCTCATAATTTTAGTTGTCAAATATTTGATCAAGGTCATGCCTGCCCATTTATTTGAATAAAAGCAGTCAAAATGCATTTATTTTGAACACTACACTTAACCGATTTAAAAACGCAACAGTTGGTTTTAGATCAATTCAAGCCAGTTAAGGTGCTTCAATTCTCTTGATTTTTTACATGTGATGAAATTAACACATGAAGTCAAAGATGTGCAAATTTCATTGTAATCAAGGTTTAGATGGTCACAAAACCAAACCACGAAATGTATTGATCGACAATGTCAAGTTCGCAACATTAATAATGTATTTATAAACTGCCACCTGCTATTAAAAGCAGGCGTCTTTACCTCATTGTGGGAAAATAGTGTTGAAGGATGTTGTTCCACACATCTATGAGGAAAACGCGTATCAATCCAAACGCTCAGAAGTTTCTGCTTGATGATACACTTCTTGACGGCCATTTGTGTCTGCCTTCAAATTTCGTTTCACGAGTAAAAATGAGCTGTCAGCAAGTTCTTGCCCATCTATCATAGGCTTCATTGTATCCGATGGTTAAGAACGTACATTTCTTATGTCTATGGCATCTCAAACCCGAAACCGGAAGTGGATAATGGAATATTTCAGGATAAATAAGAAGACAGACAAAATGAAGCGATTGGGTCAAAATAAACATTAATCAAAATGTTACGGAAAGTATATTTTAGCGAAATTATTTAATTGTACGCATCATTGCCTTCAAATTGTAGGTATAACAGAAAATATGTTTGACCGGAAGTGGCGTCTTTAAAAAAAACTTACGTTTGGTGCCATCATGTTTACGCGCTTGTATCGTCGGCATACCTGACGCAGACAATCGTAGGTGTAAACTGCCTCTTGAAAACACTATGCAAGTCTGAATACCGTCGACAGACGACAGTTCATCTTCTTTGCCATGATGAAACGTCATATAACTGCTTAAAGCAAGTCGATGGTGCCAGGATGTTATGTATCCTAAAAGCGTGGCACCGTATACAACGCAATTCGAATTTTTTTTGTTGGAGTATTGTTTCTCTATAAATTGTCGGTCAAGTCGTCACGCCCAGTGGTTTTGCTCACGCGTCACGTGTAAATAATGAAAATAGAGAGGTTGCGAAAGTCAACGTGTAACGTGTGCGTGTACGTGAATACTATTTTTGGGTCATTCGTCATCCAGGTATGTGTAGTTTCTACAAGTAACGGACGTGTGACAGACGAAAATATAATGTGTACTACGTCACATAGGTATGCGTATGCACGAGAAACCCAAGATTTTCGCCGGTATTCTCAGTGAGTTTATATAAACACTCATTATCGATTCACGAAGAAATCATGTTACAACTTCCTTGTGATGTTACACACACACGTTGTGTTTCGCAAGCCAATTTCAATTGCAACACGTACGTATACATGTACGGGTAGCTACACGTACACGTAGTCGTACACGTTCGAATCGCAGCCTCTCTAATGACGCCACTAAGACGTAATGCGCTAAATTGAAATATTCGTTCGTAGAAAATCGTACCAGGCATAAGACTAGCGTCCCATTCATTGATTTAATAAATACTCCAATAAAATTTAAATAATAATTAATACAAAAAATACCGACTCCCAAAATTGTTGCGTTTCTAAATCGGTTAAGTGTAAAATACATCAACATGAACTAAAAATCACATGTGTATGTGTGAAGGCCTACTTTGAATTTGTAAATCCTAAATAGTTTAGGGTATGGTGGGTCTGGTGGACCAGAGAGTTGTTGATTTGTCCATATCCGATTTTATCGGGTCTATAAGATTTAAAACTCGATTATTTGGACAAGTTTTAAGTTGCCACAAAAGAACTGAAACAGGTTTATGGAAAATTAATTAAAGCTTCAGTATTTCTGTCAATTATAAACATATTTTAGTAAGGTATTCCTTTCCACTGTATTTTATTTGTTTTTATACCAAAGACATGGATTATCTATCTTAGTCGTACTGGTCCTTGATACTTTTTGTTCCGTCCGTTAGCCCGTTTCTTTTGACATGGGAAAAACTGCTGTATTTGGTCAGTTAAAATGGTTAAAATATTACTAAAAAAACTATTAGCAGACGATAATATAGCATGGCAGTAACCTCACACCATATGTAAACTTACCAAGCACGCTAAAACATTTGCACGGACTATTCGTGTGGATTGAAAGATTTTTGACAGCTGTGTAATGACCGATTTTACACAAACTGTAGGTGATCGAGCAACGATCCAGGCAATCGTATTACCAACATAAATAACATTAGGATTATTTAAAAACGCATATTGCTTTTGTAATTTAGCTAAAATTAAGTTTGACAGGAAGCCTCGTAACACATCTCAGATTATCAATTCGCTAACATGTGCAGCATGTGTTGAGATAGGAAAACGTTGATATTGTTGTTTCATTGAGACGTAAATTAAACCGTAAGTAAATAGAGGATATTTGTTTGTTTTGATTGAATATGGTTTATATCTCATCGTGTAGTGATAAAATTCAATATTTTCAAGAGCGCGTAGCGCGAGTGAAAATATTAAAATTTTATCACTACAAGATGATATATTAACCATATTCAATCAAAACAAACAAATGTTCTATTTATTTAATGCTTTTATGGTGTCAAAACTGGTACTATTTATGCCAAATTACTACTGTGGTTAGGCTACGTATGAATATGTTATTCCATTCATATTTTTCACTTCAAAATCCGCCATCTTGGATTATGATGAATAGGTGAAAACGACTTTTTTGAGAATTTTGCATTAAATCATATACCAACTTGTAGGAAATGGTCTAACTAAGAATAAAACCCCCCACATGACATGTTTCTGTTCAGTAATAAAAAAGTTATAGACATTTTAAAAGGGTGGCTCTTTTTAACGAGTTGTTGGTGTTATGTTACAGTGAAAGTATACACTCACGGACTTTAAAAACGCCTCACCTGAATCAAAGTCAAATACTGCTTTTATTATTTATCTCATTGAAAAATATTTTTGCATATTTGTTAATCAATCTTTCCTACACATAATTCAGTTTAGTTTATAAAAAAATAATATCGCGTTATTAAATGAGAGTATCCTTCTTACAATCACTACAAGGATTGTGTGGGTTAAGTTTGATATTGGGTCATCCGGGGTCAAAAACTTGGTCACAAGGTCAAATAATAGAGAAACTTTGGGTAGTCACTAGAGGTCACAGTTTTGGCCTGATCTTTACGAAACTCAGTCACAATGATCATCTTAACACAATATAGGTTAAGTTCGATATTAGGTTATCCGGGGTCAAAAACTAGGTCACAAGGTCAAATCATAGAAAACCCTTGCGTAGTCACTAGAGGTCACAATTTTGGTCTAATCTTTATGAAACTTGGTCACAATGATCATCTCAACAGAATCTAGATCAAGTTCGATATGAGGTTATCCGGGGTCAAAAACTAGGTCACAAGGTCAAATAATTGAAAAACCTTGTGTAATCATTAGATGTCACAGTTTTGGCCTGATCTTTACGAAACTTGGTCACAATGATCAGCTCAACAAAATCTAGGTTAAGTTCGATATTGGTTTATCTGGGGTCAAAAGCTAGGTCATTAGGTCAAATCATATAAAAACCTTGTGTAGTCACTAGAGGTCACAATATTGACCTTATCTGTATCAAACTTGGTCACAATGATCATCTCAACAAAATCTAGGTCAAGTTCGACAGGTGAGCGACATAGGGCCCTTTGGGCCCTCTTGTCATATATTTTTTGCGCCCATTCATCCGTTATCTAGATCTACTTATATTATTTTTGTTTACTAGCTCTCGTCAAACGTCATTTGTGCATTTGCATGATATTACATTTTTCTGTTATTCTTTATCTTTCTAATACCTTTTCTCAGCTAAAGCTAGGCCGTTCAGTCCCGCTTATAAAGTTGAAACTAGTTCATTGGGCTTTTGATGGGTGAATTGCCTTTATGTGTCCGTTTGGTGAGGTCTGAATGAAGCAATCCCTATATTATCCCTAAATTATTTACTCCTTTGATATTTATCACGCACGTTGATTAAACTTCGTGATATTTATATAACATTTAAAGTCACTGTCGAAATAAAACATTGAAAATACTCAGTTTACATCTACGTAATACGCTGTTTAATACTGTGACTTTTTAATGTGGGTATCGCATGTTATTACACTTTAACGCAATTGTGAGGTTTGTTGCATAATGCGACCATGAAATGTTCCTAATCGTCCACCAATTGTGTGTTTTGAAGCATAATGCGACCATGAAATGTTTCTAATCGTCCACCAATTGTGTGTTTTGAAGCATAATGCGACCATGAAATGTTTCTAATCGTCCATCAATTGTGTGTTTTGAAGCCTAATGCGACCGTGAAATGTTTCTAATCGTCCACCAATTGTGTGTTTTGAAGCATAATGCGACCATGAAATGTTTCTAATCGTCCACCAATTGTGTGTTTTGAAGCATAATGCGACCGTGAAATGTTTCTAATCGTCCACCAATTGTGTGTTTTGAAGCATAATGCGACCATGAAATGTTTCTAATCGTCCACCAATTGTGTGTTTTGAAGCATAATGCGACCATGAAATGTTTCTAATCGTCCACCAATTGTGTGTTTTGAAGCATAATGCGACCATGAAATGTTTCTAATCGTCCACCAATTGTGTGTTTTGAAGCATAATGCGACCATGAAATGTTTCTAATCGTCCATCAAATGTGTGGTTTGAAGCATAATGCGACCGTGAAATGTTTTCTAATTGTCCATCAAGTGTGTGTTTTGAAAATGATGCGACCATGAAATGTTTTCTAATTGTCCATCAATTGTGTGTTTTGAAGCATAATGCGACCATGAAATGTTTTCTAATTGTCCATCAAGTGTGTGTTTTGAAAATGATGCGACCATGAAATGTTTTCTAATTGTCCATCAAGTGTGTGTTTTGAAAATGATGCGACCATGAAATGTTTCTAATCGTCCATCAAATGTGTGTTTTGAAGCATAATGCGACCATGAAATGTTTTCTAATTGTCCATCAAGTGTGTGTTTTGAAAATGATGCGACCATGAAATGTTATCTAATCGTTTATTAATTGTATGCTTGGATGCATAATGGGACCATGAAAATGTTTTATAATCGTCAATCAAGTGTGTGTTTTGGAGCATAATGCGACCATGAAAATATTTTAAAATAGTCTTATCAATTGTGTGTTTTGGAGCATATTTGCGACCATGAAAATGTTTTCTAATAGTCTTATCAATTGTATGTTTCCTTATGGCATATTTACTTGCACATTATTTTGTATTTTGGATCGGCAGACTAACACACACTCTCTATTATTTCAGTTAAGAACCGAAACCCGGTGAGAACGATAAAAGACATGATTATTAAAGAAAAATCAAATGAAGACAGGCTTATTAATGTTTACAATATGCGTCGACAACTTGTCAGGCAGAGTTGTGAAAACGTTAATCGAACCGAGTATGACTCTCTGAGGGTTAGAAATAATATAAAAATAGATCCTGTACATGTTATTCGTTATTGTCCAATACCAAAGGTTGGTACAACGTTTTGGGTCAGAACATTAACTGTTTTATCAAGTCAAGGACGTCTGAAATCTCCTTTTGAAATAGGAAGAGGACAGGCTAAGCTTATCTACTGGACCAAATTGTCAGACGAAAAGAAAAATGTGTATGGAAGTGGTGGACAATCACTTATATTTGTTAGAGACCCGTACGCACGTCTTTTCTCGGGCTACGAAAATAAGTTGTATGTGGCTACTCCATCTTACTGGAAAAGGTACGGTAGTAAAATAGTCGAAACTATTAGAGGGCAAAATGACTCTGAACATAAAAGATACGGATTCGACGTAACATTTCCAGAATTTATACAGTATATATTGAAACTAAGCGAAAACAACCAAGTTATTGATGTTCATTTTCGTCCCATGCATCAACTATGTGATCCTTGCAGATTTAAATATGACTTTATAGGATATCTTGAAACGTTTGCGGATGATGCTAACTATCTTTTGTCGAAATGGCGTCAGGAGTTCAATGATTTTACTCTGAAATTCGAAGATTTCGAGAAAGAGGCTGCAATAGACTCTGCTAGGGTTATTATCCAACATTTGTTTTCTGCTAAGAAACTTTCGTCTGAGATAAAATTCCCATTCATCAAACTAATGCTGAGAGCGTGGAGAGATTTACAAATTCGCGGATATTTATCGAAATCTGTCGATTTCCCTTATTCTGGTGACGTCAGTGGTGTGACCCGTAAAGAGTTTATGGACGCAGTTATTAGCGGTCTTGAACTCCCACAGAACAGAACGGCGGTTAAGTTACAAAGACACGAAGCATTGATTCAAGCTTACAGACAGGTTCCTTTAGAATATATGGAAAGATTGAAACGGTATGTTCAGTTGGACTGTGCATTGTTTGGATACAATGAAAACCCTACAGAATTGTTCGACAGAAGTTCACCAACTGATTTTGATTTATTGTATCTAGATGGCCTCTCATAATTCCATGGTTAAAATTTCTGTGAGTTGCTTTCAAACAAAAATAACTTTATCAATATCAGCGTCGCTTATTGGAGAAACTGTCATTTACACAGGATAAAGATGCATTGTGTTTTGTGTTTGGCGGCAGTAGGGCGTATTGTTCATTAAGCAATGCGATTGTTCTCGATGTGTAAACGTTAACAGTTGTATCGTTTATCAAACCATAAACTATCATTTGACATATATGTTCCAGGCAACATGTGGCACAGATTAGCAAATAAAAGTCTTTATATGTAATTATGGTTTATAGTTTATACTTGATAACTTAATATTGCAACCTTACTATTTTGTAAATATTCGCCAAATCAAAGACTGTACATGCATGTTTCAATCCGTACAGCTTTAGTTCGATACAGTGCTAAGCATGTTTACGGTACTAATCCCGATGCACCGCTTCGTAGTTCAGTCAGAGAATCGTACAGTTTTCTTATGGCTCTGACGGAACTTAAAATCGATGTAACGCTCGGACGGAACTCATGATACATGGCATTCACTAGCCTATAATTCTCTATGTATTCTTATTACTAGTACATTGAAAACAGTATACAAGAAAGTCAGCTACTATCTTACACCGCTAAACATTAAGAAAACTATGACTGCATTTCATAAAATTGTATGCATGTTACGATAGGAATTAACTATAAGAACCACCTAAATCTCAGAACACTTCCAAATTCTTTACGCCTTTATCACAAAAACGAAGCCAGGTAACAGTCGTCACAGAAAGCGCGATTGGTTAAGACAAAAATAGCCAATTGAAAATGGCCTTTCAAAAGCCGGGTGCGACCATATTTGCTGTTGTGGTCACAAGGTTAGCTTTTATAAAAGCTAGAAGTGGCTCGGTTCGTATACCTCTGTCTATTATTTTCGTGTCTTCTCCTGAAACCCGTGCTTAGATTAATTAAAAAAGCCCAAACACATGCTTTACATTGTTATTATAGTAAAATTACCAAAAAATAATAATCACACAAATAGTAGGTTGAACACCGTTTCTGAACAATTTATCAGATAGTTTCGATTAACCTTACCAGTTTTTCTGGACTGTAGTGTAGTACTAATTTACCCTTCCACAAGAACCAGCAACGTATCTACATGAGGAAATGGACACTACTTCATGGAAGGGTACGTACGTACGATATGTTGCAGTTGGATGTCGAACCTGGATGGCCGGATTGCAATTCCAGTGCACTAATAACTGCTGCAGCTACCCAAGTAATATGTACGTGTAGAGAGACAAAAAAGTCATGATTATCTGATATGTGTTATGTTCGACGAAATAATTTTAATTGTAACCATAAAATTATACATGTAAGTTATAGTAAAGACATTTTAAACGGCTTAATAAATGTACGAAATTTGTTATGGAATGTTTTATACCAAATTAATTGAAACGATATATAACTGATAAGTTGTTCAGAAACGGCGTTAAACCCAAAACACAATTTATACACAGTGTTCTGTTCATGTCCACAGCTCTCCTGTAAAAACGTTCGAACCGAGCCACTTCTAGCTTTTTTTTAAAAGCTAACCTTGTGTAAGTATTAGATAACAGCACTGGTCAATATACAATCGTTTATGTAATATAGACCACAGGAACTTGCATAACTTATATAAAAAAAATTGAAAACAGATTTATTTTAATACAGGCTCTACAGTACATGTAGGTTTTTCTTCAATTTCTGTTTAAAATTATGCAAGTTTCGTGTTGTATATGAAGTCCTACGTCTTGCGCCACGTAAATAAGTTGACGTGCACTGATGTATGAGAATGAGCCTTCGATGTTTGAATAATCAATACGAAAACATGAATTCTGTTGAATATATTTTTTAAGGTTTTGTCATAACACATTTTGAGCTGCATTTCTCTGTACGTGCATTATATTTCCGTTGCCTAGCAACAGTGAGGTATACATTTTGATCTTAGTATACCAGGGTACTGTTTTATCAAAGCATTTACGCTAGCGTAACTCTAAGTTTTCCGTAAATATTGCGTACGTCGATAATATTAGCGCAAATGCGTTTTACTAAGATATTTTTTCTCATGTTTTGTCGTAAGTATTGGCGTAATTCTACGCAAGGTCGGAGTAAGCGTAAATAGCAAATATGAACGTAGTGAGGAGTTTTTGCCACGCACTGTTGATTTTCGACCGTCACTTGTTGTTATAGACCGTGATTAGTAATATAAACCTGTTTAATCATCAAAACTTATCGAACTTTTATGTACATTTATTCACTCTGGTTCCCGTAATATTGGTAATATTGTGGCCCGGTCTACGTTCGATATTCAATGTTTTTACGTAAATGTATGCAACAACTTGCGATCGTTTAGTAAAACACACTTAAGGATTTGCGTAAGTGACAAATATTTGCGTAAACTTACGCGACATTTACGCAATGTTAGTAAAACAGTACCCAGATGTATTAGGACAACAATCCCAACTAAAATTCTCATCTCTCACTATTTTCACGAAAGTCATAGTAACCAGTACTGAAACTGTTTACTCTTCAAGTACAACCGTTACTAACTTACAGTATACAAATTTAAAGTATGCTATGGTTTAAATTACTGGTATTAATTTACAGTAATTCAAAGTTATTGTTGCCTAGCAACTGCAGAATGTTTAAGGTTTTCGCCAGTTTTGAACATAACTACCATTACAAGCGTCTGAGTTCACTGGAAATGTGCAACCTCGTCTGTTCAAAACGTGTGTCCAAACCGATAGAGATGGACTTGTTGGTAACTCAAAGATGGTATTGTGTTTATCGGCGCTGTACACATACTGGCACTGATAACATTTTGTCTATGGCTGATCCAAAGAGTGTGTGTTCGATCCCGCCTCAAGTCGGATAAAAATAGGAATGTATTTCAGTGTTCCAACCTAACAATTAAAACTACGAACAGTCTTTCGGGCGAAATTTTAAAAAACCGAGATCTTTACATCAGACGGGTAAAAAAAACATCTTCTGTTTCATGCACTGTCCCCTAAAAACTAAAGTGACTTACCATTTCTGGGGGGCATCGCCCATATGTGTTACCAGTGGATAAATAAAAGCATATAATTTAAATCTTATCAATTTAAGCCCGAGTGACCGTATCCAGCCGATGACCATGTAATTTTAAGTAGGTAGGTCCTAACGTAGTCAGGCCTACATGCGATAGTGGTTTTACTTTTTTTAAATATACTCAAACGCAAAAGAAACTATGCATGTTTCAAGTTGGGATAACTATGAAAATATACGTCGTAGGCAATTCATTTTTGTACCAGGTAAAGCACGTGTGTCACTCTACCGAACAATGGACACAAATAGGCTATATCGGATTAAATGTTACGTAACGTCACAAAACATGACATTTGCATGATTTGCGCGTGCAGAGGCTTGATAAAGGTGAAATCGGTCAAGTAACATCTCAGTCATTTTTCGCAACTCCAAGGGGTAAGAAAAACACGAAACAATCTCTCAAAACCCAGAACTTGCTATACTAAGATCATCGGAACGTCAGCAAATTGAGGCATTAGTGTTGCTCATTAGAGGTACCTCTATTGATAATGTTGCACGAGCCTTTTCGGTAGAAAGGTACGATCATGACATGATGCCAACCATTAGCAGGAACTACTGAATGCTCGTCAGGTCGAATGGAATGCAATTCCTCCGCACGTCTTACAACGGGACGCCAATTCGATGAGACGTCTTATCGTACGTCAAAATAGAGATCATACCCGATCTTAATGAAATTATCACAATTAAACCATTTTAAGAATCTGACACCTAAGTTTGTTCACAAAAACACCGATATTACAATTTATGCAATTTTTATTTTGATCCCTACCATGCTTAAACCATCAACACGTTAAACTTTCTGTTAAAAGCGCTTTTTTAAAGAATTGTGTTCTGTTTTATAGGCAATTGAATAAGCTCAAATTTAATACCAAACACTATAAACTTTCTTATATGGATGTCTGAACAAATAAGCTAAAACCCCATGCACAGTTTCTTTTGCGTTTGAGTATACATAAAAAATGTACTGAAGAAAATAGAAACAAAACACTGGATCTGAAAGTATCTCTATTAACATTACATAAATACAAGGAATTAAATTCACTCTAACAAAATGCGTAATTAAAGTTTGATGAACATAGATCTGATATTAGAAGTTCAATGTCAAATGAACTTAAAATTTACTTTTGTCTGAATTTATTAAATATGTTAACGTATTGAACTGTATGGGTTTCATTTTTACGTATAATACAAAATGTAAGCTTTTTTTAAATTCGAATAGAGGGTAATTTATTAGTTTTATGTCGAAAAAATGACTCAATCGCAAGCCTTGAAACAGGAAACAAAAGGAAATATTAAAGAAAAGTTTACCGGTCTTACCAACTGCACATGCAACTACGATTGTGTACTTGCAGTACAGTGGAACCCCTCTAATCCAGACCTGTCCGGACCAGACAAAACGTCCGGATAAGAGGGGTTTCTGGATAAGAGCGGTTTCTATTTTTATACATTAAAACTCTTCAGCCTATTTTATTTGATAACTTATATATGTATATATTTATCAGTTATACATGTGCATCAGAGATCTACACAGCTTGAAAATAAACAAATAATAACAATAAAGACTTAATTTACAAGGAAACTTATTTAACAATTTATAAATACATTTTTGTATAATGCGAAATAAATTACAGTACATGTAATCACAGGCCTAAGAAATTTTATCACAAAAGACAGAGTTTTGAAATTCCCCATCATTCGGTCATTACTATATATAAGAGAACATACTGTAATTACCGGATGATGTGGAATTTCAAAACTCTGTATTTTGTGATATATTGGTGTATATCTTTTTTAAAGATATTTCTTGTTATATTTTACCCAAAACTAAGTTACCTATACAGTGCACGCTATACTACTGTGATAGTGATTGATACACATTGTGACTCTGAGATATTAACTGGGAAGAAGAATTCCCTGGATATAAACATACTATCAGTGCTTTGATATTTCGAACAACAGGAAGTAACTATTTCAAATTACCTCCCTTGCCATAACGTAATCTACTGCTGGTACCCACTCACGTTATCGCCCGTATGAGTAAAGCGAATAGAGACGGAAACCAGAAAGTTGGAAAGTACGTGTTTCTAAAAATAGACACATGTCAATTAGGAAATTCCAAATTCGTTGGTGAATTTCCTCCAGAATTGTTGCTCAGTGGAAATTCGTTATGATTTAAGCAAGAAAGAACATGGCGAAGCACACTTCACAGAACGATGTCGAGCCGGACGGAGGTTCCATCCACTGGCGTATGTATTTTCTGTTTTTAATTGTTCAACAGTTTAACAGTTCAAGGTACCAGACAGATACCAGACAGAAGGACACTCCTTGAAATATATGTTTGATAATGACAATCTAATCAATCTTTGATATTGTCTTCCCGGTAGTTTTTAGTAAAAATTGAGTTACTCATGATATATTACAAAAAATGTTCTGTGTTAATTCGAGGGTACATAGCCAAGGCAGGTGCGTAGCTTGTTGTATTTGATGTGTAGGCCTATAGATGCTGTAAATTCTGGTGGGGGTCTGGCACTGTGTTACAGGGATTTAAACACATACAGTATCATGCCATTACAAAGCAATCGGGGACCCTATATTGTTTAGTATTTGGTCCCTGAAACCAATGTCAAGTACGATAGCATTAAACCTCTCCAACATCGCAACAACCCAAATAAAGGTTTTGGAAAAACTCAGTATCAATAATTAACTACACTACCCTTACGGAATGAACAGCTCAATGTGAACATTCAGCGAACACTCCTGCGAATGACACTGATCATCGCAGAAACAGTTAACGTAATATTTCCTTTAACACTTCGCGAACAAAACTGAGGACATCACAAAGTATTCACAGCTAAATATTCACATTTGTGATAATACCACAAGAATTATCACGGACTGTTCGCAAATGAACTTAGTTATTTTACAACTTTACAAATGATTGCAGACTGTTTGCGGAAAGAATTGTTCATATAGAATAAGAATTGAATGTTTAAGCGATACCTCAGTCACAAATCAGATGTGTGTCCAATGGCTAGTCATTGTGCAGATGTCAAAATTTATTTTGAATGGAAACAAAACAGCTGATTATTTCAATCTATAAAGCTCAGCTGTTTCTTTTTCAATACAACCACAGTTTGACCTCTCTAGAGTGGCCATCTGTAGAGTATTACAACCTCTGTATAACAAGTCAATATCTATAAAAATTCTATAACTTAGTATAAGCAGATATTTATAATAAATTGAACCTCTGATGAGTGTAAAATTTATACACAATACTTGAAATTATTTTGCGCAATTTAATTTCGTGGATTTTGCCAGTGGTAGAATTTCATGAAATTAAGTCGCCGCGAAAGTGCCAAAAACATAAATATGGACATTATGGGAAACGTAAAAACACAAAAATTTAGGGTCCGGAATATGCCGATGATCAGCAAAACGCGAAAGTTTGAATTCGCGAAAGTAAATTGGTTTACAGAAAGCTACAGATCCATTTTTGTCCAAAATTCTTCAACAATGATACATTTACCTGTGCATGTATGTATACAATAATTTGTTTTATTTCTTTGTATACATGTAGATATGGATGAGGAGAGGCAGTTGTCGAATGATCTGGAAAATATCTTGAAATTCACACCATCATCTGTGAGTACAGTTTATTGTTTTAAATATTTTACACTTTTCAAAAATTTGCATAGAAATAATTTATCAAAAAGTAAAATTAAAGATAAAACCAGGGGTTCCATTTGACTCTTGGGTGGTGGTTTTGACCCCTGAAATTTAAAAAAAGGCAACATTTTGACCCTGGAAATTATGGTTTGAAGGGTCATTTCTCTTAAAATCATGGGTCTTTCGTCTATAAAATGATCAAATAAGTATCAAAATGACCCTTCAGATTCAGAAGCTAGTGGAATCCCTAATAACAATATACAGACTTGTTGTTCTGACCCCCCCCCCCCCCCCCCCCCCCGGTGAGTGTTGATGACCATGTTATTGATCACCTTGGAGATTTTAAAATGATTGTTCATTTCATGATTGTTCTTGCAAGCTTCAATATAGAACTTGAGGTGTCAAAGTTTTAAGCAAATTAAAAATACATTAATTTTGTAGGTCTGACAGGACAGTTTGGTAGATCAGTTTTTGTGTTTTGTTTTTCTGACTCCTTTTTTTGTTTGTGATCTATCTTTATTCAGTCAATTACTGTAAATCACTTAATTCGCGAGAATTTTGAATTTGCATCATTGACAATGTCAAACTCCCGACTTTGTATTGTGGAATTTTTGTTAGAAGAATGATTTATCAACATCCTCGCAAATATTAGCGAAAATAAAACTCTCGTAAAATTAAAGTGAATTACAGTAATACATTGACATAATCATATGACACGATTTACAGTCAACTCACCCCCCTACCAACTCACCCCCTGACCAACTCACCCTGGATTTGGATAACTCGCCCTACGCAATTACCAACTCATCCCCCCTTAAAAAAATAACATACCAACTCACCCCCCTAAAGATATTTTTATTAAATTTAATATATTTGTTGGAAAAAATCACTTTGAATTGGTAATAGTTTATTATGAAATTATTAATATGTTCAATTATGTGATATTGGAGGCGTTTTTTTGTAAAATTAACAGTATTTTCAAACAGTGGCCATTTTGAAAACGCTGTAATGACAGTGAAAAAAGCGAAAAACAAAGGAAAAAAATAAAACAATTTGTCAAAAAACATTATGATTGAAAAAATTAGGACTATAATTAGATCTATAATATCAATTGTCAATAGTCAAATACCTTGTTTAAAAACATTAGATAAAATTAGATAACTTGCATAGAAAATCATAGTTTCAGAACGATCAAGTTTTGAAAATAACGAAGGTAAATAACTAACAAACTCGCAAGTATTCGAGAAAGCAGAGATCTGTTAATTTATTTGTGTATAAATACACTTTATTATCATGAATTAACACTAAGTTTAAAAATAAATATAATATTCTACATATAAAATTGATGGGGGGGGGGTGAGTTGGACATTTTGAAATTGACATCGGGCGAGTTGTCCAAATCCAGGATGAGTTGGTAGGGGGGTGAGTTGGTAGGGGGGTGAGTTGGTCGGATACCTATGACACATAAGATGCATAATTTATGTTTTGAAGGAAAGGGAGGTTATTGCTCCTAGTGGTCTTCTTGAACCCAAAACAGAAACTCGATCTACATGTATGTTTGCGTCTCCGGACGGTGTTCGTGGTGAAACTATCCATGGGGGAACGTCTACAGTCCTTCAAGGAAATGACTTCAATTATCAAAATTCTCCTGGTTCCGTGTGGAAACACCCAACAAGTAATGACGTGCCTTGGAACCAGCCGCAGCATCCTGGCAGTTGGAGGGCAGATAATTCTTTGTCTTCCAATGATCTGGAGATGGACCGAGAACCATCGATGACACCATTTCCTCAGATCCTTTCTCCTGGCATGCCTCAAGTTGATACCATGAGGATTTCTGTGTTAGATCCACCTTCGGATGCTATGATGAAGTATCCTTATGAAGATAAGCTGATGCGATATGAAGGTCAAGGTCAGTCTGATTTCACCAATCCTCAACATCAAATATGGCAGCATAACATACAACAGGGATCTCTGACAACATCTGGTGTAAGTCAGGCTAGTACTGAGGAGACTATGGAGGATGAAGATGTCACCTACACTGTAGAAGTGGATGAATACGGAGAAGGGTGCGTATATATACATGTAGTTATAGCTCATGCCTAACTTAGACATCAAATTTGAAAATCACATTAACCGTTTAGGCCCGTAACAATGCTTAGGCACATAGATCGAGGTACTGGCCTTGATAAAAATTTGAAAAAAAAAAAAAAAATATACCAGATTTTATATAGCGCCCTTTTCATGCGAACGCACGTTCAAAGGCACTTTACCCATGTTGCAGCCACAAGGGCGCAGGTGCATCCTCTACCAGTGCAGATACAGCATGATCTGACCAGAGGGACAGACTGAGAGAAAGCCTCTGAAGGGAGAGAGAGACATTAGATACAGACATGTCCGGCGCTGCAGAGGTGCGCCTAGCTCTTATTTCGAATAGACAGTCTGGTTCTTTAATGTGCCCGGTGTATAGCACCGATACACAGCTTCCTGGCACTTCCAGATACTTTGCAGACCACACGGCCAGATATAGCGGGAAATATTATAAATATTTCAGAAATGTCAAGTTCCGATGCCAGGGATTGAACCCACGACCTCTGGATTGACAGCCCAGTGCGTTACCATAAGCACATTTCTTAAAGAAAATGATGTTTAATGTGTCTTTGATATGAATTTAATCTTTATTAATTAGCATGCATAAAAGAAATAATATCAAACCAGACAGGGAAGGCAGCACTCGACAGAAACAGCAGAGCATGAAAGTCACAAGTAGGCTATAATACAAGAATGAAAAATCACAGACCACAAGCACACACCACAATGAACAACACAAAACTGAGCAAAAAAAATTGTTGAAACTAGTATGTAGATTATTTCTAACCATATTGAAAGACTACTGCCTGTATATGTGATCCTTTGGTAACCATATTTAATTGCTACATCAAAGATATAAAAATACACAGATAGGAATGATGTACCAAATCTCACAATATCTTGCGGAAATCTTCTGAAATCTCACAAAATCTTGTTTGTTCTCAAAACCTTTTATCTCCAGTTTTAATGAACAACGGCAAAAACTAATAATTCTATGCAATAGATATATTATAATTCAGTTTTACAATGATACCTTATTTATTGAAATCAGTCAAGGAATAAAACAATATACCTCAAAGAGCCAGACCTACTCTTTATTTTAATGGAAATTCAAAGTTGAGCAGAAAATACCTGATTTTCCTCATTCAAATAATAATTTTCTGAATTACAAACATGTATATAAGAGGTAGACAAAAACAAGTTACTTTGGCTACATGTTCTATTATTTTATCTACAGACCTTTACACATACTATCTGTGGTGAAGGATAAGTCCTCATTGGCTAAAAATATTGACACATTGTTGAAGTGTGGTGTTGTTCCGAGCTGTATTAATTCACAGAACAAACTCAAGCAGGTATGTATGATTTTATCTGACATCGCATTCTTCATGTATCATGGTACTGTTTTATCCATTTTAAAGCTCTTACAGAGAACTTAAACTTATGTAGCTCATCAACGTGTACAAATAATTGTAAAGGGTTGTTCAATATTTATTATTACTCAGTCAACGAATCCCTACAAATAATACCTGAGTCCAGGGTGTAGATTTTACAGAATAATTTAGAATTCAAATTTGAATATACATTAACAATTTTCAATAAAACAGTACCCTGATGTGCAATTTAACTGCTTTATTACAAGATTGTTTACCAATTGTCAGTCTACATGTAAAATCATTTGATTTCATTTGGACGAACTTTAGTGGTCCATTTTGTGGGGACGTAATTTCAAGGATTTCGGATCTCGGGAAAAATGGCAAGGTCAAAATTCGCATCATCTTTTATTTAAATTGTGATCCTGCAGGTTAACAAGAATGTTTCCCTACAGTCATTCTAGTGTCAGAAGAATACACTGGTTGATGATAATGTATACTAATGTCTATCATACCATATGTATTATTATCCTCTCTATAGACTCCATTGTTCCTGGCTGTTATGGAAGGCAATCTGTGTTATGTTGCCTGGTTACTGCACAATGGAGCTGACCCCAATATTCAGGGAACAGTAAGTGAAATTTGTTTTTGAGAGCACGGAATCAAATACAATCAATTTTATTAAGAATAAGGCATGGATACGAGGAATGACCAATGAATAACAAAAAAATGCATATGATTTTTTTATATCTAATTATTTTCTAAACATATTTTATTTAAGAAATAATGCACTTGTGTTTTATCATAAAATAAAGCACGATTATGAGTTCGGGTTTGTTGTTATTAAATCACGAGTGCTTAGCACGGGTGACTTAATGTAGGCATCCGAACAAGTGACCATGCTTTATTATAGATAAAATACAGGTACATTCATTATTTAGGTTCTAACAGAATTAATATTCCGCATTTAAAACACATCAAGACAAAGTAATGGCTGAACTTAATCTAACGCATTAATTAATAATCACACTCAATAAGCCCTAGATTCTAGTTTTCTTTATTTTTCTATATGGTGTAGAATCCTGTTGTTTACAAGTGGGACTGATGCATTTAGTAATATTGACTGTTTAAGACGTCTAGTTGCATAACCCTTGTGACCACTTACACAGGTTTGACTGAAGTATTGTTAATAGTGTGTATGTAATTGTTGCGAAGTACAGTGCAACCTCTCCAGAGCAGCCCTCTATAGAGCAACAACCTCTTATGAGAACATGGTCATTTTGTTCCAGAAATAACCAGTTACTGTACATTTTACCTCTCCAAAGCTAAACCTCTGTAAAACAACCAAAAAGATGATATTAAATCGGACAGGGAGGGCAGCACTAAACTTAACCAGCCAAGCACAGAAGACTGTGGTTCTTGAGAGGTATACTGTATTACTTGTTTCGTACCTGACTTTCCTATCCGATTATCTGTTATCTTCTTATTTCAGCTGTATGTGGATCGCTATGAATACATATGGAGATCACCGTTACATATGGCTGCTATGAAAGGGGATGATTGGATATTTATCCTACGTTTATTGCTCAAGAAACTTGACCTCGTAGACATCAACATATGTAGTCATGGTGACAGTAAGTTTGATAATTTAAAATATTCTTATACTAAAAAATCATTCAATTTTTGTAGTTATTTAGTTTTTTGGATTACAATAAATTCTTGAGTTGTAAATTTGTAAGGAAGACTTCTTGTTATGTGTTTCAGTGGTGGAATTATATTAATAGAAGGGATTTAGTCAGCTGACTTTGATACCCAAATTAATAAAGTGCCAACGCTACATTAATTAGTGATACTATAGTTTGATAAACATAAATTGGCCAGGCTAAATTTAGTAGTAGTAAATATAAACACAATGATCGGCCTTCAAATCTGATTATTTTTGTACATAGATTTGTATTCATGTAGTGAAAAAGATCAAACGAAAAAAACCCAATAAATTAAAGATATTAATAAATTTAAAAATGAACTACAGGGCTGGTGTGATTATTTTCTAGATGAAAAGTGATATAGATTGGATTAGAGGTTGGGCGGAGTCAAAACATGCCTTAATTGTGACTCGACCTTGCACTGTGCATACTCAGGTGCAAATTGTAAATAAGAATATTTATGTTCTGGTACTATTTATAGTCTGGCCAATTTATCTTTGTCGGATGACACTAGATTACGCATTGATGTAGTAGGTACATGCACAGGCTTAAGAAATTATATCACAAAATACAGAGTTTTGACATCCCCAATATTTTGCTCATTGACTTTACTAGAGAAATGAGTGAATTATTGGCGATGCCAAAACTCTTTTTTGTTATATAATTTCTTAGGCCTTTGGTACATGAATGAAAAAAACAAAAACAATACACAATCATGTATTTAGTCACAGCCATTGTTTTGCTAAATGAAGTCAAATGTGTGCTTAATTTATATTTTTTATTAAAATCGTTTGTAAAGGATGTAAATTGATGACTGGTCTCATTGTTTTTAATATTATGGTTTATTATTATTTCTAATTGTTGAGGTGGTTTTACTGTATTAGTGTTGATAGTATTTCATATTGAACTTCATGTCTATTTTTCAGAGTTGTCTGCCCTTCATTTAGCCCTGAAACATCACTCACCGTCACTTAGCTGTCGACAGATCATACTGGAGCTCATTAAGGCTGATGTTGATATAACTCTGAGGGTAAGTTTATTATGAGACGAGGATTGACATGTACGAGGGTCGTCCCAGAGGGGCATATTAGTAAATCTTGTACTTCGCTAATCATTTTACAGCGTTTCATGATCATAACTTTATGAAGTTGTCTTAAAACATTAAAAATTAATGCATTGAATACATTTTAGATGATAAACACTGTACACAAAGTACTACATTTTATGTCACACAGTAGGGCAGTTCTATAGACTGTTTATGACAGCTGCTGCTTGTCAGCACAAAATTGTTTCTTATAAAAACATACTTGATTTATTGCAGTTTAAAAAGAAAAAAATGACCCGTATGAGGCCACTAAATGTCAGTTATATAAAATCTTTCCTATGAGACTCAGTTGTAAATAAGTGCATACAATATGCATTAGGTTGACAGCTGAAATCTGCTACGAGTATTATACTGTTAAATTGTAACTTTATTTGATCTCTTTATTTTAGGATCAGTCAAATAGCAAGACTCCATTGATGTTAGCCCTGGAAACGAGAGATTTACAACTTGTTGAGGACTTCATTAATAGCTTCTCGGCTGAACAACGTCGTGTCATGGTACAAGAACACACACGATCTGGAGATACGTGCCTTCACATTGCTGCCGGGTTATCACGTATCAGTAAACAAGATAAACTCAAACTGCTACGTCTTCTTGTTATTAACGGCGCTAATGGTAATATCCATAACAATGCACGAGAGTTACCACGTGATTTAGCACGAGAAGAGGTATGTAAACATAAAAAAGAGTTAATTTATTAAACTGACATACTTTATTTTTAGTGTTGCACATATTTTCAATGGAACTTACATGACAAAACAGTTTGATTAGTTTAATAAGAACATTCATTGTACCCAACAAATATCATAATTCAATTTTTAAAACAAAAATAAAACACTGGGAGAATAGTCTAGTTGGAACATTTGTTCAGTATATATAATAATTATTAAGAACTTCAGCCTCATGTTATTATCTGGTCCTATATTTATGTTGCTTGATATTTTTTTCAGTGGGATTGTATCCGAAGAACGTGATGAAAGCTGTGAGCTGTTGGTCTAAGATAGACCGATACCAGGTGAACGCCGGCAACATGTGTCACAATCTGATAGTTTGTTGTAACGTCAGCCCAAACTGTACCATGTGAGATTTGACATTTGTCCGAAATGGAGACTGACTTGAAATGGACTAAACTCTCCAGTATTTGCACCAAAGATAGGGTCATAAAAATTTGTATATCACTAAAGGCATGTCTCAATACTATGACGCTTTTCGTTCTTAAACAAAATGTCATTCAGAGTGTATTGAATTGATAAGAGTATCATAGTAAAACATTTTGTTCTCATGCAAATGATACCATTATATTAGATGTTTTTGTATCTAGACCAGACTGTGGTATTTAATGTAGAGAAAATGTTAACAAAAAATCTGTTCTTTTCTAGCCCTCAAAATTGATTGAATTGAACGTTTGTTAATTGTTATGTATTTGGTTTTAATCATCAACTTACACCTGACAATGAGTAGGGCATCAGACTTAGTGTATATATTGATTTTATTATTATTGTTTCATATTTTTTGTACAAACATTGCTTTAAGTTGTAGCATGACATTTGACTGAAGAACTGACTTTTCAGCCCTTCACCTGTCTATTCCTAAGTATGTGTTATGACATTTCAATCCATTCTACTTAAGTAATATTTTATCTTCATAACATTCAGGGGAAATTCAGAGGTTTCAACATGGATACCTACCTATGGTAGATGATCATGAAAATTAGGTCATACCGGTTTATACGGATTATGTTATCGTATAGTACTAGTAATTAGTATAAACTATTGATTTTCATCACGCGTTAATATTACGACACCGGTAGACGAAAATGAAAGTAGAAACATTCATTTTCGGACAATCGTGAAATTCTGGTATGCATTTTTCGCTGTTTTCAATTTTAGCGAATTGGTTTGGACGCGAATAAAGCGAAAATTAGGTACGCGCGAAAATTACCCGATATACGGTATTAGGCGCATCTGACTGGAGAATCTTTGCTATTCTTTCAGATAGGTACTTTCCTACCAGCAAAAATTAATGAGATTTAAGTTTACGGCTTATGTTTGTCTAACATTGCTCCACGAACAATAGATTCCATTAATCTAATTCTATATTTTTAGCTCACCTGTCACAAAGTGACAGAGTGAGCTTTTGTGATCACTCTTCGTCCGTCGTCCGTCCGCCATCCGTCCGTCAACAATTGGCTTGTGTAGACACTAGAGGTCAAAATTTTAAATTAATCTTTATGAAACTTGGTCACAATGATCATCTCAACAAAATCTAGGCCAAGTTCGATATTGGGTTATCTGGGGTCAAAAACTAGGTCACTAGGTCAAATCATAGAAAAACCTTGTGTAGTCACTAGAGGTCACAATTTTGACTTAATCTTTATGAAACGTGGTCACAATGATCATGTCAACAAAATCTAGGTCAAGTTCGATATTGGGTCATCGGGGTCAAAAACTAGGTCACAAGGTCAAATCATAGAAAAACCTTGTGTAGTCACTAGAGGTCATAATTTTGACTTAATCTTCATGAAACTTGGTCACAATGATAATCTCAATAAAATCTAGGTCAAGTATGATATTGGGTCATTCAAGGTCACAAGGTCACAAGGTCAAATCATTGAAAAACCTTGTGTAGTCACTAGAGGTCACAATGTTGACTTAATCTTTAAGAAACTTGATCACAATGGTCATCTCAACAAAATTTAGGGCAAGTTTGATATTCTAGGTCACATGGTCTAGTCATAAGAAAACTTGCAATAGAGGCTGAATTTTCTTGAATCTTACTCAGTAAATGTAAATGATTACCTAGGTCACCATTTGGGTGTGCATGCGCAACTACGACAGGTGAGCGACCTAGGGCCCTTTGGGCCCTCTTAAGGGCCCTCTTGTAGAAGTTTCTTATTATTAGATCTTATTTTATTAAGCAACAGACTTTATTTATGTGGAAAATCGAGCTTTATAATGCAAGGTAGAGTACCACTATGCAGTACTGACTCAGCAAAAAAATACCCAATTAAATACGCCAATTCACTTTATTCACTTATTGATGTGCATTGTGCAAATATTAAGTTTGTATATACAATATTACTGAAGTACAGTAGAATATTTCACTGCTAAATTCATTGATGGTATATTTGGTAAAATAACAATTTTCTTTAGTCATGAATTCATGGAATTTATATAAAATTATTTTCATATTTCTTTACAGTAGTTTACAAATGGCATTTGTGTAAGGCCTAGTGTTTGTTTTAACATCATCTAGACTTACAGGGTGTCCCAAAAAAACGGAGACCTGCCTAAAACCCTTATAACTTAATTAATTTATAATGAATTTGACTTATTTGTAAAAGTGATCTCTACTTCTAAAATTGGTACTTATTAATATGTTGTGTTTTAAAACAGGAAGTGATGTCATCATTTTACCTATGGTATTATTTCCTTTTTTTCTGACTTACTTGGAAAATTTCATCATTTGATAAGACATTGTTGTCTGAACATTCATTTTGAGAAAAACAAGGTTTTAAAGTCACAGAAAATTGTGTGAAAATCTAAGAACTTTGCAATGCAATAATGAAAGGAGGAGAAAATGGTGAGTTTATTCAAAAAAGGAAAGCAGACAACCTTCAAAATATTCATTAACATTCTTCAAAGAAGCAAAATATCAATATTAAGTTATTATCATCGAGAACACTCAACAAGAGAGCTAAGATAGAAGCAAAAGGTAATAAGGTGAACTTTTATCCAAATAAACAGTTCATTTAGATATATATCAGAGTCATTTACTGTGTCAGCATTTATAAGAAAGCAGAAACTACTTATTACAACAAATCAGCAGCAAAAACATGATACTTCACAAAAAGTACTGACATTTGAACTCAAACCTAAGGGCACGTGGCCTAGATATAGCTCGGACATGAGCCTTATGGTTAATCTGTTTCCTATACATGATGAACATTAGTGCATGCATATCCATTATCCTTGAATATTGGTCACATGAGATGTCATTTGTGGTTGGCATGTAAATATATACAACAATGTCTTGTCAAATGATGAAATTTACTACGTAAGTCCGCAAAAAACAGCAAATAACAACATATGTAAAATTATGACGTCACTTCCTGTTTTAAAGCAAAACATATTTATAAGTACCTATTGTAGAAGTATAGATCACTTTTACACACCCTCACAAACAATTAGTCAAATTCATTAAACATTAAATAAGTTATAAGCGTTTTAGGCAGGTCCCCGTTTTTTTGGGACACCCTGTAGACACTGTGTATCTACATGTATATACTAGCTTGTTAAATATACCATTGTTGTTATATATATTCTTTGTTTTATAGATTTAACATTCATGCTAAACACTGGGGCCCTACAATTTCGGAACAATCCATAATTCCAAATTTCCTGCACTTTTCTGCAGAAAATAAAATTATTATGTGAAGAAGTACCAAGTGTTGACTGAGCTATTGTCGCTTTTGTCATTTGAAATTTCATATGCTGAATTGTAACAATAGAACAATGTTTGAGACATAGTTTTTGTCTGGATGTGCACTAATGGCACCCAAACAGTCTGCATCTTATTTTTTCAACATTGGCCTTAGTAGAATAATGTTGAATATTTATGTTCTTATTGTATGAGAATTAAATTGACAAATAATAATATTGAATTATTATGTAATTACATTGTGTGATGTTATTTTGAAGTCTTAACTTCTACATAAGAATTTAAGTATACTAAACATATGTACTTGTTATACATGTATATACATGTGGTGTATACTGGAGTGGGACTTCAGTTCCTTTCAAAATTTATGAAATCTTACCTCATTTTGGCTTTTGACAAACCTTCCCGATTTTTCAAGTGCTAAAGTATGCATACATGTGTTTATAGGATGTATCAGAATTTTTCTGTTTGTACTCATTGTGAATACATCTATGTTTAAAGTGTCTGTTGATATACTGTAATAATAAGTGCATGTGTATTACAGAGGTAACAAAAGAGATGTTTGTAAAACATGTATGTCTCCATGGCAGCCCAATAGTCTGAAATGGTAAAGGTCACAAAGATATTGACCTACTGACTTCAAAATAAATAGTGGACAGTGTCATCAACTGTTGATGACCAACTTCCATGTAAAATTTGAAGATCCTAGGGCAAAGCGTTAGTGAGTTATTGAACTGAAACCACTTGGTTGACCGACAGACCAACAGTCATGTGCAAAGCAATATACCCCCTCATCAAAGATGGGGGGGGGGGGGCATTATGAAAGTCAATACTGGTCACAACTTGTTCATGACTTTTGTATTAGCCAAATGCGATTATAGTACATTTTACATTTTGATACCTTGATCTCTTTGTTGTCAACGCATTATTAGTCCCCTACCGGTTTTTGACCGGAGGGGACTATAGGTTTGCCCTCCGTCCGTCAGTCAGTCAGTCCATCCGTCAAAAAATCTGGATCTTGACATAACTCAAACAGTTTCCAAGCTAGGTTTATAAAACTTGGTAGGTGGATAGGGGGCAATAAGGGGATTATGCATGTCTAAAAATATTTTGATTCTGACAAAAATTGTGGTTGCTATGGAAACAGAAACATTGAAAATGGCTTCAAACTGGTAAGGGACTTCTGTATTGCTTGCAATTCTTAATTACTTGTTATCATTAAATTGTTTGTACATTTGTATATTACTAGTATGATGATTATGACTGGTCATTTGTACATGTATTGTAGTAGTTGAAGTGTCAGTTCCCGAGCACTAAGGACTGTAGTAGGAATTGAGCTTTGAGAGTATTATTTTAAAACACACGAAGATGAAGGAAAATATTTTTGCTTTTAAAATCACCTTTGGTTTGCATAGTTTTATGCTTCAAAATGATATTTGATTATAACCAAGTGACCTACTTTCACATTTCTCTAGTCTAGACAGTCTTCAGATTTTGAACTTTGACCCTGAAAAATTTGACTAAGAGTTCTCAAGCGACAGCCTAAATGAACTTTCATTTTGAGCTAGTGACCTATCACTGAAGGTACATGCTTCAAATTTAGCATTTTTTGTGTTCCAAAATGAACTTTCATTTGATTTTGACCCAATTTTGCATTTCCTTAAAATTTGGACAATATGCATAGTTTATTGAAATGAACTTGTACCAACCCATATCATTTGGAAACTATTCAGTTGAAAAGTTCATCTCTCTAGCAGTAAAACATGTATTTTAATCTAGGTTTATTTGTGTATACTGTTCATTAAAAACAAAAGCTATCTGTGATAAACCAATGTTGTTTTTAAAAATTCCGATTTCAGAGTGTCATAAGATTCTATAGAATTCACAATTTTCGTCATTATGACACATTTATAAAATTATGTAAATATTTGTTGTCACATAGATCTACGCTGAATAAATCCATTTATAGCTGTGGTTTACTGAATTGTTTGTCATTATTCTTCTATTAAGTTCACTGTAGACAAAGTTTGACAGCCCAATCAGTTCGTAGCAGGCTTGGTTTGTAGAGCACACAATTACCAAACACATGGCCCAGTGATTATAAAGCTTTGATCATGCTCAATTCACCTTGAGCATGAAACCAGATTTGCTCCTTTACAACGCAATCATTGAATCATGCCTAGTTAGGAAATAGTACACTCCTTTCTTTAAGGCTATCCATTCAATACAAAAGCTTCAGTAAAACACAAAACATTGTGTACTTTGAAGTTTGAGCATTGAATTAGGTTGAGCATGAAAAACGTTTTATAATCATGGTGCCAGATCCTGGTTTGATTTCTAGGTTGTGCAGGTCATAAAATTCTATGCTTCCTTTACTCAACACGTTGAGGGTTGCCCGCAAGACTGCAGTTACTAGTCTTAAATAATAAGCAATACTACAGTCTTGCAGTAGTTCATTCAGCTTTTTAACTGCTGGGACTTCGGCAGTTCATTTTCTTGTTTGGTTGTGTGATTGGCATTGTGCCTTGTAATTGTGGTATGTGATGTTTTTGTGTTTTCTGTGCTCGGCAAGGTAAGTTGAGTGCTGCCTTCCCTGTCCAACTTTATATTATTTTCTGGCAGGCAACCCTCTATGTGGAGAAGTCGTCAATTCCTTATAGAACAGCAAATGCGCACTAGTTGATAGTAAATGTAAGGAATACTGGTTTTGTTAACTACACACTGTGACACTATAAATGAAAATGTTGCAAACCCAGTAAACTAATCACACATTACTGAATCATCATGTATAGTCCAGTCATGATAAAAATCCAGTGACGCAGCGGCCGAGTCCACTATAACGGTGTAAAACCAATTATAAAGGCTTATACTGTACAAACAACTATATTGTCAATGCTAAACTAACATACTAAACCTCGCTCTACCTGTTTAGACAATGGTTGTGATTTTTTGCGTACACATAATCTGCAACGTCACTGTCACAATATCCTAACTGGACTATAGTTCAACTGTTAAAGAGAGAGACCACTTGTCAACAAAGACCCACTTTTTGCTGTTTTTACAGACATGCTTGGCTGCATTTCACTCAATAAACCCGACAATGAACATGAGACATATTCAAGCACACATCTTTATTATTATTCTTACACATACATGGATGTACACAGAGATGCATGACAATGTAACAAGTGACATGTATGATGAATACACTGACAATGATTTTATGAAACTCATTCTTAAACATGCATCCACAAATCAGCATCCAATGGAGTCTTTCCAGATATTAGTTTTTTTCAACAATCTTGAGACCATTTCATTACTTACTACATTACACAATCAATACAAACAAACATTTTAACAATCTTCTATGATAAAATGAGGTGATAAATCTACTGATTACATTGTTCCGAAAAAAATGGAATATTTTGCTATGTCTATGTGTTTATTAGAAGTGTTGGAAACAATGCTGTAATCACAAGGTAAAACGCTAACAGACACATTGTTTAGTCCGTTTAATCAGGTCTGTCACTTGTATACAAACTTTGCAATATCATAACATTGTATTTTCATTGTTTTAAACATTCTAATTTGAGAAAAAACAATGAAAACCAATACCTTATTCACGAAGCCGCACACAAAATATCTATCAAAATAATACATTAATAAAAGAATTTGAAATGTTTATATACACAATGTTATGTAAGCAGGTGACTGACCCGATTAAACGAGTTATACCTACATGGAGACAAAAACAAACAAACTACATATACTTCTCAAAATATCGGAACTTGTGCAAAAAGATCAATATGAATGGAGACAAATATATGTATCTAATTACAGGTGTACATATATGTGCAACACAAGAGTGAACAATTCATCTCATTAATTATTTGAATGTACAGTGGGCATGACATAAATATCTGAAACTGTAGCAAGTTTTGTGCCAATCCCTAATTGTTGGACTAAACATCACCAATATCTTCATCGTTTGGAAGCATTTCTGAACAGCATCATTATATTAGTTACTGTACAAAATAATTTTTTATGACAATAATACAACGGTACATAACAAGACTCTATCACAACATGATAAATAAATAATCTAATTATAATTTAATAACAGGGCTTTCACTAGCCCCTAAAAGTGAAGATTCAAAATTATAAGAGTCGCTACAATAATTATTTCGAGGACCTCTGTTTTATAAGTATAGCACATATGACTCTTCAGTGTCAGGAGTCAAAATGCAACCTTTTGTTTAAGTCAAGAGTCAAGTGCAGTTTGATGAGTCACATAAAAGCCCTGAAGTTACAAGGATAAGTACAGTAATATGTTCATCACACAGCAACACAAGTGTTAGAGTAAGTACTAGTACTAAAAAATCATTTAATAACATTTATGGATTTCAATAAAATGACTATTTCTTTGAGTTGTAAATTTGTCAGGAAAAACATATAGTAGGGATTAAGTCAGCTTAATTTGATTCCCAAATCAATAAAATACCAATGCAACATTATAAATTAGTGATACTATAGTTGGACAAACATAATATGAGACTGGTACAAATCATACAATATTAAGACTGTGGATCAGAATCACATTTATAATACAGTGTGTATGAAGGAATATGACTTGCATAATATTTTATTTTCTAGGTGAACTACAACATTATCATAAGGATGTAGACTAGATGTACCCACGGGACATGGGTATTCCCCATGTACTGTAAACCGACAAATTATTGTGGGTGATTTAAGTTTGCAGAATTCGCCAGTGGTATAAATTCACGAAATTAAATATCTGTGAAGATGTTTAAAACATGACTAAACAGGAAAATGTCTCGTTTATGGTAGACTTAAAATGCTAACATTTGTAGCCCCGAATATGCAATCAAAAAATTTGTATACCCAAAATTAAGTTGGTTTACTGTACTATATGGGATTTCCAGAAGAAAGCACATAATAGACTAGGAATTTAAATTTCATAACTCTAACTGACATCAAAATAAATTTACTTGTCCTTAATTCTTCTTTGTTTTTGAGTCCTGTATTAACTGAAAGCATCTTTGATCAGAAACTATTTTTTACTCGGACAGATAAGTCAACACTAAGGCCTTGCGTCATTCATTGAAAAGCTATAGAACGATGGTGGCATAAATAATAACAAGGAATTGTAAGTAAGCATAATATACATTGCCGTACACCCATAGATACATTATTTTCAACATTTCATTGATTACAAAACTAAAAGTATAATATCACTGCAACATTTATAGTGATAGCTGCTAATTATGAGCGAACAAATGCTACCCATATGATGTATATCTACAATTTATGATATAAATAAATTATAATATTACATTTCCTATCATACATTACTACCTAAGTAAAACTGAATGGTAAAAATAAACCTTGATTATGTAAAAAGCATTGTCTTTTCTTTCTAACAATGTATTACAATACAAATTAATATCTCTATTTCTCAACTATCACACAGCTGTTATTTATACAACGATGATACACCACTAGCATGTGGATCTAAACTTAACATGACACTTACCAAGCAGTGTTTTCACCAATCTCATTAAAATCAGACCCTAACATTTGCTCCATTTCTTTTCTGACGCTGTTAAGAGATCTGACTACACTCTGTTCATAATCAAATTGCCTCTCTGGCACACAATGATGTCACATAGCCTCAGCAGTGTTTCACCGCAATTACAGATTTGTGAAAAAAGTGATTAGACTTGATAAAGTAAAGTTCACATCGAAATGACCCCATACAGAGTGTTGTAAAATCCTCTATCAGCGTAAAGTAGTGAAGCGTAATATTTTAATGAAATTGTGGTTTCACAAAATGCAAACATTACTTACAAGAGTTAGTCAGAGTCAGTAAAAGTACATGCTCGACTAGGAGACAAATCTGTCTTGGAAACAAGTTCTGCCACCATATTTAACCAGTACCTGTGGGCACACTTACAACAGTAAACAAAATAAAGAAATACAACACGATATGCTTTGATGATAAAACAAGACTGTAAGTTGCAATCATTCTCAGGCCTGAAAATCACAGTTTCAAAGCCTGAAACTCTAGTTTTCAATATAAACAAAGGAGTAAAATTTAGGAATCAAAAACCTCTGGCTCAGGCCTGTTAAACATTAACTATTTATTCAACTACATGTACACAGTGTAGTTTTGATCTTGAACAGAGTATAAGAAATGATCTGGTGTGTCTATAACAATGCAAACCATCGAGTTGCATAGGAATATAAATATTGTTGTTACAGATCACATATTAATTATAAACATGATGTAATCATCCACACAACACATGTATAACACATGATGTCATATCCGTTAAGAATAAAATTTTAAGGAATAAACATTGCATTTGACCGCAAAAGATTGGCGTTTACAATAGCTCAAAATGTACATGTAGGTTATATTCTAAATGTCATTAATACATTTTGGTTAGTTCAAATAAGTTACATTCCCACATTGCCTTCTGGTGTCTTGACAATTATGTCGAAGCATTGTTTTGAAGCTTATGTTTTTTTACTTAAAGTCACATGACCTCTAGTTTGCCTTCGATCTGGTGTTCTCAAAATCGAAATTTGTCCTGAAAACCACACCTACTAAAATTAATGATACTAGACATATACATCCTTCATTTATAGTGCAATTTATTGACTTGACAAATGAATACATAACATCACGGTATCTGCACTACAGACAAGTTGTTAAGGATTCTGAATCTAGTGTTCAGCTACCTTAAAATTATGAAAATTTTGATACATCAAAAAAATTTAACTATACATTAATTTGAAATAACTGACTGACACGTCATGCAATACAAAATACCCCGGATGCTCCAAAGGGTGCCATATGTCATGACCACTAATAACTAAATTTGAATAAAACAGTGTGTAAGATAAACTGTACATATTTTATTGCATTCAACAATGATAACACATGTCATATTTTCAAAGTATAAAAATCTACAGAAAGATGTACCAGTGAGACAAAGGACACAAGAATTAGCCTCGGAAATCTCAAGAACACATTGTGACATTTCAACAACAAATTATACAGATTTTTGGAAAAAATATTAAAGAAACCTTTCGACAACAAATTTATAGTAACATTGTAACATGCAAAAGCAGAGCAAAACTTGTGAACTAGGATAAGTCTGTGTCAACCTTATGTATCAAATTTCACCTTTCAAAAGAGAGAGAACTCAACAGAACATGTAAAACCATAATTAGAGAAATACTCTGCTCCTACGACAACACACATCCATTCTTTTCTTGTACATTTCCTGATGCTCGTTCGATTGTGTTAACTATCTGTTCAAAAACTTTAACAGCGCTCTGAAATGGAAGGAAAAACAAGGTTCATAACCACGTCTAGTGAGGCACATCTATGAAAGCCTGTTACAATGTAAGAATCAAATACTGTTAAAATTCAGTACCATGGGTTTTCCTGCACCTTCTGTGGGTCCTGAAAACAGTCCCATTTCCAAGGCAAAAGGACCCATGCCCAACGTGAAGTTCATAATTTTTATATTATCCATTTTTCCCAATAGTATAAATATTATTTTTGACATGGACATAATCATCGCTCATTTATTTGTTCTTCAACTATGCAAGAATATGACCACACTTTACAGACCAAAACATTGCTTGGGATACAATAAAGATGTCATTGAATCAAGCTTCTTGTCATAAAAAGATTCCGAATTCACGACTGGGTCCTTTTCCCAGAAGAGCCAGGAAACCCTCTGAGTGCATATAACACTGTTACACATCACCTTGTATTGATAAAGTCAGAACATTTATGTTACAATATTTAAAATTATTATAATTTAAAATACCCAAAGTGTAAAAACGTTATGACTCAAACATAACAAGAGCACCACCCACTAGTGATGGATGCTCGACTTTCTAGTATTTGATTGTACCCTTGCTCATCTTTGAGTGAAAAGAGTAACAAGGGCAGATTACTCATACAATACAGGTCATATAGTTACCAGCCTTGCCATTACAGACCCCTTCTGTGGTGGTGAATAACTATGTTGAGTTTCAAGTGGATACATTTGACAGTATTTGAGAAAATGACATTTGTGTGTTAGTCAGACAAGGGGAACAACTCTTATAAAATGCTGGATATATTTGTTTCCTCTAATCAGTACATGTAGATTGTAAGTCATCATATTGACTGCCAAGTTGAAAGCTTTAATAGTGTTTTATAAAATTAGTTAATGTGTAAAATTTGCCACTATTTCTATGTTCTTAGTCAAAACAAGGGCAGATACATGTAACTCCGTAAGTATAGGTCACAGTATTACCAGCCTTGTCAGTAAGGACTCCACTTGTGATGGTAAATAACTGTGTTGAGTTTCAAGTGGATACCTTTGATCGTCTTTGAGAAAATGACTCTTGACATAAAACTTAACCAATGCAGATGCACATGATTCCACCAAGACAATAGCTCGACTTTTTTCTTGGAAAAGTCCAGCTAAAAACGAACAGGAAAATGCATGATGTAAACAGCTTAATAGGTCAGTTAAGGAAATGTACCAGAGATAACTTTCAACAGGCCAGTACAACATGTTTAGAACCAAAAATAGTTGACATAATCATGACATTCTAGTATCTCACCTGATTTTCTTTAGCAGAAGCTTCTAGAAATGGTATCTTCCATTTCTCAGCCATTCTTCTACCCGCTTCTACAGGTACTTCCCTGAATAATAATTAGTACAAGCAATTAGAGAAGTAAACAACTGAAAATATTCACATCTTATGATCTGGCCCCGATCTCCCGAAGCATCTCAAGTAGAAATCTCATCTCGAATTGAATTTTTGCTAGAGTCAGAATTAGAGATAAATGAGCTCTCAAAATTTTACTGTAATAAACTAAGATTAAGGTTTTCAGTTTTGTGATGCGAATTTTGAGTCAAGTCTCCCACGGAAATTATCTTTTAGACACATTGAGATGAGATTTATCTCGGATTGAGATGTTTTGGGAGATTGTGGCCAGGTGTTCCAAAAGCTTTTGAATCTGAAGGGTCATTTTGATACTTCTGACAAAATTTTACCATTTCATAGGCAAAATACACATGATTTTAAGAGACTAAATTTTGAGGGTGTCAAATTGTGGCTTTTTGAAAATTTCGAGGGTCAAAACCCTTAGAGTCAAATGGAACCCCTGTTTGTTCTGTTGCAGATGATTTAATGAGTAAATATTGTATCTTGAGCCATATTTATCCAAGTTAAATTGTTTATGAGGATGTAAGTTTTGATGCTTCTGTGTAGGTAAAAAGTCAAACACAATGTCATTTTCATATGGAACAAGACCTCTAGACAAGAATGCTTACGGTAAGAAAATAAAAGCTTAATATTTGGTGACAACCTTGTAAATTGTTTTGTCTGAAAACTTGTTTAAATACTTCAATTGGCAAATACTGAAACATACTTAATGACTAATGAATCAGGTGTTCTACAGAGGCATAATGGCCAATCCTGAAAATAAGTTGCAAGTCTATTTGGGGTGCTATCAGCATACATCCCTAAACCAAAATTCAGTTCAAACATGGTTCTATTGTTAAAATTCAGCTTATGAAATTTCAAAGGACCATAACTTGGTCCATAGTGATACTTTTAATTTTTTCATCAAATAACTTTAATTTTCTGCAGAAAAGTGTATTCATTCTAGTGCAAATCTTGATTTCCTAATTATTCCCAAATTGTAGTACCCCTGAAGACTACAGTCAGATAACTAAATAAGGAAATACAATTTTGCTACATTTTTGTATAACAGTAGAACTTTGATGCTTCGAACAGTTCTGGCTAGAACATCCTAGAAACCTTGAATAGGTTATTCTGTCCCAGCAAAATGGTGATTTACTAGTGAACAGTAGATGCCTCAAACACATAGATCGTTTTTTCTCAGTTGTTTCAGACACTGAAGTTCTACTGTACAGTACAAACTCCCCAGAGCGATCCTCTGTAGAGCAACAACCTCTCTACAACAACACCTTCAAAATTTCCCTTAGGTAATATTTACTATAAATTTAACCTCTGTACAGCAACAATCTAAACACAACGGCCAACACTGTAATTTAATAATACAGTCAGATCTCAATATAACGACACCCGATATACTGACAAATTCATTATACTGACATCAAATTTGGGGACAAAAGTATTAAAATGCTCTTTGTATCAATTCAGTATACCGACATATTCGTTATAACAACATTTTTCTTGGAAACAAACAGCATCGTTGTATCGAGATCTGACTGTAATCGTATTTTTTCTCAAAATATAACAAGTATCAGAAGAGTACCTTTCAATGGCTAGATCACATTTGTTACCGACCAGAACCACTGGTATACCACTTCCTATGTTTCCCTTCATATCCAACAACTTGTCATAAACAAACTGTATCACTTCAAAACTGTAATAGCAAACCATATCATTAATGATGAATAAAACAATATGTCACACACTTTTCATCACACTTTTCATATGATAAAGCTGAAAGTGATTTCTAAGTTATACTTATGGTCAGAAGTGGTTGCTATTTTAATTTATAATCAGTGATTCTGTAGTCTATTTGTGCAAACTACTAATATATTCCTTTCATAAAGAACCAGAAATCTCACAATAAGGTTTATAACTAAGGATCAAAACAATGAGATATACAGTGACAAGTAATACAGCGACAAGTAATACCACACTACCAGTAGCAAGGGATCGAACCCAAGACATTTGAGATGGATTAGTCATTATGAGCAAAATCAACCTTTAATTCATACCTTTTTTGTGAGTTAACAGAATAAACCAAAATGTATCCATCGATGTTCATGAAATACGACTGAGGTAAAATGGAGTATTCATCCTGAAAGAAATTAAAACAAAAAGTTAGAAATATATAAAAAAAAATCGGGGGTTCTACTGAGGCTTAATGCCCAATCCTGAAAACAAATTGAACGTCTGTTTCGGGTGCTATTAGCACACACTCCTACACCAAAACTCAGTTCAAACATGGTTCTTCTGCTAAAATTCTGCATATGAAATTTCAAACGACCATAACTATGATTTTTTTCATCAAATAACTTTCACATTTCTGCAGAAAAACGTGCTCTTTCTAATGCAGCCAATCTGGATTACCGCATTATTCCAGAACTGTAGGACTCCTGAAATATATGCTATTTTCGTAAGCCAAAAACATTTAATTATTTTTGCCGGAGAAAATATTTGCACATCATGTAAACCAGCATACAAGTATTAAGAGAATTTTGAATTTGTCAGATGTATTCATGGACAAATCTGTTGTCATCGTAGAAGTCAGAGTGACATCACTGAAAAATGCCTTTACAGTTTACTGATGTTGAGAAAACATTACATAGTGTGATGTTATGACTAGTCACTTTAAACTATATGGTTCTAGTAACCAGAAGCCAGTTTCCTAACCAAGCGCTTTTTTGTAGCGCTTTACTACATCTACGCAACAACACGGCACCAGTGAGCAGTGCTTGTTGAAAGCATACCATTTCTCAGCACTTTGCTAGGCGAACCCTTTCTTAGACAACATCTGCTCTGCCCTCCACAAGCGCTCACAAGTAGCATAATAATTTATATTCTATTTGCCTGCTATGTAGTGCTTCCTTGAAGCAAGCTGTTTCCTAGCATACCCCTATCAAGTGCTCAATAGCTGTTTGGTTAGACAACGGGCTCCAGAAGTCCAGTAAGCCAAAAACCATATTCCGGCTACTTTCCAGTAAAATACATCTGGTCACAGGTGGGTCAGAAGTTTGAGCGTATGAAAGCCAGAGAAGTGATAATTAAACACACCAATAAACATATTGTTCTAATGCTAATCATATCTGCAGTTAATTTAGATCAAATGTTGATAGAAACTTCAGGGGATCCATTTGACTCAGGAGTAGGGGGTTTTGACCCATGAAATTCCCCAAAAGCCACATTTTGACCCTCAAGATTTTGGTTTGAAGGGTAATTTTTTCTAAAAATCATGGGTATTTTGCATATGAAATGGTAAACGTCAAAGGTATCAAAATGACCCTTCAGATTGAGAAGCAAGTGGAACCCATGAACTTCGATTATTTTTGTATACTGTTAGAGAGAGGAAATAACATTACCTGGCCAGCTGTATCGACCAACTGTAACATAAACTCTTGTCCACCAATCTTCACTGTCTTCTGAAATGCTGTTTGAATAACATAACATAAGTTTATTCGGCATAATACATAACACATACATACAGAGCAAGAACAATTAAAATAATGAGAACAATGCAAATCAAATACACACATATTCCTAAACCCTCTTTACGTCACGTTTACGACGTCATTAAATCAAGCCCATTATTTTTAAAAAGCGCGGGAGTAAATTCAATGTTTTCATTGATATTTATGTGATTAAGCGTCAGTTTGGAATTATAAGGATTAAACGACCATTTGTTGACGTTCACTGATGTGTAAACACCCGATCTGAAGGCCCACATTTAACATAAAGCCCCTTCGGAGCTTTACTCAATGTGTTGCTTCAGATCGGGTGTTTACACATCAGTGAACGTCAACAAATGGTCGTTTAATCCTATTGTATTTGACTATAACTAAAAAATTGGAAATTTGAACAAAGTACAGATTTACTATAAAATTATCAAGATGACCATTCATATTGATCATCGAAGGCCTGATTATTTCATGAGTCTGCAGTGATTTTTTTCCTTCCTTGTTTGCTACCGGTAAACGGTACATTCCCAATTTGAAAAAGGCTATAATTTTCCCAAATTTGAAATTCCCAATGAACATTTAAAAAAATAATATTTCAAAATCGGGACATAAAATGACAAAGTTATGAGTATTTTTGACAAGAGGTCAAGCATAAAAGTTTACAGAAACATGTAATCTCTTTTTCTGTTTTATTTGGCCTTTCTACTTCATGAAAATTCCCAATTTCAAGTTGTCATGACGCGAAAATTCCCAATCTGAATGGACCCGGACCCTTTCCCAAAGAAGCGAAAAAAAATCACTGGTCTATAGAGTGATAATACAGTAAAAATTATACTCTTGTGTAATTGAAAACCAATAAAATGACTTATAATAGAGCTACAAATATGTCCATGTAAAAAAATAAGATTGACACCATTAGGAAAAATGGATGATACTTCCCATTGGGAATGGGTCCTTTTGCTTTGGGTACATTTGTATATGGGTCTGTTTTTAGGACCCACAGAAGGTGCAGGAAAACCCCCGACAGGTTTTTAAAAATATTTTGCTGGATAGTGAATGTAACTGTAGACACTGATCAATGAGTGATCATTATTATATCACCTGGACTCCGAGCACTGAAGTCAGCATAGAATAGAGATACATGACAAAATTTACTTACTGTTTTCTATTGTAGGGTCATATGAATCAACAAATTGGTTATCTACAAACTGAATGGTAAGGCTCGATTTTCCTGGAAAAAAACAAGAAAACTATCATATTTAATTCATATAATCACCATGGGTTTGAGGCCTTGCAGCAGTAAGTTGTAACTTATATCCCTACAGTTTGTATCTAAAATTAATCAGAAAAACTATGCTCTGAACTAGTAAATCATTCAGCTAAAATATTGGCCTTCAGTATTCTGCTTTATAAATTCCCAAAAATGTATTTCATAACAAAGTTAACACTTATAGTTGCCCGACCAGCTCCTAATGTTTTATATGATTTTAAAACTTTTCGAAAGTTTGCACTATCATTAAAATATACTGGTACTGTAAAAGTACCAGAGCTTCATAATTGACTTGTTTGTTTATTCGCTTAAAAGTTTATCAAACTTTGCCAGTTTTTTACTTGGTCGGTCCTTGTTTGATTTTTTCAAACAATATCCTAAACTAAGATTGTCATTGTCTCATTGGATAATATAACTTCATTATTATTAATATTAATGAAGTATTGACCCGTCATGATATAATGGTCAAGAAAATACCATCCACCACAAATCATTGTTTATAATACTAAGGTGGTGCGAAAATTAAATAAAAATTACCCTTAATCTGATTTTTACTGGGGGAACCCCAGAATTCGTATTACATACCATTTCAGAAATCACTACGATTTTAACGATGTAATTTCTCCACAACCAATCCATCCGAGCAAGAAACTAGTTCCAGCAAATCTAAACCAATGTCGTCATTTTCAACCATTTTAAAGACAATTTGTTTATATTAATTGTATTAATTTTCATTTGTTGTATTGTGTGAACTATTTGAATGTTTATGTCGATGACTTAATGTATTTGTGAGAAGAAATTCCTACGCGCTGTAAAATGACTAATGATTTTTGAGGGGCGATAAAAATGTCACTGTTAAAAGTAACCCTTTAAGCAGACAAACTTTACATAATTCATGGTTTTAACATTCATGTTACAGTATAGCTAGAAACTCCTAACCTAATATGTGCTTATTTTTTCACTACATTTTTGTATTTACAATATTTTGCATTTGTTGATAGTATTGATCCACGTTTCATCCATTTACTTACCAGAGATCTTCAGCTAAATATTTTGTGTCTACCGTTAGAACAACCCTTTTCCCAGCGTTGTTACATAAAAAATTCCCCATCGAAAACCGAGACCATATCAGTAATTTGTGTTTCGTCCCCATCATTTTGTTTGCGCTATTCGTACTCTATCCAGTTTGTACGCAGGTAGTGTTATGGAATAAGGACTCGGTTAGTTTTTAGTTACTAGTTTTTTTATCATTTTCTGTGCCCATGTAAATATTATTGGTCGAGGTTTGAACCATTAAGTTACCACAGATCATCAACAAAAGTTTGCATCTGTCGTTAGGACTACTCTTGTCCGAGCGCCGAGCTTTGTACACAATTTTCCCACAGAAAGTCTAGAACAAACCGCGTATTTACGTTTCGACCCCTGTTTTATTAGTTCACACTAATCATACCCTGTCAGGTCGTTTTATAATTATATATTTGCAACTGAAGAGTTGTGGAATTATGACTTTGTGTAGTTTTTAAACGCTGGATTTTTTATTTTACTGCGTCTTATATTCTTTTGGTTTACTACCATAAGAATAATTCGCGCGGAAACATTTTAACAAAATTTGATGTTTTTATTCTACTCATTACGTGAGTCTGACATGCAATATGGTATGTGTTGATGTCCACGGGCACATTCGATGTTTGATAATTCATTTAACGAGCATCTTATAATGTGAGTAAAAATCTGAAATCACGGTGAATTGAACACACACTGTGATATATTACTTAGAACTAGGGTATTGCCTTCATGAGTTCTAGTATTGTGATGGATCCGTTGTGGTGTGATTTAAATTAGTCAGTTGCTAATGCGTCTCAGAAACCTTGTCGCAATATTCATATATTTTTTAAAATTCATTATCATTAAAGGTGAAACCCTATATTACCAAGAATTGCGATTTCCCCCAGTAAAAGTACTTCAATTATTACATTGTTTTCATTTACGGCATTTACGACATGCCGTCACTCTGACATAGCCCTCATCCAGACATACACAGCTTCAGTATAGACAAGGAGGGTGTGAGGAAGCTCCTAGCCGGCTTGGATCCACACAAAGCGACGGGCCCAGATAACATCCCCACCAAGTTCCTGAAAGACTATGCTGAAGAACTGGCCCCATCATTGGCGCTCATTTTCAACGCTTCAATATCACAGGGTGCCGTTCCATCAGACTGGAGGCATGCAAACGTCACACCCATCTTCAAAAAGCGAGACCACAGTGACCCTGCCAACTATCGGCCCATCTCACTCACCTCTGTGTGCAGTAAGCTGATAGAGCACATACTCCATAGCCAGATCATGACCCATCTCGACAAGCATCAGATACTAGCTGACCAACAACATGGGTTCCGGAAGAAGAGGTCTACTGAGAGCCAGCTAATTTTTGCGCTCCAGGACCTAGCTAAAGGCCTAGATGACGGAGAACAGATCGACGCCGTCCTTCTGGACTTCAGCAAAGCCTTCGACAAGGTTCCCCATGAGAGACTAGCACTCAAGCTACAGTACTACGGTATCAGAGGAAACCTGCTGCGTTGGATAAGAAGCTTCCTGGCAAACAGAACCCAGCAAGTACTGGTCGAAGGGCAGTCATCCAACACAGCACCAGTCACCTCCGGCGTACCCCAGGGATCAGTCATTGGACCCTCCTCTTCCTGCTATACATCAATGACCTCCCACTTCAGGCAACATCCACATCGCGCTTGTTCGCTGACGATAGTCTCTTGTACAGGACAATTCGCACTACAGAAGATGCCAAAGCCTTACAAGATGACCTGGACAGGTTACAGCAGTGGGAGCGTGATTCACTGATTGGTTGATGTCATTCAACCCATCCAAATGCGAGGTCATCTGCATCACCAGGAAGAGAATCCCCATCAAGACGTCATATTTCATTCACGGCAGTGAACTGCAGGTTGTGACAGGGGGCAAGTACTTGGGGGTACACATAGATGAGAAGCTCTCCTTCACAATACCCATGTTGCTACCACGGCAAAGAAGGCGAACAACAGTCTCGCTTTCCTGAGACGAAACCTGACAAGCTGTCCTCAACAGATTAAGGCACAATGCTATCAGACGCTTGTCAGGCCAATCCTTGAGTACGCCAGTACTGCCTGGGACCCGCATACGAGGTCCAGTATCAGTCAACTGGAGGCTATCCAGCGACGCGCGGCACGATTTGTCAAAGGGGACTACAAGCAGCACCAGCCAGATGCTTGCTGATATTGGCTGGAAACCCCTTGCCGAACGCCGTTCCAACGCAAAGCTGGTGATGGTCTGTAGAATCACCCATGGACTCGTAGACATTCCAGCTGAGGCCTTCTTCCACCCAACATCAATCAACACCAGGGGCCACTCCACCAGGTACTTGCTTCCCTTCTGTCGCACTGACGTGTTCCTGTACTCCTTCTTCCCCTCCGCCATCCGACTCTGGAACCAGCTCCCTGAGCAAGCCACTATCGTCGACGGCGTCGAGGTCTTCGAGAGGGGCCTGGTCAGCGAATAAAGAATATGCTGTTTTTAACTCACACACTGTAAATACTTGCTGCACCGCTCATACGATTTTAATAGTACAATATTGCCCCAGAGTGGGATCTGTACTAAACAGGAAGAAGAAGGCTGAATCTTGTCTGTGAATCTGATCTGGATTGCTGTGTTACGAGTACAGCGCACTAACTACCTTACCACTGGAAAGGAGCCATGGCTTAGACTGTAGTTACATAGCGATACTGTTTAGTATTTTTGCGAGTGACTCACCATTGTAACAGAAAGCATTAGACCACTTTGCCATCACGACAACCCCCAAAAAAGATGCGCAAAAAAGTAGAATCAATTAAACTGCATAACGTCAAATTTAGTTTGCCAGAATCATACGTAAAAACAGTGAATCTAAGTAGGCTAGGTCAAGTAACTGACAAAGTTATGAAAGTACATTACCAGTTTACTGACTGACCAGCAGGGGTTAGACGCTCAGGTTCAATGTCACCAATAGCATTAACATTGAGAGAAAACATTGACTCTTGCACAATTTATATTTAAAAACATTAGACTATAAGAAAACCGAAAGTGAAAAAAAACACCCCACCCACCGCTTTCAATAACAAGCAACAGGCATAAACAATCTTTCAACTTACCAACGGATCTAAAACCCATTAGGGCGATCCTTCTTTGTTTAGCAGGCATTTTATTTCTAAGTTTAGTACATGGTTAATTCAAAAACTTAATAAAATGTTCAACTAGATGAATCTAAAATAAGATAAATAATCTGCGTGTGTTTACAAATTCTACTTCCGGTTGAATCCGGTGTGCGTGAGAACAGAAATATGTGATATTCGATGCCTTGGTACGGCTTGCCGTTTGAACTAAAATTTAATACGAGGAATGTATTATGCAATAACTGTTTGCGATTGTATGCATTTGATTAGATCTACTAGAGTACACCACAAAACACTAAATCCAAGAATTTTTCAATTGCGGGCCATTGCTGACAATCGCTGACAAAACATTTAGAATCAGGGCCATAATAATAGAATAGCTCCTGTCTTAGTCCTAATAGAATCTTACATATTATATATTGTGCAACAGATACTTTGGGATCTGGACTCCCAGCTACGCACATAGATATAGTTTTATCATCAACATTGTATACCCAGACCCATTCACTAACCACACAAATATCATAAAAGATTTTTTTAAAAATATCAAATACATCCAACAATTGTTTGTGTGATTAGTGAATGGGTCAGGATATATAATCAATATAAAAAATATTTCCAGGCGGGGGTTTAAACCCCAAGTGTTTGTGAGTAGAATAGAATAGAATAGAATATGTTTATTCAGAATAAAGTTACAATGAAGTAAAACATTCAAAGTAATATAGAACATTAGTGAACATTAGTGAAACATGAAACATTATTGAAACACAAAAACACCTAGTAGTTATCTGGTCACCATGTTTTTTGAAATGAAATTACAAATTTGTTTGCATTCTCCGGGATTGATTGTTTAGGAAGCTTTCTAAGAATTGTTAAAGAATTTTCTGTATCTGGTTCGATATTATTGATAATAGATCCAGTGATATTGTAAAACAAGAGGAGCACACGCCTACTTTCTGTAAATTTTGTACAATGTAGTAAACACTGTTCTTCGTTTTCTATATAATTACAATCATTACAAATTCTCAGTTCCTTTGGAGGTTTAGGCCTTAGATACCGCCCTCTTTCGATTAAAAGATCATGTGCACTTATTCTCAATTTTGTTAATTCCTTTGTGACATTTTTTGATAAACCAAATGTTAGGTATGGTTGTGGTATGTATATAATTTATTCTCATCTTTTTAGTTTTTAGCCTATTTATTTCCTTTGACATGACTGATGCATATTAGTCAGATATGTGCTTAGATATATCCTTTGGTCTATTAGGTATTGTCACTAAGTTGGTCCTATCTAAGGCATTTTGGACAAATGAGCTAAGTGACTTGTGTCCATGTTCATATAATTTGTTATCAACTTCGAATGCTTCATTAATTAACCTTGTGGATGGAAGGTCTTTAGTTCTTTAATAGTATTTAATAGTCAAAGATGTTATGTAGCTCAAGATATTTTCTCTGCCGAGTTGGAGTTTTGAAGCAAAGTTTGATGCAGTTTTATGTACGCCAAGGGTATATTTGCAAAATATATTATGTATTTTTTCAAATGGTTGCCTATCTAGGGTATTGTTATTTATTTTAAAATCTGAAATCCATACTTCAGATCTGTAAGTTAATATTGGTCTGATGAAGGAGTCAAATAATTTTAATTGTAATTTAGGACAAATCTGATCATATATAAGCCTCGTGTCATATCATTTTGTCCACTCGTTTAATAAAACTCGTATGTAATGAGCACTCGTGCAAGCTCCTCTATATATATAGCCCAATACAATGAACAATATTTTCGCTGTTTTTATTACTTGATATTGTTTGAGCAAAATCGTAACATAAATAAAAATATCATGATATTTGTGGATAAAACTGTACATGTATGGACATAGGTCTTCTAGGCGTAACACTCTGATATGGACATCAAATCATCATGAGAGAGACAGCTAGTAAACGGAAGTAACATCTTAGACTACGTGATTATGTACAATTATTGCTTAAGAGCTTTCTCCCTGAGTCAACAAAAAACTGGAACATTCATTGTGTTTGATAAATTATTGGGAAATTAAAACACTTCATACTAAATATTTTTTATCTAAGAAATAATGAATTTGTACTTGTGTTTAATCGTAGAATAAGCACAGTCACGAGTTCGGATGCGAAGTTATTAAACCACGAACGCGTAGCACCGAACAAGTGACTGTGTTTATTTTACGATAAAACACAGGTGCATATTCATTATTCGAATTCTAACATAACCAATTGTCCGCATTTGACAACACATCTAGACACAGAAACCGCAGCACTAGCTATTGTTATCCTCGTAAAGCTATTTAAGTGATTTGCCGTATCTGTGTTTTATCGTGAATTCTTGCATACCAAGGTTTCCTCTGTGTGTATATTGCTGAAGCCGCTGGTTGTGTTAGTATATGCTATAAATTTAATTAATTAACACACTCGATGAACAAAATGTCTAATTGGTTTAACTCGTACTTGGTTTCAATGGCCGTATACATGTATGTTTGCACTACCGTGTTTCGCAATGTCATTTATTAAGCTGATGGTCAAAATGGCTGATTTCCATATCGGAAAGTTAAACACTTTAGTACGACAAGGAACCAAACTATACGATTTGCAAGGGAACTCCTTCAAAATATAAGGTCACAAAAAGCGTTTTTAATACAGAGTATGATCAATTTAGGCTTTGATTATTCGTGACATCTCGAACGCATGTAGTTGCTGCGCAATAAATACTTGACATCTTTTTTGCCACCTCTATAGTTGGAGCCATGTTTGTGGAATGCTGCTCCATCTGCCTCGAACGGTATCATCCTACTCCTAAAGGTTCCTCTGCATATTGCAAGGATAGGCTTATATGTACGATTTTGTATATTATGTGTACAATTAAAATGGTATTATACTAGATAATGATTAGGTTAGGCTGTATTATGTAAGTGCACATTACTCATTGTGCTCTGTTTGTTATTGTCCTTGTTGCCGTGACAATGAACCGGATATGGTCTCTACTTGATGATACATTACACTTACACTATGACGATCAGGCGATTATGTATTAGCAATTAAGCATATATAGTTCTTGATCACGTGATTATTTGTACATAATTGTAAATGTATGCAAACAAGACGATGTACGTCGTACAAGTCTAAATAGAAGATGTTCTGTTCTGTTCTGTTCTGTTCATACGTGGTATCTTTTATTTCATGAATAAAAGATTATTGCCGAAGGAATAAATTTGACGAAACGTGATATATCTGATTACAACTGATTCGAGAGGTACCAGTTTTTGTCCAAACTTTATTAGTACACGAAACGGTATATATTGCATAATATGGTTATAATTATACTTATGTTTTTATTTTTATGTTTTTATGTCTATGTTTATCATACGTATATCAGATATAAGGAAGACATAAACATAAAAATAATATGCATCAATACCCTGTGACATATTGCTAACACCGGGTCACTGTTTAGTCCAATTGATCATCGTATAATATATAAGAGGCACCAAGTTAAAGTCTTTTTTCAGACATGTGCCCGGTCAGTAAAGTGCACATTTATAGTCTCCGATCATTAAGTCGCAAGCTGTCGAGTGTTGCATTCAGCGACCGTGACTGGCAGTCATACTGTAGCCATAGCACAATTACACATGACGCATTGGGTTATTCTTGCTCAGAGAAATTAAGCAGTGACGTAGGCATGGATCGAACCCGGGATCTCTCGACCCAAAAGTGAGCGAACTCCCTATCGCTTGGACACCGCTCCCAACAATGACTGTTTATATGTAGCCTAATTGTATTGATTACTTTTACTGTTACGAAATGGAGTAAACAACAAAACCTAAACAATGATTGTACTCTCATGAGGTTGTTTTATCGTAACATCTGTGAACTGTATTGTTGTTTATTAGTTGTCATAGAGATGTTTACTTCTTAGCTTAACCTACCACCATGTTCCGAGCAACTGCTGACTACAATGGATCCAAACCAACAATCTCACTAGAAACAGGGGATGTGCTATCAGCTGTTCATGCTGTGGATGATATATGGTATATAGGCCACAATGATAGATCAGGAGAGACCGGAGCCTTTCCTGCAACCTTTGTCGAATCAGCACAAGAAACTGAATGCAAACCGGTGCCAGGTAAATTACAGTTTGACTTGGTGCAATTCAATTCAGACGAAGTTCAAGTATTTCTCATGTTTTCCTACTTACCTGAAGAAGCCTTCTGGGCAAAACGTTGTAAATTAATGAATTATTATATTTTAAATGTAATTCGTGTTTGGTGATTTTATTTCATTTTTCCTACAAGCCTCATGAATATCCTTTATTAATCCATAAAATAATAAATTGATAAACTTATTAATATAATAACATGTTGTAAGAGACGAACTTTACAAGACTTAGTCTTTCGTTTAACCATCATTTGTATCATAATTGTAAATTATATGTTATTGCTTATAAAATATGGTAATGATGGGAATGACATAACATAATAGATTATTAATAACATAAAATGTTGTTTTTTTGCGCATGTTAAGAAAAACCTTCTTACTCATTAGAGCCACAATAATTGTACCAAAACGGTTGTTTTAATATTTTACACAGACGGTATGTTTTGCAGCTATCATTAATTATTATGAAGTTCAACACAATTTGTATTTTCAAGTCGTACATGCACCAAGGTGGCATGGACAAGCAATACAAGTGACCGAACAGAAGGAGATTCTGAATCCGAGACCAGTAGGCCTACACAGTATGGCTATGATTGAAAGCAATTCTAAAACAACAACCAGAGCTCTGGAACTTGATGCAAACAAAGATTGTAACCAAGAAGCCGAATCCACAGTCAAACGTAAGGTCACAACTACTGAGTAACCTGTTAATGGTAGATAGATTGAACATGTATAAATGTTCTAATAAATTCACCCGATAACAACCGGAATACATAAATTATTTATTTAAAGTAAATAAGTCCAAAGATAACACAGATTTTGACATTGTGCACTTGTATGGTTTATTTTAGATTGAACGATTTAAGCCTATCTCTCCATTTCCCCATAAGAGCCTCATAGGCACATTGTTTCCAATTATCCGAGTTTTCTGGGTGTACCCTATATCAATATAAAGAAGGTTGTGCAACGGTCATGTTTAGCCGTAACGGATCTGATGCTACGAAAGCTGGTATCCAGTTTTTCTACAGTTTGACATAAAAGATGGATATAGAGGATATTACATGAGTGTCTTTCCATATTGAATTTATTAAACGAGTTGAATAAAATAATAAAATACGAGGCTCTGCCGAGCATTTTATCGATTTTTTTCAACGAGTTTAATAAATTCAATGTGGAAAGTCACAGTTTATACGTCATATCCGTTGCGACTAAACATGGCCGCTGTACAACCTTCCTTCTATATCCTTTCCGCTACCATAGCGTACTAATGCAGACTCGCCGGGATGGCCATTTCGGCCTTCCGTAGTTTTCGACCTAAATGCCAAAATTCGGGAATTTTGCTGTCATGGGTACACAGACATCCCAGACTACAGGATATTACGGGCCCAGGGTCGTGCACAGGTTTTTGGGCCCGCTAGACCCCTTTAAAGAGGGCTTTGAACGTAGATTTTACAAAACTGAAATTACTGGTCCTACCCGCCATTGCGGTACGATTCCCTGTGGAATTGCATTAACATTTAGCGCCAAAAACTTTTTATTTTTCTATAGCAGGAATATAAGGCTAGACAAAGGGGTCACGACCAATGCCCTAAAGGGGCCAGAAAGTAGGCCTGTCAAGCTAAAAAAAAAAAAAAAAAAAAAAAAAAAAGAAGTCACAATTTTCGCGCAAGGGTCACCGTCACATTGTCATTTCCGGTGACCTTTAGTCTAAATGATGACAATTGTTTCTACTTTCGGTTTGAGGTAGGTGTGTAGCATCCGGATGTATCGAGTTTTTATCAGTGCTGCAAGTCAATAGTGTCTCAGGGACGGGGTATAGGGACCATATGAATTTCTCATAACCACCCAAAAAATCGTGGTAGCGGAAAGGATATAGCGTTCATGCAACGTGAAACCATAATTTGAAACCACGATTGTGCCTATAAAGTCAAGAGCTTCACGTCCTTTACTTGTTTGGAAAGCACAGTTTCTTTGACTTCCTCCCTATTGCTCATCATATACGTATAATTGTAAATGTATGTAATTGTCTTCGAACAATGAATAATTATGTTTAAGTATGTGGTCATTGCTGAGTCATGATGTACTCGTAAAGGTCAATGTACTAAGTGCTTATTCAGGAAAGGAAGCGCGGTGTACATGTAGCCATTTTCATTGATTTGCGTGGTGCATACATGTATGTGTATTTGTGAAGAAACGTTTCATTTTCAATGAGAATGTTCTTCACTGACCGGTCGAAAACGTATCTAGAAAACACTAATTCTGTCTAAAATATATTGCTACGATTGATTGGTGGTCTACTTGAGCATGCGCAGTGGTTTCAAATTAATTCTTGGCGAAGAAACTTTTCTTTTTCATTGAGAACGTTCTTCATAATTATAGCATTAAAACGGTGATTTTGCCCATACGTTAACGGGACGAAAACCATGCGTAAACATAAAGATTCACGCGCTGTTAACGTCCAGTTTTACGTATGCTCATTTCAGGGCCGCACCGGCGACTATAAAGGTTGTACAGCTTCATATGAACAGTTATTCCCATTTTATTTCTAAGTACTAATAAGTACTAATTAGTTTTCTATAATAGATAACTTATACATTTAAACAAACCCGCAGTATCCATGTTTTCTTGGTATTTGCCGATACCGGAAGTCGACGTGCATAACAATAACTGGTATGACGTTACGTTTGTTTTCGCGACGTCGTCACAAAATCTCCCGCCAAAATATCATTATTTTGAAATACAAACGCATTAATTGATATTTTGTATGCTATAAAAGCGTTTACGCATGTTTTTTTCGCTTTATAACATATGCAGAGTCCCTCGGGAGCGTTGGTGCCCTCGCCCTGGCGGGCTTGGGCACCAACTGTCCCTCGGGACTCTGCAGATGTTATAGCCCGAAAAAGCATGCGTTAACCCTACATTATAGCATAAAAACGATGAATTTGCCCATACGTTAACGGGACGAAAACCATGCGTAAACATAAAGATTCACGCGAGAACGCGCTGTTAACGTCCAGTTTTACGTATGCTCATTTCAGGGCCTCACCGACGATAATTAACGATTTTACAGCGTCTTATGAACTGCCATTCCCATTTTATTTGTAACTACTAATTAATTACAATAAGATTTAAATAATACATTTAAACAAACCCGCATTTTCAAAGATTTTTTTGGTATTTGCCGATCCCGGAAGTCGACGCTCATAACAAAAACTGTTATGACGTAACGTTTGTTTTCGCGGCGTTACGTTTGTTTACGCGACGTCGCCACAAAACCTCCCGCCAAAATGTTATTATTTCGAAATACAAAAGCATAAATTGATGTTTTTGTATGTTATAATAGCGTTTACGCATGCTTTTTCGTGCTACAACATATGCAGAGTCCCTCGGGCTTGTGCACCAACCGTCCCTCGGGACTCTGCAGATGTTATAGCACGAAAAAGCATGCGTTAACCCTACAATTTAGCACACCGTATAGTAATCACTAACGCTGTCTAGACTATATTGTTATTTCCTCCCTCAGTCTCTTTAACACTGTGACGATCTTGTGCTACGAGTTGCAGCAAAACTGTGCGTCTTTTGTACCAGTCGCTGGGAAATCTTCTCATGTTGCCAGCGGCGAGAATTTTAAACGGTTTTAAATTCTCGCCGAAGTTTTCGTCTCGTACACGCACCGAAAACTTGTCGAAGGAATATTGCATATACGTACATTGTGAAATAGTTCATCGACACGAGCTTGTTGTGAGTTTGGGAGTTTTGTCATGTTTACATTGAATTGTTCTACATGCATTTGAATGTCTATGCATAGCTTTATGAAACGTTCCATTTTGCTAAACGCATCCGTAATTTCTAATTTTTACATTGTTATAGGTACTGTCGGTGCAATATCTACCAGAAATGTTCGTGGTGTAACACATGATAAAGCTTTGAAGCAATGTAAACATTCTACAGGACCCTCCGTACCGACAGTTCGTTTTGAGAGCAAAAAGTTGAAACGTTCCCTTACGTCACAACCTTCGCTGGCTGCATCCATCGAGGACTCACATCAGCTGTCAAACTATGACCAATATTATACAGAATACGGTGTAACAATTGGTTATAGAGAGAATCTAACTGGAAAGTTAAGTGTCCTGAAATCAAGTACAGAAAATCTCATAGCCAGTGAAAGAAACGAAAAAAGATGTACTAAAGCAATTCTAGGCATGATCGGCGGACTGTTAATGGGCGCTTGTATTTTGGTTATTTATCGTTACATTTTTGGTTACTCGTTTCAAGAGGTTGGGATAGCAGTTTCCATCATTACTATGCTGATGTGCATTTGTTTGGCTCTGTCATCGTTGTTACGACATGTCATGCTCCTTGTGATTCCCAACTTTTTCACTGGAACAGGTAGAGCTGTAATGTTGTCGGCCATATTTGCTCTGATTATACAATATCCGGTTTCAAATATATTCCATAATGCCAAGGAAACCGGAAGTAGTATGTCATGTATTATTGATATTGCTGTCAACCAGTCGATCATATTGCAGCGACAACTTGCAGGGTCTTTCCAGGACATTACTGAGTATGTAGACAAACAAGACAATCACTTGAGGAAACCAGCAGAAGAAATACATAATGCAGTTGAAAACATAAATGAGTTACTTTACACAATAACAGAAGGTGCATCTGATGCGGATGCATCCACAGGAATTCTACGCGAGGTGATGTATACCTTTTTCTGACATTTTTGTTATGTTTCAATGTTCTTCATTTAGCGCATATAATAATAATAATGAACTAGCCGCGGTCGTTGTCCAGTGTTAAGTGCGCTGGATTTGTAACCCGGCAATCCGGGGTTGATTCCCGATCGTGGCAGCTCAAAATCATCCATTGAAATTTGACAACAGTGTTGTTTCTTCCACATGTGGAGAAGTTTCCGACTCCTGTGGCTGCATAAGTTAGCACTGGTTAGGATACAGCCCAGGAAACAGGGTAGTTGGATAAGTTAGCACTGGTTAGGATACAGCACAGGAAACATGATAGCTGGATAAGTTAGCACTGGTTAGGATAAAGCCCAGGAAACAGGGTAGCTGGATAAGTTAGCACTGGTTAGGATACAGCCCAGGAAACAGGGTAGTTGGATAAGTTAGCACTGGTTAGGATACAGCCCAGGAAACAGGGTAGTTGGAAAAGTTAGCACTGGTTAGGATACAGCTCAGGAAACAGGGTAGTTGGATAAGTTAGCACTGGTTAGGATACAGCCCAGGAAACAGGGTAGTTGGATAAGTTAGCACTGGTTAGGATACAGCCCAGGAAACAGGGTAGTTGGATAAGTTAGCACTGGTTAGGATACAGCCCAGGAAACAGGGTAGCTGGATAAGTTAGCACTGGTTAGGATTTAGCCAAGGAAATAGGGTAGCTGAATCGACCTACACTTGTGTCTGAACCATTGTTTAGAAACGGTGTTAAACTCGAATAAACAAACACTGATGTAATTGTTACGATGGATTCCACTTGTAAATACTGCAGCGCACAGACAATCCAAAGCCACATAAACAGAAACGAAAGCGCCTAGCCATCCACGCAATAGTCAGACTTAGAACGAACCATCCATATTCCCAAAAATGGATATTTCAAGCAAGACTATAAACTCACCCCGTAGTCATCGGAATGACACACTGTGGACTTCGAACTCCGTGAATAATTAACCATAAAGGGAGGTTAGTGTGAATGATAATTACAAGTTAGTCATGAAAGGTTTATATTCCAGGCATGTAGAAGGGTAGCTCGAGATGTTGAATCCAATTGTATCCAAACTTGTAACGAGGCATTGTTCGCTCCGACAAAGTAAGATTTCTTTCTCTATCCACGAAATTTGTAATTCTTATATGGAAAACAATTGTAATTGCTTTCGCTTCTAACAATGAGCACCAATTATTTTCTACAACGCATAATTAATTATACTTGTGCTATTATTTATGATTCAAATTTTATTATATTTAGGGTATGTCAAGATGGATTGTGTAGTAACATGGACTTGTTGAGTGAATGTGATACATTGATATTCAATGGATCTTTTAATGCCGCAAGAGAAGCTAGGTAGGTTCAAATATGAATAAGTACATGCAAAGATCATATTTTCCTGTATTGTTTGGTATATAAAGCAGTACATTTGTTAAGGTGAACCCCTGCTTTATCACGTTAAACCTTATTCTGAGATACTAACTATACATTCGTTAGAACAAAGATTGCACGTATAATCTAACCCCCCCCCCCCCCCCACTTTTGGAATTGGCAATACATGTTTACTAGCAGGTATAATTATGTGTAATCCACACTAAGACCAACGTCTATTTGCTGATACGATTTATGCCATTCATTGTGCATATCAGTGGATTAAAACGAAAACGTACATTTCAGTAAATTACTTTTGACAGGGAAACAACCATTCGGAGCACCTCGTACAATTCTGCTGTAGAATCATATAATTATCTGGCGACGTCAGGAAGCGATAAATGCTGAACGGACCGTTCCGATTGGGAAACAACTTTCCGATTCTGTTTCAATATACATTGTAGAAAATCCTAAGAAATGATGCACTTAAGCTCTTTTAGAGCTTACTTTAGGATACGAAGTTTAAAAACCCATACTACAATGCTAGTAATTCGGTTATTAATGGACACTCGTTTAGCAGAAATACGTATTGATTTCAATATTTTGAATTGAATGGTTTTATCCCAAAATATAATTAAATATTTGGTGAGGGCATACAAATTGGACAGTGAAGGCAGCAATCAATAGAAACAGCAGAGCACATAGGACAGTTAAAGGCACAATACATGTAACAGTGTACAAGGACGACCACACATCACAAGGACGACCACATATCATGATGACAACCACACATCACAAGGACGACCACACATCACAAGGACGACCACACATCACAAGGACGACCACACACAACAAGGACGACCACACATCACAAGGACGATCAAACATCACAAGGACGATCACACATCACAAGGACGACCACACATTTTTTTTAATTTTCAGCTACGTCATGTAGCCCATTTATTAACCCCGTCATAGGAGGGAGAGGGTCGGGGTACTATCCCTTCTCCCACCTTACAATGGTTGCATGAATATACGAAACAACTTTAAACTAAATTACTAAAATTTTCATATTTCACAATATATATAGTACAAGATTTTCATATTTCACAATCCAAGGGAGCAACTCCAACAGCATTATACTGTTACAACGAGGTTCCTTCCCTTGGGTTACGAACATTGTCTCCTTTTTTCTATTGAATAACTAATATAATTTATTTTAAGCCGATTATCTATGCATGTATATTTAAAGTCTAAATACGTCTCGCACATTTTATGTAAAAGAGTTTTTTCGTTTTATTGTTACACTATTATTGAGTGGCTAGTCTGTTCAAAGCGAAAGTAGACTAGCCTCACATAGTGTAATTTTTGAGATCATGTACCTCTATTATCTTTGTAGTTTTGACCGCATTCAAGATTCAAATCAAAATACTGTATGATATTTTATACATAAATGAGTTTTGTGTGGCTGGTCTGATCGAATCAAAGGCGAAAGTAGACCAGCAATGTGCGAGCACAAAGCGAAAGTAGATCTTAGTGAATGCTTGACAGGCTTACAGGTAATAAGCAAATAGTATAACTAAACATGACAGTTATCCTTAACAGCTTGAAGAACAAAATACACTCAAGTACAAAACCACGACGACCTTACATCACAAGGACAACCACACATCACAAGGACAACCCACAAAACAACACTCGGCCGAAACAGTATAATTGACTTTCTGCAAAAGTATTACTAGGACCAGTTTTGCTTTCTCGATATGTTTGACCTCTAGTGAAGAGATATTTCTCTATGGTAACAGAATGACAGTTCGATCGACTTTATGCTAGGCGTCTTATGCTCAGTGTAATTATGTGTGTAATTTGCTTTTTATTTATTTCATGCAGAAATGTGCTTCAAGCTGCGGTTACTTTCTTTGACGTAGATATTGAATTCAGTGGACACTTTTATGGAGATGTCAATGCTACAACACAAACTGAAGACATACAGAAACAAGTCGACGAAGATATTAGGACGATGTTTGATGTATTTTACACCATATCGTCGATAATTTCAAAATGTTTACCTATACCATTACTGGTCTTAATATTAGTCCAAGCAATTTGGTATTTAAGAAACTATTTGGCTAAGGATGCGTACGACAATGTTTACATCACTTCACAATTCAAACAGTTAGACAAAACAATTGGAGAAAATCGCATTCTGCCACTAAAGAAAGGGGAACAAAACATATACGTCAATACAAGATCGATACAGCTCAACAAGAATGAATTATCGTATTGTTGGATAGGGCTTGTGCAAGTGGTCTTACATTTCCTACTGTGGGTATTTGTTACCTTGTTTGATTATGCTTTGTATCACATTCTCCTCCTTGTAAAACAAAATGGTGATATACAACTTGATGTTAACTCCGACAGTAAGTTGACAATACATGTTCAAGGCTCAGGACCAGCGGCTGAATTTTATCGCATAATGGTAAACGGTTATGATCATGATGGAACATTTAATTCTAGTATAGACATAGAACCGTGTCTCCCAAACCCACAAGAACCAAATGACTGGATGGTCTCTGTATTTATCATTCTATATATGATAACCGTAGCGGTTGTCATTTTAAGAGCATATGGTATGAGGTTAAGGCGAAAATGTGCAGCCAACTATTGTCCCGAACAAGAAATGGCTCGCATTGACTACTTGCACAAAAGGATAAGACACAAACGTATTGGGTTCCTGAAGTTTATCCGACAACAGATTATGTCAACGCACAAGGAAAACGAGGTTAAGAATCGTCTCAGTGTTTCAACATGGCTGACCGCAAGGTTTCCCTTGTTGGAAACTATACTGCCTAAGAAAATAATGCTTGAATGCACCAGTTGTTGGCAACATAAGACTAGCTTTAACAATGTTGTAATAACACACTGTGCCGGAATGACGCATAATCGTAAAAGATGTAGTGCCTCGTATTGTCGGGAATGTTTAGAAGCTTTACAAAATGTATGTCCACTTTGCTCCGATAAAGATGAAGTTACACGTAGAGATTGAATGGTCCAGTCATATCGTGTAAAGGATCATACTGAAGTTGTATTTTCATTTTGTTTGGTCGCTGGCATTACTTTAAAATGCCGAAGATACAATTTTGGTGTTTAGTATTTGTACACCTTTACAATCGTGAAGAAGACAACTACCGAAACCATCGTCCAATCAGTAAAGCCTACACGAGCATGTTTGTGCTTCATTATATTGCAGTACTGTTGTAGAAAGGTGCAAGTTGACACCTTTTGTGACCTGCTGTATGTGATAAGGCCGAAGTTGCACCACATGTTTGAAGCAAAATGCAGAACATGCATTTTTCTACAAAAAGTACAGTTCCCTTTTCCAAACACTTTGCAAGTTACGATTCATGCATATTAAAACTGCCACCGTTTAAACTTTATTGCAGATTGTTACGTTTGTACGAACACTACTCCTTAAAACCAAGGTTTGTGTTGCTTCGACATTTGGAAGTTCCATGAGAATGTTTTACCTTAAATGAATGAGTCGATTTGTTCTCGTGTTAGGTAATTGTCACGTGATTCCACATGCATTATGTTCATCGTAATCATTATATCTAGTGATCACTTTACTCTAATTAAGAGTTTTTATCGCGATTTGACATTAATACTAGACCTGCACAGTTGATGGACTGGACTATGTACATTTAAAATAATGCTTTACAATAATAAAAAACTGGATAAAACAGGCAATGCATTCTAGCATTATAGGTGGTTGTTGTTGAGGCGGCATTAAATCAATATATGGTTGGCTCAACTCCGGCTTGTTGGGGGAAGTGTTTCCAAATGACGAGGGAAGAAAGGGGAGAGGTTAAGAAACTGGAATATTTGGCTCAGCCGTTCGTTATGTTCTGACGAATCCAGATGTTCTCATGCTCCAACGTTACAGATTTCCATTTATTGTTTACCTTATTTCTAATACATTGTACTTCCTACTTGCAGTTTTGTATATTGAACTTTTATACTCTTACGTTCGTATTTTGCTTTTATTTGTGTTATATATAGCTACATGTATCATAATTATGTCACAATTGTTTTTGGATTTAAATTCGAATGTCCCAGTACAGTCCGTTTGTTCAGGCCTGTCACTTGTATACAAACATTGCAATATCACAACAATGTATTTTTTATAGTTTTGAATATATTAATTGGAGAAAAGGGCAGTGAAAATCAATGTCTTATACACTAAGCAACATACTTATGCACATAGTATCTATAAAAATAAGACATGAATAAGAGAAATTGTAATGTTTATGTACACATTATTATGTAAACAAGTGACTGACTGAATAATCGGTTTTTACATGCATAGATTGCACACGTGCCTGTGAAATTGAATATCCGTACTGATCAAATACTCGTACAAAACATTTTTCTTACGGTTCAAGTGTGTTGTTGTTTATTTTATTATTTAAGTAAAATGGGATGAATTTAAGGAGAACACTTAACCAAACATACTGACATATGACCTTATGTCCTGAAATTTATTGAACAGCGGAACTATATTTCATCCCTAATCTTTCTAACCATCTTCATTGATGAGCGGATGATAGCTCAGATCCTGATGAAAATATATTCATTACATGATCCAAAGACATTGAGTGGTCTGCTGTCTTGCTGATTAGTGTCATTTATGACATCTAACCATTGCTAAGGATTTCAGAGGTACGACTTTTCTTATTCTGAGTCATGCATGCATTCATTGTATACATTTATAAATTTTACTTTTATTTTTATCTGTATTTAAATATAATTATTATGACGCTTTTTTAAATGAACACGTGGTGTTTAATAAATGATATAGTAGTTACGTATATATAATAATGTGCAAATGCTCCAACTGGACCGATTCATTTTTACTTTAATCCGTTGATAATAACAAAAGCAAGCAAAAAATAAAAAAACACCAATGTTAACCCTATAACATGGCTTTACAAATTTGCCAAACCAGTTTTATTTGACAATTTAAAAACATACACTGTACTTTGCAGAACTTCCTAATTGTTATTTCTAAGGCACTGTGGGGCAGAAGTTGGTCCGAACCAGCATAATTATGACATTCTCTGTGCATGAAAATACATTGAACCAAACAATGCTTAGTAATCCCGTTTGTATTTTATGTAATAGAAATAATGTTAAATTGAGCTAATAACTAAATCGATCAAAAGCAAATAATTGATCTAACATACATTTTTTTAATATTTCATTAAATAAATCAACAATTATATAATATATCAAAATAATACTCTTTCAGTAAAGGACACCGACATGTCAGGGCAGCCAGAGAAACCAATGTATGCGAATATATCGAGCCAAATTCAGGCACAGATAGCCGCGCGTACACCCGGTACTCCGGATCAACCAACACCAACAGAACATGGTGCAACCAGACCTCATCTCACCAAACCTGAGAAGACGTTCAAGAATCCAACATATGGTATGACAATTATAAATAAATTGCTAATTTATCATGTATTGCTGGCCCCAGTGGTTTAAGTAAGCCCGTCATGGAAGTGGAAGTTTGAATAGTATATGGATGCCCAAACAGAAGAACATTTTGTTCGATTTGGACCTCTTCTGTTTTAAGGAGCTTTCCCGTATCTACCACTAGATATTTGACAAAGATTGGAAAAGCAAAGCCGATATTGCAAAACAAAATATTCGATGTCCAGTGAAGACATTCTCGTTCACCAGAGTATTCTGTACCTGTGGTAGTCTGGGAACTTGACTAACCACTGATGCATGAGGATGAGTGAAGACAGTGCTCGTTTTATTGTCGACCTGTTTCGTACGTTTATGAGAGTACAGGGGTTCTACTAGCTTCTGAATCTGAAGGGTCATGTTCATGTTTTTGACTATTTTACCATTTTATACACAAAATATCCATTATTTTAAGAGAAAATGACCCTTCAAACAAAAGTCTTGAGGGTCAGCATGTGAATTTTTGGAAATTTCAAGGGTCCAAACCCTAATGTTACTCCCGAGTCTAATGGAACCCCTGAAAGTACTCGTCTAATTGTCAATTTTTTTTTCCAATGTTAGTTTATCTACCAATGGTTGAAATAAACTACAAAATACACTTCGTGTATTCAATGATTCACGACGATTAAACGGATGACCATGCTAATTACACCCCGGTGATAAAGTACTCCTTGGTGGGACATTGACGTTTCTTCAAGTGGTGCTTTCCTAATTTGTGGATAAGGGTTGAACAATCACAATTAATATTGTTATCCAATTATCGGACACGTTTTATCAGTAATTAAAATATTGAGTAAAGTAATTTAATCAAGTATTGCTTAAATTGCAACAATGGTTATTCATTTCTAGTGTCGTGTTTACAAAACAAATTCCATGGCAATAAAAGTCTTTTCTAACGTTATATTATTACGAGCCGTTTTGTGTAACTGTGTTCACTGTGTATGTGCACTTCTGCAATTTCGTTGTCAAGCATAATGCTGCTTCGTGTCTTTCAAAACGTCATGTACACTACGTATATGTTGCGGGTTGTTCTTGTAACGCGTGTCATCCATTTGTTATATACATGTCACCTGGCTCTTACTCCGGTTTAGTTTGACTGAGACGGCATACTTTCAGTGTTGAATGTTGCGTTGGGCATTGTCTGTGCCTTTTTGTTATAAAGTACATGTATGTGATGTTTTTTATGTTTTCTCTGCTCGGCTGTTTAAGTTGAGTGCTGACTTCCCTGTCCGATTATCTATTATCTGCTTATACAGGTACTGATGATGTCGAGTCCTCACAGGCTGTGGAAAACAAAGGGACTATACAGCGTGTACGTTTTGACAGTATAAAGCTGCAGCATTCTATCAGCACTCCGGAGTCAGAATGGCAACATTCATCATTCGAGGACTCGAATCAGCTGTCAAACTATGACGGATATTACACGGAAGACGGTGTAACGTCTGCGTCAACAGAGAATCTTAGTCGTCACGGAAAGTTAAATGCCCTAAAAGCAAGTACCCAAAATCTCATAGCAAGTGAAAGAGACGAAAACAGATGTACTAAAGCAATTCTAGGCATGATCGGCGGACTGTTACTGGGTGCTTGTATTTTTGTAATTTATCGTTACATTTTTGGTTACTCGTTTGAAGAGGTAGGAATAGCAGTTTCCATCATAACTTTACTGATGTGCATTTGTTTGGCTCTGTCATCGTTCTTACGGCATGTCATGCTGCTCGTGATTCCAAACTTTTTCACTGGAACAGGTAGAGCTGTAATGTTGTCGGCCATATTTGCTCTTATTATACAACATCCGGTTTCAAATATATTCCATAATGCCAAGGAAACCGGAAGTAGTATGTCATGTATTATTGACATTGCTGTAAACCAGTCGAGAATACTGGAGGAACAACTTGCAACATCTATAAAAGAAATATCTGAGTATGTTGACAGACAGGAGAAGATGCTGAAGAACTCTGTTAAAGGAATGCAAACAGCAGTTGACAGCACGAAGAAGATAATTGACACAATTGACAAAGGGGCATCTACTGCGGCAGAAGCGGCAGTCGTCATTCGCAAGGTGACATATAGCTTCAGTAAATTTCAATGTTGAATAAGTAAATATGTTTTCATTAAAGTACCATAGGTGAGCCAGTTTACGTTAGGTCAACAGCGAATATTTTGGATGTTCATACTGTAGTTACAATTTGTCCGTGAGTTCCATTTCAAGGCGGGTTTGTTCAGCTCATCATTTTGACCGTTTGCTTTTGTTGACATTTTGACTTTGTTTATTATTTGGTTCGTTTACGTTTTAAGTTACATATTTTGGTATATAATTAATAATGTACGTTAAACAGCCTATAATATTCTAGATTCTGAATGTCTACCGACTTGAATATGGCGTCGAGCGCAAAAACAAATATTTAGGACAAAAAAATAACAAAATTACTTTTTTACATAATCTGACGCCCATAAAATTTTAATTTGTCAGAACTTATTTGATGACTATATATTGTCTATTTCTGTAGTTATGACCAATTATGCATATAATAGAGATGACTTGTATTTTAGGAATGTGTCAGAGCGATCAATGAGGTGAAGTCCAGCTGTGACAAGCTATGTGCTGATGCTATATTCCCGTTGACAGAGTAAGTTAACTAGGCATTATATTCGTTTTACTGTGGTAACTGGGTCATTCAGCTAGGGCACGCAGTTTTTTGGTTGCTGAAACTAATTTATTATACTTTTCGCCAGCTTGGACTTGGGCGCATCTTCACTTGTTTAGTTCGGCATTGTGCCTTGTATGTGATTTATGTTTTCTGTGCTCGGTTGGTTCAGTTGAGTGCTGCCTTCCTTGTCTGACGTAATATTAATTTTTTTGGTCGTTTTCTTTATCAAATCATTCATGTCACTAACTGTGGCTGCATCCATGACAATAAGCAAACTATAATAGCCGTTATTGTATTCGCGATATTATAGTATTCCAAATCAATAACAACAATTTTACGTGTCTGCCAGTTTGATATGTCCTCAAATTCGGTGTATTTACATGAATCTCCTGCTATTAGGGGATTTATCCCCGGCCTCTTTAACGATTACATGCGAAAAACACGTGATTGTTGTTGTTGTAGTTGCATTGGCTATGGCCAATATTTTTTTGACAGACCGGATGCAGAATAATGATTCGGTAGACTGAATTTCACGTCCCACTTGCGGTAGAGGCAAGTTGTTGCTCAAGATTTGAGAACCAATCATGTTTACTTTATTTTTTCCAATTTGAAATATAAATACAGTTCCATTCTTTTAATAAGGTTTTGGCACATAAGCCTGATTCAAACCATGAAAATTATTGAAAAAATACATATCTTATTAAATCCAACGTAACAAAAACAATATGGCGACGTCGGAAATGACGTCACGCCATTTAACGCGACGTCATCGCCCGTTAACGCGACGTCGTCGCACGGCATAGCGCGCCAACGTGTGAATATGTTGAATTGAAATATAAATAGCAAAATTTAATAAAAGACGAGTGTAAAACTATAATAACTATTTATAGGACATATCTGTGCAACCCGTCTCCTAGATCGGAAAACACTCTTTTCTAAGTATTTGTTCGCCTGGTCTCCTATGTGGTGCTGTCTGGCAGCCAGAGGCTAGATCTAGTCCCTGTGGAGCAAACAAATTCCTTAGTCATGTTTTCCTCGATCAGATTGTCCAAAAACTTGATGGGAAATCCCTGCTGGATGCAGTGCATTTGTGCATATCAAATGTAACTATTTGTCTTCGAATTTGTTGTTTCTACGTAATTTCTTTCTAAATTACTTATATCCAAATGTGTATGTTGTTACAAATGTAACCATGGCGAAATAAAATATGCATGTATTACCCCATACCGAACGACTAGATTCTACTTTACTTAATGCAAATGTACTATATAGTCGTCAAACTAAATACAAATCAGTAATTGTCATTCGTAAAACAAACCATGTCGATTAATGCTGCGCAAGAGCTACGTTATAAATTAATAAAAAAATGACAAAAAATATAATGCACTATATTGTTTACTTAGGATATGCAAAGGAACTTTGTGTGATCTGTTAGATCAATCTACGACAGCGTGTGATGCATTGAACATCGATGGAGCTCTAAATGTAGTAAAAGACGCCAGGTTAGTATAAACACGTAGTAGAACATGATAAGTTAGTACAAACACGATGGTGATTGTAACATTCAGAAAATAACGTATAAATTGGTACGAACAGTTACTTTTGTTCTATCTGCAGAATCACAATCGTCGTATATTGTGGAGATATAACACCCCTCTACACGAATAAATCAGAAAAATGCTCTGGACATTTTTTACACAAAACGTCCAGCGGCTAGACTCATATTGTTTCATATGATATACATGTACATGTACACATATACTGTATTGATCAAAACCATGCTTGTAACCTATTAGATCCAATGTTATGCACCTAAAATAGCACATGAATTGTTATTGTATTTTACGTAGGAATGTACTCCAAGGTGCCGTGGATTACTTCAATGTTGAGATTGAAGTTTCTGGATACTTTCATGGAGATGTCAATACTTCAACACAGAGTGGTGCCATACAGAAAGAAGTCGAAGAAGATATTGGGACCAAGTTTGATGTTTTTCACACCATCTCATCGATACTATTGAAATTCTTACCCCTGCCTTTACTGATTATAATGTTCGTCCAATCATTTTGGTACTTACGAAGTTATCTGGCTAAGGACGGGTATGACAATGTTTACATCACCTCTCAATTCCGTCGGTTAGACAAATCGTTAGGCAAGAGCCGTATTCTGCCACTTAAGGATAGGGAACAGAATATATATGTCAATACAAGATCGATCAAGCTCAATAAGATTGAACTGTCTTACTGCTGGATGGGACTCATGCAAGTTATGTTTCATATACTGATGTGGGTATTTGTCACATTGTTTGATTATGCTCTGTACCACATTCTCCGTCTTGTAAAACAACATGGAGGTATACAACTTGATGTTAACTCAGACAATAAGTTAACAATAAATGTCCAAGGCTCAGGACCAGCGGCTGAATTCTATCGCATAATGGTAGAAGGTTATGATCATGATGGTACATTTAATTCTAGTATAGACATAGAACCATGTCTCCCAAACCCACAAGAACCAAATGGCTGGATGGTCCCTGTATTTATCATCCTATATGTGATAACCGTAGCGGTTGTCATTTTAAGAGCATATGGTATGAGGTTAAGGCGAAAATGTGCAGCCAACTATTGTCCCGAACAAGAAATGGCACGCATTGACTACTTGCACAAAAGAATCAAACACAAACGTATTGGGTTCCTGAAATTCATACGACAGCAGATTATGTCAACTCATAAGGAAGGTGAAGTTAAAGATCGACTGAGCTTTTCAATCTGGCTTTCATCAAGGTTTCCATTGTGTGAGAGAATACTGCCCAAGAAACAAAAACTTGAATGCACCAGTTGTGGTCAACACGAAACCAGTTTTAACCAGATCGAGATAGCGAGATGTACAGGAACAAACTACGAGAGAAAGCGATGCAGTGCCGCATATTGTCCGGACTGTTTAGAAGCGTTACAAAATGTATGTCCGCTTTGCTCCGACGATGACGATGAAGTCAACTTAAGGGAATGATTGGCGTAGCTCTTGTTACATTGAACTGGCTTGTACATGCGTTGGCTGATAGTAACATAGTATGTAGTATTATTCTCTTTTCAATTTTCACATTTCTTCTATACATACAACAAAAAGAAAAGAAAATGTTCGAGTTTCATTTTTGAATATCTTCGTAATGGTTTTGACTAGAAGTATATAAATTTCCAGAATGTATGCTCGTATCTGAAACACATAATGAACCAGGTAATAGTAATTCTTATGGATCTTCCTAAATCTGAAATCGTCTTAAATATAGACATCAATGTCTAGTTAATCGATTACAAGTATTGAGTAGTGTACAAGGGACGTTAAAAAACAGGACTGGTGCCCTCTCGGGTACAGTTTAAAATATAAAACAAATATTATAACATAATACTGAATCGGAATGCAATTGCAAAAATTCGATATCAAATTAATCGTGTTACACTTTCACGTCAGCTCGTAATAGTCAATTTTGAAACCATGGTAACACGCATCCGGCGCAGCCCATTAGTTACCATTGGTGGCGACTACGTCATGAGACTATCGTATCGTTAGTTTTCAAACATCACCAAAACATTACATGATTCATGTTGGACGATGTCTGCCAAAATGACGACATTTTGACGTTCAGTACTGAAATAAACAGAAGCCGAACTGCAAGAACGAAGACTTCGTGACGCAAACGTGACGTCACTAGAACATAATGAAAATGGACAAACACCAAGTTCTGTCTACAGCTAAATGAGTATGTCCTCTGAATCGCATAAAAACCATCGTAACTACATTGGGAAACAGTTCTGCAAGCCGTTTATTAGTTTTGGAATGACACAAATGCTATGGGATAACTGTTTAGCCTTTGACGACAGGGAAGTAATAGGAAATCACAAGAACGTTTGTTACGTCAGTTACCGACACATTGTCAAAATATCAACGTTTCATGGTACGGTTTATCGTCCAAGTATTCAATGTAAGATCCGGCAAAATACATGCGATTATCACCAACGCTTTACTTGTTGATTCAGTGTAGTACAGGAAGTACAATAATTCATCACCATATATCACCATAAACATTTCATAGCCCTATGAGAAGCACTAACCCCTTTATTAAAATATTGCGACGTCATTTTGTGCGCCGAGTCAGCGTTAGTGACCCTATTAAGTCACCTGTAACTCTCGGACCGCCTATTTGTTTTCGTTCATAATTTTACAGTATGAAGAAAAGAGATTCATATTTATGATGGTATATAATTTGATTTATTTGTTTAACTATGAGGGTTTTGTGACAATAGTCCTGTTTATTTTTGAGCGTCCATCGAATATGTATATGCAAAGCTATAAACCATGCTAACAAAGTATTTAATCAGTATTATCTCGTAAGCCACATATGTCATGTTATATTAATCGTATTGTATATTTTGTTGTCGTTATATTTTCGTATGAACATTTGAACTTGCCGTTGCCATATTTGCTATATATGTTTGTAGTAATGTGTATATATATCTGACAGGCATCAGGTATATAGATACTTTGAAATAAACTTACTTATTTTAAAGGAACTTACAAAGATTCGCTCATCTATTTTTTGTTTTAATTCAAATACATGTTTAGCATTTACTTTGTCGTGGTCATAATATGGTCTACCACTACAGTACAATTTATACGTATGAATTGGATCTATTGGTATCGGTCCAGGAAAAGGGAACTTAATGGCAATGTTTACATCTACTTCAGGTAATGTATCTGGGGTGGTATTCAATATTAATGTATCTTGACTTAAGGATAAGGACAACCAATCAGATCACACCATATTAAACTCTTGGTCAGTAACAGGAAATACATATGATCGGCTATCCTTGTTCTCCAATTAAATAAGATCACTATTTAATACCACCCCTGGGCGGAACGTGCGTCAATCCTTTTAGACTGGTTTTGATCACCACTGTGTTTTGTCAACAGAGTGGCCTGTGTTTCAGGTGGTTTCAGTGAAAATATCATTGAGAATTATCTGACCGGAGACAACTTTACAGGTACATGGTGTCCCATAATATGCGTTACCATTGCAACCGAATGACATGAGAAAATGCGTGATCTCAAATGACATTGTCATAAATATTTATATCAATGGTTAGCTAACATTAGAAAGTTTTATTCAATATGTAACATGTCAATATTATCAATTCAATAAGATAATATTAAGTCAAACAGGGAAGGCACCACTCAGCTTAACCAGCCGAGCACAGAAAACATAAAAAATATACAAGGCACAATGCCCAACTGAACAAGTTATGATCCAAGCTTCGAAAATCTGAATGATCTAGTTTCATGAGAAGGTCAAAATGGCGTACATAACGTCGAGCAAGAGTATTGCTTCACTACATTCGGTTATCACAACGACACACATTATGGGACCCTCTGTATTTGCAGACCACTGTAAGTATAGTGTTTTAGTTCACAAGTGCTTTTAATTGTACGCACATAAAACAATTTATAAAATGGAATTCACCATGCAATATTCGATGTCTTGTTAGCTATTAATTCATTAAATATGCCATAGAAGGTACATGTTTTTATGTATTGGTTGTTATTACTATAATTGTAGTAATGCGTATATAGCGTTACACTACTATATAATGGAGAATACCTGTATTAAGTATACTAATGCTAGTATCAGCCTCATGAGCCTGCTTTATTTTATTCAATATCATCTGACTAAAAATGTTTAACCGTTTCCCCCCCCCCGGCTATTGGGGGCGTTAAGCAGAAAACACATATCTAAGTTATCTCCCCCATTTCAAAATGTGTATATTTTCGGCAAACAGTATATATACTATAGCTGAGAACATTTGACCAAGTGCTAATTAATCCTCGTGTGTTTTCGTTATTGTACCGTTAGTAAAAATAACAACTGACAAGCACGGATATTCAAGGAGTTCATGTTAAGTGTTCTTAGCTATAGACGGTTATTATTACATAATACAGGATGTATATGTTCACTGTGGTATACCGGTGTACGACGGATATTGCGAGTAAATGAGTAGTGTAGTCATTTTGTTGTTCAATACTCCGTACACAAATGAGATACTCGGCAATACTCAATAAAAATCAATACTTTGTACAGTTACTTGTATCTGTTTTAGGAAGTATCTTTTTATACTTTCGTCATTTTTACTGAAATTTGAACTAAACATAGTTTCGCTCAACACAAAATAATTCTCAATTCAAAAACATTTATACCTTGGTAATACAATTATTCCAAACACATTCGAAGCATTACTGTCAGCATTTGAGAGTAAGCAGTCGCCCATTGCAAGGAAATTCAAGCACTTGAACGAATACCTGCTTAAGTTTGATGTCTTCTATGGCTATAAAAATATCTGAATATGCTTAAAACCATATGGGATGCGTGAATGAATCAGTCGTTCGGAAAACATCGTGGCTGAACTTACACTAGTTCCAAGTTCAAATTCGCGAAAAGTAATGAATCGGTGTACGGTATACCGCAGTGGCGTTGAGGTGAAAACAAATTCACATCAATGATTTCTTCTGAAGAAATGCTGAATGACATAGTGTTAGCTTTAAAAAGCTGAATGGCATAGTTTTAGCTATAAAAATGTGAATGACGTAGTTTTAGCTATAAAAAAAGTCCTAAAAGGTTAAGAATAATAGTAATTGGTAAATTAATGAAGCCGCTCAAACAATTTTGATGGTAGTCAAATTGAAAGTACATCCGCCTCCGTGGCCTAATGGATAAGGCATCGGCCTCCTAAGCCGGGGATTGCGGGTTCGAGTCCCGCCGGAGGTTTTTATCTTCCTTTTTACTTAGTTTCACTAGTCACGCGGCAATGGATGTGTAGTAAATCACGTTTTATGTATTAAAACAACATGTTTTTTAAGTAAATTGAAAACAAGTAACAGTTTAAGGAGGACAAAGAAGCAGCACCTTTACAAACTTACTTATTTTTTGCAATCGTTTATTAATTTCACGTGTCCAATTATTAACTGATATTACTCTCACGAAGCCAACACAGAAGGTCCTATTGTTAATCTCAAGTTATCAATAACGCATGTTTTAATTAATTTTGGATGGGGAAATTGCATGCATGCATACTGTACATTTTAGCCTTTGCGTGTCATAATTATAAATTAAAAAGAAGTAAACTAGGAAAAAATATGTTTCCGCTGAGGATTGAACTCAGGACCTTCCGCGTGTTAAGCGGATGTGATAACCACTACACCACGGAAACGATTTACGAAGATGAATAATATTATATTGAACTATTGTGTTTTTATCTCAATAACATCTGACAGCTATGATAACTAAGACGATTTAACTTGGATACACAGGTAACTGTTAGTCTGGTAAGGTAACTGTATCATTGATAAAGAGTAAACAAAACTAAAACAATTGTATTTATAAAATTTATAATATCTTAGGTTCATAACACGGGAATTGACCACACAGTCACTGAGGTGCATAGGCATTTGGTTTCAACTCGCCGTAAATTATTAATGTGCACTAGTCAAAGATCGACCGGGTTTTGAAGAGAAAACTTGTCTATGCTGAGGTGCAGTTTGTTTTTAATACACATTTCATTAAAACGGGTGTTATTTTAAATATATTTGCATATTCAGAAACTAGAGAGCTACGTCTTTTATTTGATATCAATATTTCAAATATCCGTCCATCAATAAGAAAATAAACCCATCACTTTCTTTTTTCTTGTTTATTGTCGTTTATATTGAATGCATCTTAGTGATTGACTGGGCACTGTGGTATACATTTCATAAAATGTTCATGAAATTTTAGGGTACTAGTTTTATAATTTCTCGATTTAACTTGAGAACATAACTCATGTGCGATCCAGGGCTCTTGTTTTAAATTGTCTTTAAAACGCTCCACCTCGGCTGATATTCAGTTTCTCAGATTGACAATACTCATGTCTACCTCGATAGCTTGTGATACTTAAATAATGCAACTATGCCAATAGATTTAAGGTAAAAATATACGTATATATACAGGGTGATCAAAAAACATGTCCAACAAACAATGCTTAATAACATTGCGAATTTTGGTAGTATAGTTATTGTTTTGGTATTGATAGAAAGAATATTGAAATAAGTTTTTGTTGAATATAAAGACCCCAATCATAAAATGCCATAGTAACCATGGTAACACCATCAGCGATGTCCTCATATTCTAAGAGTTTCAAGATGGTTGAAAACACAAACCTTGTAAATTTGTACTATAAAGAAGGCAAATAGCCTGTATTTGATAGAAGGAAGCTCAAATGTCTGAATCCAAAGTCATCAGTATCATATAGCAGGCTAATTAGAAGATATGTGTCGAAATTGGAGACACAATGGACTGTGAGGAAGTTGATCATGAGAGGTTGACGGAATGGCAGACGTCGGAGTGGACGTGCGGATGAGAATGTTGAACATACTCATCAAGTTGTAGAGGAAGCCCCAATGCTATGTGACAGATGTTATGAAGGATATATCAAACACTGCAGTAGATCTAATGTACTGAATTGAACAGATGACTTGTGCAAGGATGGTCTCGCTCACGGCGAATGTTGTGCTGAACGATTTACGACGGACATTTTTTTTGGTGATAAGTGATTGCTCTGGAGACATCGCGTGTATGGCCTCCACATTCGCCTGCTCGTAGTCATTTATACTTATGGAGTTTCTTTAAATGAGAAAGTGTATTATCACAAACCAGCCTCTTTACTTTATTTTAACTAATCAATTAGCAGACGAATGGGTTTGATCCTTCTACGAGCATGTATAGTGACGTCATTCGGAATGTTTGACGTCGTCTTACTCTGGTATAGAAAAATATGGTTGTCATTTCGCATATCTCTTGTAGAGCTTTTTGTTAAATATACGGTTAAAAGTTTTGTCTGACAAAATCGTACATGTATGTGCTTTAATTGAGAAAAGTTAAAAATTCAATATTTTTAACAGTAATGTCTTTATTACGCATTGTTTGAGGGACATGTTTTTTGGACCACCCTTTATATATAGGGTTATACTATTATAGCCACTACACCACACAACCGTGATGAAGTTTGGTATTCACTGTTCATAGTTTATTTCTGTACTTTCCAGGTGATTCATTCAATTTATACTCGAGTTTTACGCCTTTTGCGATATTTCTGCGGACAGGTGACATAACCTGGAAGGATATGCAGGTCAACTAAACTGTGTGTCCTACTGATTACAAGAGAAAAGTTAAGCAAATTGACACAAAACTAAGTTGAGATGTTGGTCATCAACTACAGATGGGGCTTATAACTAGTATCACCATTTCGGAAAATTGTCCTAAGCTTGTAAATCACATTTATTATTGTACATGTACATTCAATCCGTGACCCGGAAACAATTCCAAGTACTGGATACGCCTTGACCTCAGATGATTTGACCAGCGACTTATCATGCTGCATAACATCTTACGTTACTTGCTGTACTTTATATGACCGGGTTGCTATCCCACGCCCAACCTGTATCATCCCATGCACCCTGTCCTAACTAATCGCATACTCAGACATTCCAGCAGATTTACACAAAAATAGATTATTACAAATTCTCCTTCGTTCCCAGTAGCCCTTCCCCAGATATCGTTGACTTTCCCCTACATGAGTTCAGTCTGCCGTGACTGCTGGCCGAATTGTATATGCTTTTCCTTATATAATTACCTGTCATGTTTTAACCTGTTTAAAACACTCTTCTGTCTCATATATATGATGAGCCAGACTCCTGGAAAACCTGCTATTTTGACAAAAATATTGACTTTAAGAGTTTCTATAGTTTTATAGAATAATGTTCAATAAGCAAATTGCAAAAGAAATTATGTTAATATCTTGAGGTTTAAGGAAGTTACAGCTGTTTTTGTAGAGTCCCTCTTCGGAGCTTTTTGTGTGACGTCGCAAACGCCATTCAAACGTTATTTGACGTAACTGAAATAACTATTTCATTATTACACTATTTGATCAATTCTTGACATAAACTGTTCAAAATAGTACCAAATTCTATAATTATGTTTCACTTTTCAAAATATATATTGAAATCGAAATTGTTTGCATTTAGAGAAAGGCTACTTCTGTTTTAAACAACTAAATCCTCGGTTTTCTCAATTGGAGTACTTTTCTGAAATTGGTCACCATAGCAACGAAGTATGTGTTTTCGACATAATTCATAAGACAATTTAAAGCTAAGGTATAGTACTATATGGGTCAATTACTTAAAATCGAATCAATAGATATGTATTTTTCCTTATTTTAGAGCTTTATCAAAATCTTGTTACATATAGTAATTACATAATGTCATTATAGCAGGTTTTCCTGGAGACTGGCTCATATATATGTTTTCATTTTTTCATTGTCTGCTACAAACTGAAGAAATTTGTCTGGAAAGAATACTGGAATGTTTGGTTTTAGAACTCCTGCAGCAGATAATTCATTTTTGCTCTAAAATAAGATGCACTAAATCCTAGATTATTTAACAAATCCGTATATGAAGCTGTTAACCAAATGGTGAAGTAACTGGCTACCTAGTCATATTTGTTTTTGGTAAATTAAGTTTCTATGTCTACAGACTTATACTACAGCCTGGCCTTTAGAGGAAACTTTTGTCCTATAGATGAAACGTTTACACCAGCATTTTCCCCGGCAAACACAGTATTAAGAAACAGACGCTTTGCAACAGGAACAAAGTTTGAATTTTCGTCAGTTGAAGCAATATCAGGCCCCGATCTCCCGAAGCATCTCAAGTAGAAATCTCAACTCAAATTGAGATTTTGCTAAATCCAGAGAATTAAATCCAGAGATAAATATGAAGTTCAAACTCTTGAATTTTACTGTTATAAAATCAGAATAACATTTCTGTTTAGTGATGCTAATTTTGAGTCTTTGCGTAAAAGAATGATACTTGATCTATAATGTTTTGCTCAGACTGACTCCAAACAACAAAACCACATTTCTATAAATATATGTATAACTATGCGATTGCTATGTTTTGCTGCTGCCTTTTTACTTCTCTTGATAACCTATGTACCTACGAATATTTAATAACATATGTATTGTAAATATATATGTCATGTTATGGGCTGGCGGCCTAAATCATTAATAAACGTATTGTATTGTATTGTATCGTATCGTATCGTATCGTATCGTATCGTATCGTATCGTATTGAGTCCAAACTCGCATGGAAATTAACAGAAAGACACATGCTAATATTTGATATGAGATTTTGATCAGATTGAGATGCTTAGGGAAATTGGGGCCAGAACATGTAGGATAATATTTCTTATTAGAGTTCACCAATTTTATGTCACTTTTATTATGTTTTCCAACACTGACCAGCAGCAGATATAAGTTGATGCATTTTCTCCTGTCCTGATTTTTCAGCACTATTTTTAGCAAAGCCATGCATAATTTCTGAATTATTTGAATATTACACTAGCTAGTATGCTTTTGCGCCACATTCCTCCTCCATTATTCTAACAAGCTTAAGCTCACTGATAAAAACAGAACCAGCATTAGCTTTTATGAATGACACAACTGTTTCAAAAGCTTCTGCTTCAACACTGTCTGATCTACCAACGAACATTTCTTTCATCAGAATCTGCCAATCGCATGAGAATACCATTATTTACATTACAGGTTTTGTGATAATATAGTTTTACTTTTAGACGAAATGGGAATTCATTCCAAAAATACTTTAGACGAAATGGGAATTTGAAAATTAGACCAAATAGGATTAGACGAAATAGGAAGTCCCTATAATATACAGCATCTGCTACACAACCAATAACCAACGGCTGATTCTTCGGGGTATATCTTTGGACCACTCATCACTGCGTTCTCTACATATTGCTTCTATCTGGTGTTTTATACTCAATAGATCAAAAAAGGATAATATGATAGACATCAAATGATCACCGCTTTCTACTGGTTACTTGAGTATCAGTTTCAGTTCATTCAGTTTATCATCAAATCGCGTTTAAACCACCATGTTGTTGAGTGAAAAATCGCATTATTTTGTGTGTGTGTTTCTAAATTGACGATAGATCTATACCCCGGTATCTAAAATTCCAATTAACCATAGACACAAAGAATTGCACCTACCCGTCAATTTCTCGTGCATTTTACGTGTTTTGATGTTTCATGGTTCAGTCAAAGATCAAAGACCTTAATATATTCATGTACGTGGTTGATCCAAAAGTAATATCACTGATGCTATTAAATCGTCCACAGTGTAAGAAATACAACACAATTTCACCCAAAGTGACATGAATCTATCTTGAATATGATAGTCAAATTTTATGAAAATGCACTGAACAGTTATTGAGATATTAGCATGTACTTGATACATACTAACGGACATCGCCGCACGCCACACGTCAACGACGTCATAATGACGTTATTTCCGTGACACTAACCCCTCCTGAAAAATTCATCCCAGGTATTCTTCTTAGACTCCTGAATTCATGCAGCCATTTATTCGTCCTTTAAAAGTGTGCAACCAAGCCGACACTCGCTATCTGTATGTTAAAATCATTTCTAAATGTCATCTGGATAGTCCAACAAGTATAGTTTAACTCAACACACACTAGTCTTAGAAATAAAACAGTTTGTTTATTAGTTTTCTTTCATATATGTAGAATTTCCTCTCTAAGATACATCTATTTTAAAGACTTTTCATCCCAAAACCTGATTTACATCGTAACACCACATACATCGTTACACCACAGACATCGTTACACCACAGACATCGTTACATCAAAGACATCGTTACACCACAGACATCGTTACACCACAGACATCGTAACACCACAGACAGGCATGTTACACCACAGACAGGTATGTTACACCACAGACAGGTATGTTACACCACAGACAGGTATGTTACACCACAGACAGGTATGTTACACCACAGACAGGTATGTTACACCACAGACAGGTATGTTACAACACAGACAGGTATGTTACAACACAGACAGGTATGTTACACCACAGACATCGTTACAACATAGACAGGTATGTTACACCACAGACAGGTATGTTACACCACAGACAGGTATGTTACAACACAGACAGGTATGTTACAACACAGACAGGTATGTTACACCACAGACATCGTTACATCACAGACAGGTATGTTACAACACAGACAGGTATGTTACACCACAGACAGGTATATACCACAGACAGGTATGTTTCACCACAGACAGGTATGTTACAACACAGACAGATATGTTACAACACAGACATCGCTACAACACAGACAGGTATGTTACATCACATACAGGTATGTTACACCACAGACAGGTATGTTACACCACAGGCAGGTATGTTACAACACAGACAGGTATGTTACACCACAGACAGGTATGTTACACCACAGACAGGTATGTTACAACACAGACAGGTATGTTACACCACAGACAGGTATGTTACACCACAGACAGGTATGTTACACCACAGACAGGTATGTTACACCACAGACAGGTATGTTCTACCACAGACAGGTATGTTACACCACAGACAGGTATGTTACACCACAGACAGGTATGTTACACCACAGACAGGTATGTTACACCACAGACAGGTATGTTACACCACAGACAGGTAGGTTACACCACAGTCAGGTATGTTACACCACAGACAGGTATGTTACACCACAGACAGGTATGTTACACCACAGACAGGTATGTTACACCAAGACAGGTATGTTACACCACAGATAGGTACGTAGCATCACAGATAGGTATGTTACACCACAGTCAGGTATGTTACACCACAGTCAGGTATGTTACACCACAGACAGGTATGTTACACCACAGACAGGTATGTTACACCACAGACAGGTATGTTACACCACAGACAGGTATGTTAAACCACATACATTGTTACACCACAGACATTGTTACACCACAGACAGGTATGTTACACCACAGACATTGTTACACCACAGACATTGTTACACCACAGGCAGGTATGTTACACCACAGACAGGTATATTACACCACAGGCAGGTATGTTACAACACAGACAGGTATGTTACACCACAGACATTGTTACACCACAGACAGGTATGTTACACCACATGCAGGTATGTTACACCACATACATGTATGTTACACCACAGGCAGGTATGTTACACCACAGACAGGTGTGTTACACCACAGACAGGTATGTTACACCACAGGCAGGTATGTTACACCAAGACAGGTATGTTACACCACAGATAGGTACGTTACACCACAGATAGGTATGTTACACCACAGTCAGGTATGTAACACCACAGTCAGGTATGTTACACCACAGACAGGTATGTTACACCACAGACAGGTAAGTTACACCACAGACAGGTATGTTACACCACATACATTGTTACACCACAGACATTGTTACACCACAGGCAGGTATGTTACACCACAGACATTGTTACACCACAGGCAGGTATGTTACACCACAGACAGGTATGTTACACCACAGGCAGGTATGTTACACCACAGACAGGTATGTTACACCACAGACATCGTTATACCACAGGCAGTTATGTTACACCACAGACAGGTATGTTACACCACAGACATCGTTACACCACAGACAGGTATGTTAAACCACAGGCAGGTATGTTACACCACAGATAGGTATGTTACACCACAGACAGGTATGTTACACCACAGACTGGTATGTTACACCACAGGCAGGTATGTTACACTACAGACAGGTATGTTACACCACAGGTAGGTATGTTACACCACAGGCAGGTATGTTACACCACAGGCAGGTATGTAACACCAAAGGCAGGTATGTTACACCACAGGTAGGTATGTTACACCACAGGCAGGTATGTTACTCCACAGACAAACAAATTAATGTGCCTAATTGATCAAATTTAGGAATAAACTGAAGATAAAAGGTACTGTAGACATGTGTGCTGTATTCAGTGGTTAGTGACTCAATACCTCTATGAAAACACAGAAAGGATGCCATGTGTTAACTCAGATCGATTTCATTAAATATATTGTCAATGGTGTAACTGATATTACATTTAGCACGCATGTTGATTAAACTTCGTGCATTAAGTAGTTTTCATATGAAAAATAAGGACATTATTATGCTTTTGGCAACACATACATGTAGATCTATCTGCTTTAAAAATTTGTGTCTATGAAATGCAATCGTTAGCAATTAAAATATCAATTTATTTCTGAACTTCATAGTTAATGTACTCATTTTGTCTGTGGTGTAACAAATTTAAATTGTTACGCCACAGACAGTTACACCACATACATTTTTGAGATGCTATAGTAAAAACATACACATCGTTTATAGTACTTTGATAATGACAATACAAAACTCATTTATACATACATTGTAGGCAGCAAAAACGAAGATCTTTGGTTCAGTGAATCGCTATTTAATTTTGAAGACAAAACTTTATTAATCCAATCTTGTGTTATGCAATAGCATATACACAAAAGTTCATGCAGACCTATTTATAAAAGATTTGTTAAGTCTTAAAAGTACAATGTGTATAGCATTTTCGCGTTGTGTTCCTTTTTCGCAGTTGTCGTTCTTAGTACGTCAATTCCCGGATTCGGTCTTTTCCCTTTTATGAATTCGGAAATGTTCTTCTTTTTTCGTACTGTATGAAAAAGTAAACAAATAGTAGAATTTTGTTTTTAAGTTTTTAAATGTTTGAACTTATTTATACGTGAAAATGGCGACGCAGTCACTGCAGTATGAATAGCAAAAGAGTAAATTCACGAAGCAGGTTTGTGAATACAAAAGTCATTCATGAATTAGCTCTGTATTCTTATTTAAGCGTAATCTAGAAAACCGGTCAACATCCCTGCATGTTGAAGCTTGCGCGGTTTCAAAGATCTAGACAGCGAATCCAGATTCAGTGCAAGTTTTCGGCCACTGTTGTCTTTCAAGTGCAGCTGAACAGGTTAGACAGTTAAGCTGTCTGCAAGTGGCTGCTTTTAAATTCTGACGGTCCAGCATCCCTGTATAGATTGCGTCGAAATGGTTTGACTACTGAACAGTTGAAGTATCATTTGGCGCTAACTATAGTCTAGTCTGATTCGAATATCTGTCACTGTCTAGTTTCTCCACGCGCCAAAACCCATATCTGCGTATGAGTAGTTTCAAGATTTAACAAGTTTAACCACTGAAGGTTTTTGCGGTCTCTAGTTGAACTATGGTTAACCATGGTAACTCAGTACTGACTGAGCTAACCAGGTTGCCAGATAACCTGTTACTTACGCATATTCCTTTTGGTTAATCATTTGTTTATCACATTTTTAAGGTTGTTTTCAACTGTTTCTCTAGTGTGAATAAAACAGTTTAAACTGAACAATTGGGTATCGTGGTGGTATGGGTTGTGGCGCGGTATCAGAAATGGCGCACCTGAGATTAGTGGTCTTTTCTTGAGTTTAAGACCCAAAATGACATACATTTCCAGTATAATTTTGGAAGGATGTATGGTTTTGGTCTGTAATGCAAATAAACAATGTTCAAAGTAAAATTTGGTGCTTTTAGAACTCGAAAGGTATGCTGTACCCGTATTTGTTGTTATTTTCTTATGTCACTTTATTCCTCAAATATCGTAATCCCACAAATTTGTAAAATGAAAATTTTAACTTCAATTTTTTTTTGTAAGAGCCCTGGCATCCATGTTAACACCATGTAACATGATTAAAATATCCTACACACTGTCAAACACAGGCAATGGTGTTCAGAAGGATGTAACTTTCTTATTAAGAAAAACTGAAAAAACTAGTCAAAATCTGAAAAAAATATGTTTCGAAAATTTTGTTAATATTAACTGTCATTGATATTTTCGGCATTCCAAAGTCAAGTTGGTGACAGATCAGATTATGCAGATGCCATGAATGATTCTTACATGACAGTAATAGATGATTTAACACTTGTTTGGACATCTTTAAGTTGTCTTGGTGACTCAAAAAGTATAATGGCAATTAGTAACCAGTGCAATTCTGTCTCGATACTAATTACTGATTTATTATCTAAGAAGAAGTATACAAAGTAAGCTAACTATTATATAAAAATGGACTATATAGCCATAAAATAAAATTGGAAACAACAACATCATGAATCCTTTTATTTTTTTACAACTAGGGACCTACAGGATAGGTGCGCCATTTCATATCACGCGGACTTGACATAATAAGCTGAGCGTGTCTTTCATTGTAATGGTCATACAACATGCATTGATGGAATTGACTATTGATATTTAGTGTCAACATGTTCCCATTGAATTGCCCTATCATTGCTCAATCACTTTAATTATGAACGTTTTATATTTATAACAAAATAACGACGTAAACTGTTAAGTGCGCCATTTCCAATACCACGGGGATACTATCTGTGACGCTTCAGGGCTCTCGCTACACTTTTGGGACTGGGGCCAGCGGCCCTCAGATAGGGGAATTTCGCGTCGTTTTGAAGAAAAATGGGAATTTTGTCTTGTATAAATATCAATACTATTATAAATGTAAAACATATTAAATGAACAAAAAGCCAATTTCAAGCTATAACAAGAGATATAGCAATGGCTGAACAGCATTTACAAAACTCTTCATTGATTTTCAAAAAAAATATTTATTTTTTTCAGAAAATAGGGGGAAAATATATATTCATTTAGGGGGAATGGGGCCATTATTCGGCCCCAAAAATGGTCAAATGAGAGCCCTGCGTTTACTTAGTAAGGTATGAGCGATCTAACATGGCTGCTACCATTTAAGTAAATCGAAAGGAAAAGATGCATCTATTAAATGTATGATGCCTTAAACACTGTAATCAGTGAACTGTCCAAGGTGTCATCTACTTCATACAACTTCATACATTTCTCTAATGTTTGTCATCAGAGATTCAACTTTTAATGTGATTTAAAGGTCATTGAGTTTTAACTGTTTTACTAAAACAGTACTGTGAACATACTGAGTCCATCCTTACACAACTACAGCCTTAAGCTAAATTGCTTTTAGCTTACGGCAACTTAACAATTAACCTATGCACCCACAGGTCAGGTTACTATATGCCTTTATGGTAAAGTGTTCAGAATGTAGCAATATAAACTGACACATGCTTAATTGTTAACAGAAACCAATTTACAAAATGTAATATGAATGTTCTATATGTAATGTTTTATTATTTCAGGGACCCATTTGCAGTGGATCCTTTACCTAAGGCTTATTATTACCCTTCACCGGAGAGACGACTTAATCGAGCACAGAAAGCAGTAAGTTTGCAGGATATCTGCTATCTTATAATCTACTGCAAACCAATTTTTTTTCGCGAATACTATTTTTGCATTTTGTTGATCGTCAGCATATTCTGATATTGGCGACTACAAATTTTTTGAGTGTTTTTTAGTTTCCTGCAATGTCCATATTAATGTTTTTTGCAATTTCGCAACAACTTAATATCGTGAAATTCTACCACTTGCAAACTCTGTGAAATTAAATCGCTAGTGGTCACCTGTGTTCTACAAATGATTGTCTTAAGGGAAGTAGTTTAATTAAGTCCAATGAACCCTTGATACCTTACACCTTGGTACATGTACTATAAATGTATATAGGATCAATAGATTCCTACAATAGCAACACAAACCCCTTTGATCCCATTGGTCATTTTATGCCAGGGCTCTCACTAGTGGGCGGTTTGGGCGAAATAGTCACCCTATGGACCGTTACTTTTTTAAATTTAGACCTTGCCATCACAAGCACATATGACAACGATAATTATAACCATAACAACTTATTTATCCTTTAGATTTGTGTCAAAATACTGACTTATTGCTGATTTCCGATATAAATATATCAAAAATTATGTTACAGCGCGTTGTCGCGTGCTGTCACATGCAGTGAATTCACATTATTTCTCCTTAAGGGAAAAGTCACTTCTCCCTAAAATCTTAGGCTAGCTAGAGCCCTGTATGCTGTCATTGTAAACACTGGTATTTTACATTTGGAAATATTTTATATTTTTAGACAGCTATTAAAACCAACTCTCCAACTGAAGGCGTATCAGAAACAGAAGAAAATGAGGGAAAGTTAAATCCAGCAGATGAGCTGTTCCTGAAAGGTGCTAACAGCTATCAGCTGAAACAAGCAGGTGTTCATGATGATGATGATGATGATTTTGACGAGTCCTGGCCATGTAGTGAAAGGCCATCAGCCACAAGGTATGTACCTTTTCATCGTCTGTTTATTCTAACACAGGGTTTTAATAAATTGACTCTTGAAACTGCATTTTGACTCCTGAATCTCTTAGCCAAAGAGTCAAGTTTGCTATAATGGCGATGGATAACATCAAGAATGAGGTGTCGTGAGTGATTTATATAAATTAGGTAAACTCAATGGATAACATCAGGAATGAGGTTTCGAGAGTGATTATATAAGTTAGAAAAACTTGTTTCACAATCGACCTTAACTAAATTAGTATAAACTAACAGTCTTCAGAACTAGTGAGTTTCCTAATGAAGTTGTCATCCCATAGTATTTTAATTTGGCTTGACAAAGAAGAACCTGAGACTTAAATTGGAGGGTTTTTAACATTTTAGGAAATTTGCATAAAGTTAGAAGTGTTGAAAAATGAGGATGGTTTGAGTGTAATTTTCCTTTATTGTACTTTCATTTGAAGTTCTGAATGTTGAAAATTAACTACAAATGTAGTCATTCCTACAATTCGGCATCTAATGCAAGGTAGTCCTTGCAGTGGTATAATACAGAAAATTTTACATGATCCTGACCTTTATGCATGAATATATTACAAGGTTCTTGCGTTGAATATATAAATTTCTGCGAGCAAAATGTGCAATTTCATCCCTTTAGATTTGTCTTGGTATTACACCTCAAGACTTTTTGTGATAATTCCCACTTATGAAAACATACAACCGGCATTATAAATAACAGCAATTTATCAGCTGTTGAATTATGCTAATAGAAGGTCAAGAGTCGTGTCAAATTCTATGCACTATATAGGTGTTCACATATTTCTGGCAGACAAAGTCAAATCCTGGAAGTACATAAATAATGTTTTGGTGTAAGTTACAAAAATGCTTATACTTATCAACTGGCAAGGATATAGAACATATTGTTGATTGTATGTATTTTTAGTTTGCCTGATGTAGATGATACTGCACTGGATATAGACAAATATCTACAATTTGGTAAAGACCAAGAACAGTTACCTGAAAGAATAAGAATGCCAGGTTCTTACACACGTGGACCTGCACTGTCAACTAGGAAACCCACAGGTAGGTGTATCTCATAATCTGTATTATCAGGCACAGAATTCAGACATTTTTCCATGTTCTGCAAAACTATTTGTATTTTGGGGCATTGAAGTCAATGGATTTTGATAAAAATGCAAGTTAATCATGGATTTCAAAGATAAATAAATAAAACGAACATGAAACTGTCGAGATTTTAATTTTGTGACTGAGTTCATCTATGCAAATCATGCAGGGATTTTTGCTGGATGTCGGTCTGTCTTGATGTCACAAAGTTTGTCTTCAATTGTTCTTCTTAAACACTTGTCCGATTTCAATGAAACTTCACATAAATTCTTGGTACATGTACTAAGCCTAGTTAAGAATAATGTCAGGAATTTACGGATAAATGATTTTTGTCAAAATTAAACTGTGGTGATTTTAATTTTGTGACTGAGTTTATCTATGCCATAATGGCATAAACTATGCTGATCATAAGGACGGATGATTTTTGCCAGAGTTAAGGCCCCTTGTGGGAGACATATGTTTTTGTGTCAGATCCTTCTAGTTTATCTTATAACACCCCAGATACATAGTATAGCTTGGTTGAAGTCATGCTTTCAGTAAACTGGTAATTCCATTTGTCCATCTGTAGATTTTGTCTGTTACCATTGGTGGTATCTCCATTCAATCTTCAGTGATAGCTCTGGTGACACTTTGGGGTTTTATTTCTGTTGTTGTTTTTTCTTTTAGGAAAGCCTCTTAAAAGTAAAATTCCAGTCCGAGATGACAAACTAGGTCAGAATGGTGTTACAGATGGGTTTGAGAGACCTGGTGAAGAGGTGGATACATCTGATCAGGAAGGATCTGTTCTACAAAGGTACATGATTTGTAATTTGGGACATATACTCAGCGTCAATGAAAAGTTACCACCCTATTGACTCTTATATTTCAAAATTCATGTTACACTGTGTTAAAAGCCGAATTTACAGTGTAGTCACAGCTATCCTATTTAACAATATATATATTCAAATGCACACTCTACAAAACTTTTGTACCGATTGGTCATATTGTATACAAAATGTGTACAGAGATATATATAAGTGGTAACTTTTCAGTGACGCCCAGTATACTTAAACTTGCACACATGTTACAGAAACCAACATTATTTCCAAACTTTCATGGAAGAGAATGTCCTGCAGTGACTGGGAATAGAAATTGTAAACCATGTCACTAATAGCTAATTTCTACTTTATGCTGATGTTAAGTCTGCTTTGATGTACCTGTCCGTCATACTTGGTGTATTGATGGGTTTGAAGTTGTTAGTTGCTGCTGTAATATTGTTCCTTTAATTCCGGTTTCATGGTCATCTAGAATTAAACTGATTTTTGGCACTATTTTAGTTAAGAATGGGACGTTCTTTCATGTGAAGGAATATCATTTTTGTTGTCAAGTTTTCATAAAAGGGTATGACCATTTGTGACCGTGGAACTAACCAAGATAGTCAAGTTACAAAATCAGCACACTATCCACTTGACCACAGCCGTGGCTACCAATATTAATGTAAAATATATATGAGAATATATTGAGTTCTATTCACTCTCTGCTGTAATATGATACAAATGCAATGCAATACTTTAGAGCCAGTATTAAAGTTGAACAGCTCTATCTTGTGTTATTACAAAAATGATTATTATATACAGGTATGTGAACAGATTCCGGAACAGTGAACCAACGAGCAGAGATGATAGAGCAAGAACGGCGGCAACATCTTCGCAAGATTTCTGGTGGTTGTCAAATGGCCCGCCACAAATTCCTGCCAAGGAACCACCAAGCAGAGATAAACAAACTGTAGAGGGTTCGTCTCAATCGTCTGCTCTTACAAGAGAAAACTTGGACAGATATCGACAATTACAAGATCAAGCAGAAAATAATGTAATATTATAATATAGTTATTGCACATACTCATTAATCTGAAAATCTTAAACACTATTAGTGTAATGTAGAGATTGGACTGAATACCCGAATATTTGGAAACCGGTTGAATATTCAAATCCAAAGTTCATACTCAAATTTTACTATCCAACAAGTTGGTTCGATCAAGATCTGCGAAATAAAAAATGGTTGTCTGTTTGTGAGATTATGTACCGTAATCTTTGAGAGGACAACTGAAATAAGATTTGGAATAAGTATTGAATATTCGAACATATTCGAATAGGCTTTTCGAATATTCGAATACTGATTTTGGTATTCGTAACCATCTCTAGTATAGTGTAAGAGTTGACTACTGTAAACTGTCTATTTTAAACTTCAGCATTATAGTTACAGGACACATAACCAGTATACACAGGGTGTACTATTGTAATATAGGAGGGTGATTCATAAATGCTGTAAAATCAGTAATATTCATGGGGGATTTAATTCCATGGATGACCTCAACCACGAAATAAATCTCCAATTAATAATTATTATACCAATGAATATGTGAAGTTAACAGTGGCTGCCAGGCTTAATTTCAAGTTCAGTCAGGTATAAGACTGGGATTTTGGGAAGTATGACTTTCATGATTAATTCCTATGCATATGACTCTAAACCGTGGTTTATTCACTGGTATATCATGCAAAAGTACAATCTATTTCCTAATTATTTAACCAATATTGCTGACACTTAGTCCAAGAGTGGATTGAAATATAACAAAAATACTACCTTAAAACATGAAGTCCAAGCAAGTACTCTAAAAAGACTATAGGAACTGTGACATCACAATGACTACTCTGGTCCAACATCATGACATTGTTGCATATAACAATTCAGGGGTCAGGAAATCCTGAATTGCTGCTTTAGAGAGAATTATCTTTTCTGCAAAAAGTAAAATTTATTTGATGAAAAAATTCAAGTTATGGTCATTTTAATCTGAATTTCAACAATAAAACAATGTTTGAAACCTAGTTAAGGTGTAGGTTTGCGTGCTACTGGCATCCAAAATAGACTTATGACTCGTTTTCAGGATTGGGCATTAGGCCTCAGTATGACCCCTGTAGCATGCATTAGACCATCATTGGTGGCGTAATTCATTGTCAATATGACATCCAATGAATGATGAATGAATGAACAGCTAGTCATGTGGCAAGCTACACTTAAAACACCTATTGCCTACAAATAAAAGCTTGAATGCAATTGATAAAATACATGTAACTACTGAATTTCTTTAATATTCGTTGACATGAATTTGAACGAGACATCAAGAATGATAAATATAGTGAAGTTGTAACAATGTTTTCAACTCTCCCATATTGACTTTCCTGGATTTCTATTATTATATTATAGATGTTATTTGTTTATTCAGAGAATTCATGGCAACGTTCCTGCTTCGCCCGGAGATAAGAGAACTATTGAACTACAAGAACGTGCTGAAAAATTACTGGAGAGAAGGTATGTGTTATAATCTATTATTGCACAAGGTTCCTACAGGTCTTGAAAAGTCCTTGAATTTGGTTTCAACCTTGAAAAGTACTTTATTTAGTGCTACCTTGGAAAAATGCCAACATTGTGCTAGAATTTATTTGAAAATCCTTGAATTCAGACAAAAAGCCTTGGATATCAATAAAAGTGTGTGGATGTTGTCAAAGTGGCACATTTGATATCTGCATAAAAATGAAACAGAAACACTCCCAAAAATTAAAAGCACATAAATGTTAATGAATTGAGCATAATCAGGTTTTCTTGTGTATGACGTCACTCGGTAAATATTGGGGAAATTGCCTTGAAAATACTTATTCTACCTTGAAAAGTCCTTGAATTTGGGTGTGAGAGTTTTGTATGAACCATGTTGCATGTGTTACATATTATGTACTTTTTGAATGGGAGATGTTGCATTATTTCTCTCTATATCTTTAGGACATTAACACCACTGGTATCACAGTTACTGTTCATGTAAGGACTAAAATTGTATGTTCAAGAATCAATCTAACCATTTGTCTTGTAACTTCTTCCTGTGTAAAAATACATCCTTTTTTTTTTTTGAGGTTTTGAGGTTTTGGTATATTTTATTTTGTATAACTCATTTTCATATTTACAAACAAGCTCAATGGCTTTTCAAAGACTATGCTAACAGAGTTTAAAACTACCTACTATTCAATTTACAGAAATAAACTATTAATTAATTATTCCTTTGTAAAAATACATCCTGTTATGTATGAGGACCATCTTATATACTGGTGAATGAATTTTGAAATTTACTTGAAATGTTTGTGTTACACCCCATACTTAATTCTGTGTTGGAAATGTGTTGACATGATGTATACTTACTTGTGTGTTTGTGTATAGTTGTAGTACAGTGCTGTCTACAGAGCCTGCTGTATCCACAGAAGGTTTAGGCAGTAATACAAGTGGTATGTCAAGTCTCGACGAGTATTCTCATAAACCTACATTTGCTCACTATCTAGGTAAGTCACTTTAATATGTAAGTAAACATTTAAAGTCATAAATCGAGTCAGGGGTTCCACTAGCTTCTGAATCTTGACAATCCTGTCATTTTCACACTTTTGGACATAATTTTACCATTTATGGGCAAAATACCCGTGGTTTTAAGAGAAAATTACCCTTCAAACCAAAATCTTGCGGGCCAAAATGAGGCTGTTTGGAAATTTCAGGGATGAAAACCCCTACTCCTGAGTCAAATGGAACCCCTGGCAGTGAGTTGACCTTACTAGTTCCCATGGAATTAATTATTAACCCACAATAACATCATCTGCTGTAAAACACTATACAGTCAGAACTCGATACAACGACGCTGTTCGTTTCCAAGAAAAATGTCGTTGTAACGAATATGTCAGTATACTGAATTGATACAAAAAGCGTTTTAATACTTTTGTCCCCAAATATGTTGTCACTATATTGAATTTGTCAGTATATCGGGTGTCGTTATATCGAGTTCTGACTGTACCAACTTCTCCACAAGTGGAGGATATGACTGAAGTCAATAGCAATGAGCTGCCTAATGTAGCAATCAAACCTTGATTCTAGCTGTCTACAAACTTAACCAGAGTTATATCTTTAAAGCCTAGTTCCCAGTGAGCATTTTCGGTTCCTCATGGTCTAGGGAAAGCTTCAGGGAAGTCATGAGACAGTTTCTGAAATCCGAAGGATTTGTGATGAATCGGGTGGTATCAAAGAAATTGGGAGAACATCGCCAATGTGGAAATCCTTGGTGGGACCTACATAATACTCCATGGTCTCACCAAATTTAACCAGTATATGTTAAAAACATAAAAGCATATCAATCTGGGAAAATGTCAATTTAGTATTTTTTTCTGGATCAATTTTAGAACCAGAAGCACCTGCTAAGTATCAATCATTGGTTGCCCCACCGTTACCTGGACAAAGAGCTCCTACAGAGAATGATCCATTATATCAATGGAGACTACGACGTAGAATAGAGGTAGCACAACAATCGGCCCCCGTACAAACTCCTCAGTTTGATTTCTTGGGTAAAAGTGAACAACAGGTGAGTGAATATATTACTATTGTAATGATTATCAGGGTTCCACTAGCTTCTGGATCTGAAAGGCTTTTTAATACTTCAGACTAAATTTTACCATTTTATAAGCAAAATACCCAAGATTTAAGAGAAAATGACCCTTTAAACAGGACCATAATCATGATGAGGGTCAAAATGTGGGTTTTTGGAAATTTCAAGGGTTAAAACTCCTACTCCCGAGTCAAATGGAACCCCTGGACTATATCTCTCCCATGACTGACCCCTTAGTCCAGTGGTTTGAACATCTATATTGTGAGGTTGTAGGTCTGATCCCTGACTGCTACATGCCCAAGTTATTAATGTAACTCTTAAGCTAAAATGTCCGCATTTTTAGCTTGACATTTTAAAGAATAAGTAGAGCTATTGCACTACCGTAGCGTCAGCTTTCAAGTACCTTAGACTATCTCTGTGTTACCAACCTTTTCATCTCTAGATGGGTGGCAAACACTTGCTAGAGAATAATATGACTGGGTAGTCTCCATATGACTTACGTGATATAAATTAATATTGCTGAACTTTCAGAAAAAAATGGATTCCAAATTGGATGAATTCAAGCAACGGTTGGCAGGCCGAGTTCCTGCTAAATCTCAAGTACAGTTTACGCCAGCTCCCGTGGTAGAAAAGGTAAGCGTGAAATAAAAAAATGTGCAATAATCTTGACTTGAAAATCTTTAAGCAAGCAGTAGTATACCTGTAAGTAACCATGTAATAGAACTTAGAATAACTGGTTATTTCCCCTTGCATCAGGTGGGGCGTCATCATATTCTTCTCTCACATGTTTCTCATTAAGTATTTTAAGTATAGTCTCAAATTATAAAATAATACTATATATGCAGATTAAAACAAAAGTTGTGTACACCTGGTATTTTGCTTTTGCTAGTGTAGTCTGGTATCATAACGGTATGTGATATATAGAAGAAACTAGAGATGAACTGGTTGGTAATCCAGAGAGGTAGTCTCTCCTGTATTTGTGCTATACACTGGGCAGGTTAAAGGACCAAGGAGTCTATACGGAAAGAGCAAGGGCAGTGCGCACAGATTCCTTGTATCACACAAACGTTCTGTCTCTTCGCTCGAAGCCAGGGGTCATTGGCCGGTTAGGCAGGGAAAAAACTGAATAACCATGCACTACGACTGTCCCAGTCGAATGCAAAAAAATTATGTTGATCTTTTATTGAATTAATAAAACTTTTTGAATAAAACCAAAATGAAGCTTACCAAAGATCGCTTCATATATTATTATTTTTTTCAACTTGTTCAATAAATTCCATAATCAACCAACATTCATTCAATATCCTGGTTTCTAAACTCAGTAGACTATTTAAATACTAGTACTTGATGTACATGATTTAAGCATCGATATTTGGTTCATACCAGGACATGTTCAACTGTATTAGCCTTACATTGTGGAAGTCGAGTCAAACTTTCCAAATTTATACTTTCAGTCTGGCGTCAATGTTTGCCAAACCCAGCAGACGACAAACAACCAAACATGGCAGCCGAAGATAGCCAGTCCAAGTTTACATCGTACAAAACCAAAATCTGATCCTCAATCTGACATTGATCCCCATCTGCATCTAATGTGTGATTTATTACCTTGTCCACATAGTGGTAAAATGTTTGAGCTTGGAACAAGTTATGAGTCTCAGCCTGGAACCAGTTCTAAGATAAACAACTCTGTACAGAAATTTGAAAAGGGAGACAAATGTGTAACAGAAATTAATGAATATAAACAGTATTTAGAAGCTGAAAAACCAGATATTGATAGATCTTCTAAAAAAGCTGAAATGAGTGATAAAAACGATGATAAAAACTTGACAGTGAAAGGAAAACATGTTAAAAGTATTCAAGATATTGAGAAAATGGTGCAAGGTATTGGAAGGGATGATACTGATAATGTTGCCATGGAAACGGTAGATGTTGTTGATAAGAATGATGGGAAATATAGAATAGTTGAACAAAGTGATAGATCTGGTTCGAACTCGGCAAGATCTGTGAAAAGTTGTAAATCAGACAAACAAAACAAAGTTAGAGAAAACAAGTCAGGTAAAGTAGATACTGATACAAGACAGGATTCCAAGTCTAGGAAGGATTCATCAATACAGCCACAACATTCTAGCAGTCCTAAAAATGGAAGGAAAGGTGTTAGTGATGCTATTGGACAGGTTGGTAGTAATATTATGATTGGATATAACGTCAGTTCTCAATCAATTACCTTTAAATCTATTTAAACAGTAAATTTTAGTATTTGCTTTTAATGGATTATGGAGTTTTTTCAGTGAAAATAACAGTGAAATTACCACTATGTTTTTTTCACTGTTTAGATGCTCGCTCCAGTATCACGCAGAAAAAGAAATATAAAGTCAACGGCACTGGGCTTAAAAATATGCGTTTCATCATCATGACGTCATAATTCTCACGTCGTGACATTCCAATTTCGACGTGATTTTTTCCAATTAAGCCAATTATGGCACATTTTAAGAGTAATTGAGGCATATAATAAACATATAATACACCACTCGTAAAAATATTGATTTTCTGTGATCACTCAGTAAAATAAAATTTGATCTTACACCAAATTCAACTAATATCCTATGTATAATCACATGGTCCAACAGATTAGCTTGAAAACCTTCATCAAACACCTTTGACCAACAATAAGGTGGAGTTATCTCTTTTCTGGCATAATTGAATTGAATTGACAAGTTACCAGTTGCTGATCAATGAATCTGTTTACCAATATGTAGATTGTGTGAATTTTTAATTTGTGCCTACATGTAGTTGCATATAAGTCATAGTGTTCATTTGCGAATCTTCAACAAATAGTTGTTTGGTGACTGTCAGTTGCCAGGTAACTGTATTATAACGAAATCGATTTTATAGAGATCATGTAACTATGAGGGCAGTAGCTACACTCTTCTGCCAGCTAATCACTGTCATTTTGGCATTATTATTATAAGTTAATATCAAAAGTTTTGTTATACTTTTTAGCCTGACATGGTCAAAGTGAGCTTTCAGTATCATTGAATTTTTTCATCATTCCATTATCCATGATGTATTCAAACAAAGACCTAAGTTATTTTTAGGTCTTTGATTCAAGGATGCCATAAAACAACTATCTTATACAGTTGACCAACAATTTCAGGGAATCTTCATTACATGTGATATAACTTTGTTGTAGGTTGTAAAGGAGCATTTATTTCGTACATCCACCAGTACAGTGTTGTCGAGTGTTGATAGTCTACCTCCGTCTGCATCTACAGAACGGTTACCTGGGAAACTGAAACCAGCGTCACAACTTCACTCAAAACAACATGTCAATGATGGTATGACAGTGTTTATTGAAGCTGTATTTTAGTATTCGATGGTCAGATAAATATGACCTCTCTGGTAGTCACAAGGTGCTTGACTGTGTGTCATCCGTTATGTTGTCCCATGTACCTCCTGAACTTGAAGTTGTGTAGCTATGGTCACAAACTTTGCAGCAATCACTGTAGAAAGTGAAGAGGGGTTTTGTTGTAGCTTTATCCAAGTTTTCCAAACACACACTTTCCATCAAAGATGGGCGAGTATATTATTTTGCTGATGGTCATCAGTCAGTCTGTCTGTAAACCAAATGGTTTCCAGTTAATAACTTGAGAACACTTCATCTCAGATACATCAAACATGGTTTGAGGGTATATCATGTCCAACAGATGACCTTGATAGAATTTCAAAACTGGGCAAAAATCAGGGAATTTCAAAATTGGGCAAAAATCTGGGAAGTATCTGGGAATTTTACAAATACTGAAAAAATGTGTCTACTGGCAGCTTCTCTTCATGACTTTATTCAATAGATGTATTTCTTGAAAAAAAACTATATTTATTATAAGATAGGTGTAAATAATGAGTTTGGTGTCGTATGTATTGGTATAAGGGGACGTTGGAGGCCATATGTTCAGCTATATACCTTTCGGTGAGGGACAAATCAGGGAATCATCATGAAATTTCGTTTTCTGTGGCCATCCTGACCTTAGCATTCATGGAATGTCCATGTTTTGTGTTTTGCTCCTATTCTCTGTGATGCATACTAAGCATATTTGTATTTATTCAGATGAGACTTGTGAGTCAGACGGTGAATTTGAAGACGATAATCTCCTACAAATGTTACGTAAACAACGAGCCACGTACGAACAACAGTTACAGTATGTACACACTTTTTGTTCATTATCTTATACATACACCGAGAAAAATGATGACTTCATTTAATGCTTGTTGTACATTTTTAGCTCACCTGTCACAAAGTGACAGAGTCAGCTTTTGTGATCACTCTTCGTCCGTCCGTCGTTCGTCCGTCAACAATTTGCTTGTGTAGTCACTAGAGGTCACAATTTTTACCTAATCTTTATGAAACTTGGTCGCAATGATCATCACAACAAAATCTAGGTCAAGTTCGAGATTGGGTCATCTAGGGTAAAAAACTAGGTCACAAGGTCAAATCATCAAAAAACTCTTGAGAAGTCACTACAGGTCACAATTTTGACCCAATCTTTACGAAACTTGGTCACAATGATCGTCTCAACAACATCTAGGTCAAGTTTGATATTGGGTCAACTGGGGTAAAAAACTACTTCACAAGGTCAAATCATTGAAAAACCTTGTGTAGTCACTAGAGGTGACAATTTTGACCTTATCTTATAAAACATGGTCACAATGATCATCTCAACAAAATCTAGGTCAAGTTCAATATTGGGTCATCCGGGGTCAAAAACTAGGTTGCAAGGTCAAATCATAAAAAAACTGTGTATAGTCACTGGAGGTCACAATTTTGGCCTAACCCTTATGAAACTTGGTCAGAGTGATCATCTCAACAAAACCTAGGTCAAGTGCGATATTGCATCATATGGGGCCAAGAACTAGGTCACTAGGTCAAATCACAGGTCTTGCATGTACTGCTACAACAGGTGAGCGACTTAGGGAAAAGGGCCCTCTTGTACTTTTCTCTGTCTTTGTTCAATTACAATGATTATTTAATGCTAACTGATGAGATATGGAGTTCTATCAGTGATAGAAATCCCAGGGGTTCCATTTGACTCAGGAGTAGGGGTTTTGACCCTTGAAATTTCAAAAAAGTCACATTTTGACTCCTTAGATTTTGGTTTGAAGGGTCTTCTTTTCTCTTAAAATCATGAGTATTTTGTCTATAAAATGGTAAAATATAGTCAAAAGTATAAAAATGACCCTTCAGATTCAGAAGCTAGTGGAACCCCTGAATCCTGTAATTTCACAAGGTATCACTCACTGCAAAGTTGTAAGAAAATGAGTCTAAATACTATGGTGTGTTCATGTTTACTGCTTAAAAGTGTAAATAAAACCATTTGATCTCTTGGGGCCAAATATTGTTTACTGCATAATTTTATCGAAACATGATAAAATGTCATAAAAACCTTTCTCCTGTTAATGTGCTACTAGTACATGTATATCCCCTATGGAGCACTATATCCCCATGGAACACTATATCCCCTATGAAGCACTATATCCCAGGGGCTATGGAGCACTATCACCAGTCACAATTGTAACTATGTACATGCAAAATGTAGCTTATGAGCTATCTAAAGCAGCTAAAAAAACTTCAGGCTGCTCGGAGATAAGGCGGACTAGAATGTGTCTGGTGTTAGTTTTACAACCATGTTTTTATACCAAAATATAATAGCAATGATGTTGTACAATTTGGGGTCATTCTCAATCTCATTAAAATCAAATCCTAACATTTGCTCCATTACTTTATGCTTCGAGTGCGGAAGGTCTTGGGTTCGATCCCTGACGTGTCATATATAAAAATATAATGGTACCAGAATTTCCCTTGCTAGATGCTCAGCATAAAAGGGAAACTGGATTCTCTTCTCTCATACCCTTGTGGTGATGGATAACATCAGGAATGAGGTGTCGAGAGTGATTAATATAAGTTGGAAAAACTTGTTTTACAATCGACCTTAAGTATAAGCTAGAGATCTGACATGGTGGAAGTGAGTCCCTGAGGTCCTTGTTCATTCAGGTTTTTGTTATATTTTAATTCCATACATAATATTATAATTGCAGACATATTGATGAGATGCTTGTGAAGCTGGATGACAGATGATGGAATGTGTAGATGTGTTGCTTAGCAATAATTCTATACCTCACTGAGTATCTTCTCTACAAACATTTTATTACTGAACATTCTCTGTGATAGAAACATTAGTGCTTTCAATGTGACATGATAAAATAGTCCTTGTACTGTAATGTAATATATTTCTACTTAATGTACGCATTAATGTGTGCTTTATTAAAGATAAAACACAGGTACATATTCATTTTTTCGAATTCTAACGTAGCCAATGTTCTGCATTTTATGATGCATATAACCGCTGGCCTATTTTCTTCTTCAGAATGCTATAATTTATTTGGCCGTAGCTGTGCTTTATCGGCAAATCACGGACATCTCAGTTTCCTCTATGTTTATATAGATGAAACCACTGGTTATGTTAGAATTTACAGTAATGTTATCACTGTATGTACAAATAGTTCTATATAGTTCAGTAGTTGCACCTTGAGCTATGTTAATTCTTGGGTGAATTCAGCAAACATTTCAATTTACGAGGGTTGTTTCTTTGGTTTTCAAAATGGGGGTCCAGGGACAAAAAATAAGTATACAGTTGCAAAATAAAACTTGGGTTAAATTATTCAATATCTGTTTATCAGATGGTCACAATCATTCTTGTTTCTAAAAGTACAGTTACTAAACAGTTAAAAAAGAGATAGAAGTCAAGATGAAGATGTTCTGAATAAAAATAAACATGTGATCCAAAAGATATATAAACCAAATATGTATACATTATCGAAGTACTTGTATGTTTGTTTTCAGTTTAGAAATTAAATGTAAATAAATTATTCAAATTTCTAGTTCTAAAAGATTGTTTGTCATTATGTACCCATCAATACATGGATTCAATAGCTCAGTGATTAGCGTGTTTGCCGTTTAATCTGGCGACCCGGAGTTCAAATCCGGTTGGAGGCAAACATATGCCTGCCATATTTCAGTAGAAAGCTGACTGGCATATAAAGGCTATGCTCAGCAAGAAATGTTAGTGTGATATCAGTTAATCAGTTGCTATAGCAACTTGTCACCTGATCTATACAAGAACTGTTACAACCTTCTTAACTTACTCAACTCAGGATGCAGGGGTTCCATTTGTCTCGGGAGTAGGGGTTTTGACCCTTGAAATTACCAAAAAGCCACATTTTGACCCTCAACATTTTGATTTGTAGGGTCATTTTCTCTTAATATCGTGGGTATTTTGCCTACAAAATGGTACAATTTAATCAAAAGTCTCAAAATGACCCTTTTAAAGTCAGAAGCTAGTGGAACTCCTGGGATGGTGAAATATCTTCATGATAACGTACGAGGGCCATTAAAACATTACGTAGACATAACACCATTGTTTGTTAAGCTATCTATCATCTGAATTTCGTCAACTTTGGTAGAAATATTTTCCCCTTGTTAATGAATTAAGCCCGTATATAAATCGAGAAAAATATATGTCATATTCAAAAATAAATGTAGTTACACGCATGTTAACATGCGTGGTAGTTATAGCAACGCAAGATTGAGGCATACGTGGCAACCCGTCGCTTACTTGTGGGACATTTGTGTTTATATCTTTGCTCTATCACTTTCCGTTCATGTTGGGAAAACCTGTTAACAATTCTTGTGTGTATCCTGTGACACTTTGTAGTTCTTCGTTTCAAATAATGACGTCATATCTAACACCGTTACGGAAATTTGGTTATCATACCAAGCCACTCTATTACTAGCAGTAAGAACGCAACGTCAAGGGAAACCGCAGGGCAACGCGTCATGATTAAATTACGTGTGACGCTTGGGAAACACAAATACGAACTTTAATTATGTTTGAAAATGGGAGATATCATCACAACAAACTGCTGATACATCGTATAAAATCTGCAATTCTGGCATACTAATGAATTGTTTATTTATCTTGAAAATAGACTAGTTAATTGATTTCTCTACGTATTTTTTAATGACCATCGTATGTTTGATTACTGAGGTTGGGCATGTTATAATCTTGCTATACGTTGGGGCTATGGCCATTTTCTCCAAAGCCGAGATTCTAACGATTTGCAAGTTAATACTGGTTGATTATTATTACCAGATACACTGTATAGGTTGACTTGCCGGTGTATTTGACTAAACCAACAAGAAAAATACAACCAATCTTTGTATCTACCCATAGCTTTACATTTTGAGTCGACCTACCCATGGTTCTATGCTGAGTGCCCTGTAAGGAATATACCATGGATTCTGCCGGGGATTTAACCTCGTATGCGGTGCTCTTTTGGTCATTGTTTTCTTTATTTGTGTCTCTATGATATTGATAAGCACCCTAGAACACGTACTTTACCATCAAAGCAGGTACACAGCTGCAGTAACAACCCGACAAACACCCGAAGTACACACTACACAAAATCTGCATTGGTGTAGTTTTTAGGTGCATGTCTGAACTTCAGGTTTTTTAGCTTACCAAAACGCCTGTTTTCCTTTTTTTCCCTACATAAATTGTACATTTTTGAGGATTTCAGGTTTTTCAGAATTTCATACTTTCACCCATGAAGGTGCAACATTAACTTTTGTTGATGTTCTCATTTGTTTGTAATCAGATTGTAATAAAGCCTAATTAATTGTCATTCCACATATCCTAGCTACAGAATCAAACACGTATCGCATCCCAATCGCGTTCGACAAGCAATACATCCTAGGTCCCGCTGAGCATTTTCGCCTTGAGGCGATGTACTCCCGATGGAAATTAATGAGTGGAACAGGGTCCTCGTGGTTTAGGGGAAGATTCGGGGAAGTCATGAGACAATTTGTGAGATCAGGAAAACGTTCTGTGTCGGTCCAACAACCTCGGGGATGTACTGCCGATGGAAATCAGGAGGTTCCCCCTATGTCTGAGTGAAGTTCCATGATGTGTCTGGGAACTTGACTAACAACTGATGTATGGGGATGCTGTGTAAAGAGTCCATAGCATTTTTCACGTATAGACTATAGCAGGGTGTCGCTTATAGACTCGTCTTACGCTTCAAAGACATCGCTCCGTACCAGTGAATATATAAGCTACAGGATGGTACCCGTAACATTGTATTTGAAGGAATAATAAACATACACGGCTACAAATGTGACAGACACTTCTTGACGGCTATTCTTGGTCTTGTATAAATAGGTAAACAGTGGTAAAATTCGATTTTTTTAAAAAATAGCTCACTCTACCCCCAATCTTCCCGAGATCATGTTTGTATACAAAGTCATTTATACCACCAGCTAGCTATTAGTAAATGGGAAATTGTTATTGTTCATTCATCCAATAGATTGCCGGTGGGCATTTTGCATATGAATACGGTGATCTCTCCTATACAATTTACCATTGAGCGGATCACGGAAAACCCGTGTTTTCTCTGGCCTTAAAGGGGAAGCTAGTGGACAACTAGAAGACATTGTAAAAAGCTTTCAAATGATCAACACAATTGTTTAAGAATTATAAAAATACATACATCTTTGTTAAATAAATGGCGGTATAAGTTGAATCACTCCTAATATTAGGTTAACACGTTACACAAGAAAATAGGTTTAAATACAATATACAATATACTTCATTCGAGAAACAATACATGCTGTATTGCTATATGTCTACTGACTTCCCCCTTTAAATGACCACTTGTTACGACAATGCGTGAATACAGGCGGAAAAAGCCGAAATAAGTGGGTCACTATTGACCCCATAACACGTGACTTATTTCGTGGATTTGAAATTATTGTGTTTGCCATTTTTAAATGGAGTATGAATAAGAAAATAATTGTGAACGTTGGGTGCTGCATATGAAAAATCTATGGGATGTGAGTATAAGTTAGTTAACGTGTATGATAATCATAACTTCTTGTTTACCTCCTCTTCTTGCGAGTTATTTGCAGGCCCACTCTGGATCATGTTCGCAAATGTTTACAACTTTTATCAGTTTACGCCGTTTTCATCAAGTTTTCAGTTATCTGTTATAACTTATATTCGGAGACTGATTCACCTAACCAGTTTACTGGACTGTATCATTACCAGTATTAGCTTACACTTCCACAAGGAACCAGCAACTTCACCTGTTCACCACACAGGTGAAGGAGAATTGTCATTGTGGCCAAATTTCCATGGAAGTGTACGACCTGACCGAGTACAGGTGAAGGGTTGGAAGTGCAGCATTCAGCTTTTTGTACTTTGTATTATTTAAACGCTTGAAAAAGTAGTCACTTTCAACAGGGATTTAAATAACACTACGTTGATATATATCTATGCTTTCAATCAAATATGTTTTCATGCATTGCATGTGCAAGGTAGCAATACTTTAACAGACCACATGTAGACGATATTAGACATTCAAATAATAAATACAAGCGTACAGTTATTTCCTGATCGGAAAGCAGACATAATGAACTGCTATGTGCATTACACTCTATTTTTTATATCTATTTATTTTCATGAAAGCATGTTACATAAAAAAGTCAAATATATACATATAACTTCATGAAATATAGCGACATAGCATTTTTAACCAACAAACTTGTTTAAAAATACACTATTTTATTACCATATACTAAACTGCATGTTTTGGTGGTATTGAAAATGTGATAGATAACTGTATTATCTCTGTGTGTATGTGTGCTTAGTTATACTTGCAGACTTGCATCCATGCTGTCACTTACTACATACTTATTTTATTTTGTTTATTCATGTAACATATAGCCTTGTCATACCTGCTGCTCTCTTCAAGCAGTTGTACAGTATAAGTACTTTCCATGGCTTAAAGTTGAAGTTGAGGGAAGCTGTATACTACAGTAGATATGACCCCATAGCCCCCGTCACAGACCCAAAACATGTACATAACGTTTAATAAGAACATATGGAAAATTATTTTTTAACAAAAAGCTATTTAAATATTGTGTAGGGGACTATGTGGCCATATCCACACGAGCTCATGTGTTGTATACGAACGAAAGTAAACAGTCAATATGAAGTATTGAATACTAACATAACTTTAGGAAAATTTACAGTCATCCGTACGTTGGCGTCACACGGGAGTAGGTACATCTATCAATCATTTTGTTGAAAGTATGCCACCTGTTACACTTTTAAGTGCAAATGTTAAAGTTTAGGTACAAGCTTTATACCCCCGAAATGTTAAATACTAATATTGAAACGTCCGTCCGTTTGTCCGGTATTCAGGTTAAGTTTTTAATAAAGTTCAATAGTTTGTTACCTATCAATGATATTGCATTGAAACTTAGTACACTTAAATTTATCATCATAAGACAATCATACTTGACAAGGGGCACAACTCTGGGCGATTTTGTAAGGAGTTATGGCCCGTTTTCACTTAGACATTTTGGTTAAAGTTCAATATTTTGTTAACTATCAATGTTATTACATTAAAACTTGAGACACACTTATTTAATAGTTTTGTGATTAGTTAACTTCACAAGACAAGTAGCATAACTCTATAATGATTTTGTGAGTAGTTATTGCCCTTTTTAGCTCACCTGTCAGAAAGTGACGGATATAGCTTTTGTGATCACTCTTCGTCCGCCGTCTGTCGTCCGTTGTCTGCCCATCAATAATTCTTTGGTGTAGACAATAAATGTCACAATTTTGGTCTAATCTTTATAAAACTTGGTCACAAGGATCACCTCAACAAAATCTAGATTAAATTTGATATTTGGTCATCCGGGGTCAAAAACTAGATCACAATGTCAAATCATAGAAAACCTTGTGAAGTCACTAAAGGTCACATTTTTAGCGTCATATTTATGAAACTTGGTCTCAGTGATCATTTCAACAAAATCTAGGTTAAGTTTGATAGTGTGTCATCTGGGGTCAAAACTAGGTCTCTAGTCAACCCATAGAAAAAAACTTGTGTTGTTACTGGAGGTCACAATTTTGGCCAAATTTTCATGAAACTTGGTCACAATGATAATCTTAATAAAATATATGTCATCTGGGGTAAAAAAACTAGATAACAAGGGCTTGCATGCACTATTACGATAGGTAAACGACCCTTTGTGCCATCTTGTTAACATAGACAAGTTCTTTCTAAAAAGTTCAATATTTCGTTTACTATCAATGCTATTGCATTGAAACTTGACTTCACTTATTAATTGTCATTAGTTCTCTTCACTAGACAAGTGGCATAACTCTAGGATGATTTTGTAAGGAGTTGTGGCCCTTTTTGTATTAGAATTTTGGTTAAAGTTTGTTTAAAAAGTTGAAAAATTTGTTTGTATCAAAGCTATTGCATTGAAACTTGACACACTTAATTTATTGTCATTAGTCAACTCTACTAGACAAGGGACAATTATCTAGAATGATTTCGAGGTTATGGCTCTTTTGAAATTTTGGTTAAAGGTTTTTGCAACAGTTGCTTTTTTGGGGTGCAATAAAATTTAAAATGGAATAAAATAACACAACGACGCGTTCCAGAAGATGACGTAACCAAACTCTTGCTTTGTCTGTTAGTTCAAGCATTCCGTATTATGGACACTCTTATGTACATGTTTTGTTTATGTTTTGTACATTGATTTCTTACATTCTATTCTTGCCTTACAGATGACATTTGGGATTACGAATCATCGAGTGGACATAACACCTTCAGGTTATCAGTTTTCATGTGAAATGTCACCAAAAGCAACGCTGCAATAAGGATCAGAACTGAATAGAACAGATAAGTGACTTAGTATTTTATAAAAATTTAATGTAGTCCTAATATTTTCTCTATAATATAACTGCCAAGAATGTCGAAAACTAGACCTTTTTTTACATACTATAGAGGTATCAGCATTAACAATTCTCTCATACCCTCGTGGCGATGGATAACATCAGGAATGAGGTGTCGAGAGTGATCAATATATGTGGGAGAAACTTGTTTCACAATCGACGTTAAATAAATAAGTATAAACCATTGACTCATCTACTTATGTACCGTTCTGGTTTTCACACGACCGTATCACAGGCTAAATTAAATGTATTTATTGGAAGATCTAATGTGAAATAGTTGATCGTAAAATGCAGATATTTACTAGTTGAAACTAAACTTTTATTCCAGATTTTCGATATTGCTGCAAGTTTTGTAAATGTATTCGTATATACCGGATACCATTTGGTAGCCACACTATACTGAGAAAGTGTTCAACTATCAATTGTTTTACCGCAAACAACTTATATGCCTACATGTATTCATTACCTGGTCAAATATCAGAGGGTTTCCCGGTTAACCCAAATGGACCGTTTCTTCTAGCATCATTATGGCTTGCTACAAAGCTTCCATACTTGCATGGATATCGTATATAAACACTCCACACGCCAGTATCACCTAACCCCATTTTGGCCTTCACCTTGACCTAATTTTGGACTTAGACTTATTGAAGGGTCAAATTATTGGTTAACCCAAATGGACCGTTTTTTCTAGCATTAATATGGCTTGCTACAAAGCTTTCATACTTGCATGGAGGTTGTATATGAACACTCTCCACACGCCTGTATCACCTAACCTCATTTTGACCTTCACCTTGACCTTATTTTGGACTTTGTCTTACTGAAGGGCCAAATTCTTGGTTAACCAAAACTGACCGTTTCTTCTAGCTGCTACAAAGCTTTCATACTTGCATGGATGTTTTATATGAACACTCTCCATATGTCTGTATCACCTTACCCCATTTTGACCTTCACCCTGACCTAATTTTGGACTTAGACTTATTAAGCGTCCAATTCTTGTTAACCCAAATTTCGTCTTACATCAAGGTCTTGTCTTCAAACTTGACATACTTGTTTACCATCATAAGCCCCTTACCTTGTCAAAGCCATGTAACCCTATCCAACATTTTACAGAATTATGGCCCCTGATTGACTTAGCTTTTTATGGACTATTCTTCCATGGGGACATAAGCGTTTATTGAACGCAGTCTTGTTGTATCTCAAGTAATGTTATGTCTATAAATTTGTGGAAATAGTCTTGTGAGTTTAAAAAACAATTAAAGACTAATAATTGGACTTCAAATAGGTCCATGTCAAAAAATGGAACTTGAATAATCCATACAATCGGGAATACTTGATGATACATTCCATTGGGAATGAGTCCTTTTGCTTTGAAAATGGGTCCGTTTTCAGGACCTGCTAAAGGTGTAGGCAATCCGCTGAATATCACTACATTGGTAAAACTCGCATGATTCATAGCATATTACGTGGCTTTGTTTGATGTAAAGAGTCTTAAAGTCTTAAGTCTAAGTCTATAATATCAAATTCGTAATTATTAAGAGTCATTGACCAATGTTTAATTTTGTATTCCCACTAAATAGCTCATAAAGCTCTGTGAAAATTGTCCAATATTATAGCACCAAAGTACATCACATTGAAATAATGTGCAAAGTCATTGACCTTTGTTTATTTTTTGTAATTGGCCACCATATCTAAATTCATGTGTATACAAAACTTAGACAATTGTTCACCATAGCGGAAGTGATGTGTATACATGCATGAGACAATGTTCACCATAGCGGAAGTGATGTGTATACATGCCTGAGACAATGTTCACCATAGCGGAAGTCAGGTGTATACATGCCTGAGACAATGTTCACCATAGCGGAAGTCAGGTGTATACATGCCTGAGACAATGTTCACCATAGCGGAAGTGATGTGTATACATGCCTGAGACAATGTTCACCATAGCGGAAGTGATGTGTATACAAGACTGTGACAATGTTCACCATAGCGGAAGTGATGTGTATACATGCCTGAGACAATGTTCACCATAGCGGAAGTGATGTGTATACAAGACTGTGACAATGTTATGAGCTAATATGATGGCTTGTATCTTTTATTTTTTTAGCACTGGTTATGGGATTCTATTTTGGAGGCGGAAATGCGTTACACTCCTTCAGTATTATATATAGAGAGCGAGTTTGATAAGATCGACTGCTATGATATTTTATGGATATAATTTGAAACTTGAAACTTGTTTATTGATTAAACGCCTATTTTTATACAATTTACATATTCAATGGCTTTGTACAATCATACATAAAATATAAAATACTGATAAAATATCACTAATACAGGTTGAGCAGATTATAAACGACAATACATAAAACAATATTACAAACTAAAACATAAAATTAATTATGAGCCATGACAAGAAAAGGTAAAACAACCAGCAAGCAATCCTATTGCACAGAATTGACAGTTACATCTTAAAACAACGTATAAAAGTCTCTAAAATAGTGTGTTTTCAGCTTCTTCTTAAAAACCTTTAAAGACTCGGACAGCCTTATGTCTAAGGGGAGACAATTCCATAATTTTGGACCAACTGTTTTGAAACTACGGTCGTTAAATGTCTTTCTTTTGTTAAAAGGAACAACGTAGCTAAAGTCAGCATAACATGGTGATCTCAAACCCGATCATCTTTCAAATTTCAATTTCAAATTCCTATGTTCGTACCTAGCGTGTATACATTATAAAGTAAGATTTTATTTTATGCTAAAATTCGGGGAAAATTAATTGTTAAGGAATTCCCAAACTCACTGTTAGAAATCACATCTTTACTGAGTACGTTGAATATCGAGTATTAAAATATTTGAAGGTGTCGTTATATGGAGTTTTTATGTAATGCCCATATTTATTACCGTCCCTATTGAGACCAATGGAAAAACTAAACAATGTATAAATTATTGATTAATAAAATAAAATTGGTCATGCAATGGCAAATTTGAGGTTTGTCCAAGGACCCTTGGAAGGCACCGTACATCGCGTCCCAACCCGATACTTTGATGGTATAAATATCTACCGGTAAATTTTAACTAGATGTGTTGATCCATTGGTGAAATAAATTTGGCAATGTTACCCCTCCTATGTTTACTGTAGACTTGTATCAGCGATGTGGATGGTTCATACTACTCTGTACAGTGAGCTGCAGTGATGGTACTGTTTAACAGACATAATTCACACACGCTCCTCTATTAATTAGTTTTCTTCTGGGTTCCATATATATTGGAGTTGTATTTAGTCGTCGTCTTTAACCAATGCTTTGTTTCTGCAGCTGTATGTTCTGGAGTCCTGCACAGTATTGTGCAAGTTATTGTTACTTCAAACATGGAGCCTATATCAACATGACCACAATACAACATCTAAGTGATAATTTGTATGTGTTGAGACGTGATGCTGATGATTGCCCATAAGCTAAGTAAAGCTATTGACCTCCTTACTTCCTAATGTGCGAGTACACAGCTCGACTGGTCGTGAATGTAATGATAGGTTGCATACCTTAGGTATTTTATCTTGCGCCATAAATCACCACCTAAGTCAAACTTGTTTTTGGAACACGACCGTCGGACGCATTTACTCTATTATATTAGTTTGTTCTTTTCTATTTTCACCTAGTCAATGGCTGTTTGATTAGTGGCGTTGTTTTGCCAGTAACACTGCACTTGGTCAGGGTCATGATACACGGACTGTCCATATTCATCTTTGTATGCTATATTCAATGTTGGCACTCTTGAAGCCAACTAACTGAACAATGCATCATTTTCCACATTTTTCTCGTTTTACTATCTTAAGAATAAATTGACCCATTTTAAAATGGGTTGTATGATTTATGATCATTTTATGTGCGGAACAGGGTTTCATTTTTCCCTGTTTGGGTTGACCCTTTGACGCCGGACATTCTCCTACCAAAAAACAACCAAACATTTTGACCCACAGTATTCTGACTGAATGTGTAATATGCCTTGAAATGGTATATATTTGGATTACAACATGGTAAAACCCGATATATACTTATCAACACGACCCTTGAGATTTATTCCCTATCCAGCTTTTTCCAGATTTCTTCGATTGCAAGACTGTGACCGGTTCTCTCCCATAATTCGACGTAACTGATGTTGCCTGGTCATCGGGTTTTAAGAATCCTTCTCAGCAAGCTGTTGATGGAGGCCTGAATCTTTTATAATAACTAACTTGGTGGTCCTCCAGGTTTCAGCTCCATAGCAGTACCGCTTTACATTGGAGTTGAACAGGTGAATCTTGGTTGTCAAGGATAGCTCTCATGGACGTCAGATATTCTTCATCTGGATGAAAGTAGTCCTTGCTTTGTCTACCACTGCCTTAGCAGCTATATCTGTTCCTCTCTGTCGATTAATGATACTGCCTAGATATGACCATGGTTGCTCGAATCATTTCAGAATTATTGAACTTATATCGACTTAACATTTACTTAGTTCGTATCCAAAGGCATACATGATGTGCGAGTATATTAACATTTAATATGCATATTTGATATGTTCACAGTTTCAATGATCTCTTTGTGGTATAAAGATGCAGTAGTTTATGTTTAAATTTAGTTAGACTCATTGTTAGAGTAATTTTGATTATTTGCTGTGTTATGTGTCTTAATTAAGAGTATACTGGAATTGCATCAAGTGGCAACGTATGGCAGTATTTCAATGCACGTTTAGTCAAAAAATGAAAGTGCACGTGAAGGTTTATTAAGGGCTTCATTTTCTTTTCAAAAAAGTATCTTGTTACAAATTGCTTTATAAAATTATCAGAATTCTACGACTTTTTTGGTAACTTTTCAATAATGTAAATGTCATTCTTTTAAATACATGTAATCATTGTTTCTCCTTAATATATTTAATTGAATTAACTTTATTGTATCCAAATTTCTACTTTAAAAAGTTTTGATCAGGTTTTCTAGTGTGGCCGATCATTTAAAGGGTACATCTTCACATTTTCTATGTAACAGGGTGAGTCACAATTGTGGGAATGAATGGTTGATATTTTATTTTGAGAAAGTGGATTGTGGCAGGTCATCTACAGTAAGACATTGTCTATTTTACGGGATGAGTCACAAGTGTGATATTGAATGGTAGTTTGGGTTATTTAGAAAAAGAGCATTGTGGCAGGTCATCTACAGTAAGACATTCTCTATTTTACGGGATGAGTCACAATTGAGAGATTGAATGGTTGTTATGATGAAGCGTATGTAGTCGGTTATTCACAGTTATACATTTTATAGGTTACGGGATGAGTCATATCAGCTGCATGTGTATGCACTATGTTCTTGTGTGTAGCATGTTCCCTTGGATTATGATGTGTGATGCCGGATGTTGTGACTGGTCATCTTCAGTAACACATTCTCTATGTTAGGAGGATGAGTCACTTCATCTACAAATTGCACTAGTTCTTGTGTGTATCATGTTCTCCTTGGACTATGATGTGGGGTACCGGGTGTCGTGGCTGATCAGGTCATCTACAGTAACACATTTTATATATTACGGGCTGAGTCACAGCTACGTACATGCACTAAGTTCTTTTGGACAGTGATGTGCAATGTTGATGTAGTATGCGTGTCTACTTGCGTGTGTGCTTATAGGGTGTGTGCGTTTTGTGGGGTTGTTGGGTGTGTGTGTGTGTGTGTGTGTGTGTGTGTGTGTGTGTGTGTGTGTGTGTGTGTGTGTGTGTGTGTGTGTGTGTGTGTGTGTGTGTGTGTGTGTGTGTGTGTGTGTGTGTGTGTGTGTGTGTGTGTGTGTGTGTGTGTGTGTGTGTGTGTGTGTGTGTGTGTGTGTGTGTGTGTGTGTGTGTGTGTGTGTGTGTGTGTGTGTGTGTGTGTGTGTGTGTGTGTGTGTGTGTGTGTGCGTGTGCGTGTGCGTGCGCGTGCGCGTGCGCGTGCGCGTGCGCGTGCGCGTGCGCGTGCGCGTGCGCGTGCGCGTGCGCGTGCGCGTGCGTGTGCGTGTGTGTGTGTGTGCTTGCGGGCGTGGATGCGTTCGGTGGGGTTGCGGGTGTTTATGCGGGATACATGCGTTCGGTGAGCTTGTGGGATGTGCTTGTGTGTGGAACGGATTTACAGTTAAACATCATTATGAATTTTTATTCTAAATGTATGGTTTGATTCCGTATTTGTATTGTTTTGAAATTTAGTACTATAGTTTAGGTTTGGTTCTGTAAATGTTTTTTTTTATTTTCGACACTTTTGTGTCAAAGGTACGATTGCGTATCATAATTTAGTATTTCAATAATTCAATTTTTGAAAAAAGCCCATGTTCAATATATAATGTATGAATTTCTGCCACATTGAGGTGTTTCATTCACATATTTAGTATGGATAAAACGTTATCAACAATTTATGATTAATTTACATGTCAACTATTTCATTTGTTTAAATCTTTTTAAGGTTTTGTGTCTTCAATATTTCGGTTTACTGTAAGGTTTGATTAAATGTCACTTGATCAATATCCAGTATACACGGTTAGGCTGACTCGTTGTGAGTCCTCAAGCCTCATTTAAGGCTTAAAATGAGGCAGTAATTTATCATATTCTTAATTGAAACTTTTATTCATAAATAGGATCTTAAGGCTGGATGGGGTATGTGATGAAGTGAAATGTCTATAGTCCAACTGACCATTCTCCAAACGGCTTATTTGATCAACTCCTATCTATTTTCCATTTGATGATAATGAATGGATTTTGCCTTTCAATAAATAAACTGATGGCCGTTTTCTTCTATGCCCTCAAGATAACACCTGATTGCTCCTTTCATTAACTTAAATGTTGGCTTCTTTGTCCTTTCTTTATAACATTTTATGATAATAGCTGTATTTTGTCTTTTAACAAATAAACTGATGTTAACTTTCTACTGTCCTCTTGAAAGACAACACTTGGCAGCGGCCAATACATTCATACTGCCATTAACTTAAATGCTGGCCGCGCTTTCTTCTCCTTTCTAGATAGCATTTGATAATAATGGAAACACTCCGCCTGTCAATAACTAAAATGATTGTAGCCTTTCCTCTGCTCTGTAATCTCAAGATAACAGTAAATACTGATAAATCCTCTTGTGATTTACTTAAATGATGGCAGTGTTCTATTGTCTTCTCTAGATAAAATATGATAATAATAAATACAAATCGCCCTTCGAGTTTTGAATATTATACTTTAGTCAGATTGCTTTCTTGTATCCTCTCAAGACAATATTTGACAGTGACCAATGTTTGTCTCCTGTCATTTACTAAAATGATGACCCTTTTCTCTTGTCTTCTCTGGATAACATTTTATGATAGTGAAAGAATCCCACCTTTCAATGAGCTTTTCTTCTATCCTCTAAAGAAAATATTTGACAATGTTTAATGCATTCCCCCTGTCAATAATGGCAATGCTTTTAATTTAATGCTAATGGATAAATCCTGCTTTTCATTTAATAAAGTGATATAGCTTTCTTCTATCGTCACATGACAAATGTTAACAGCGGCCAACACATTCCCCTGTCATTTACTAAAATGATAGCAGTGCTTTCTTGTCTTCTCTAGATAACATTTCATGATAATTGATAAAGCATGACTGCTTTTCATTAAAAAAATTAAGATGGTTTTTTCTATCGTCACATGGCAAAAGTTAACAGCGGACTGGTCAACACATATCCCCTGTCGTTGACTAAAATTCTAGTCTTCTCTACATAACATTTAATGATAATGGATACATTCTGCCTTCCATTTAATAAACTGGTGTAGCTTTCTGCTCTCGTCAAATGACAAACGTTAACAGTGGCCAACAAATTCCTCTGTCATTGACTAAATGATGGCAGTGCTTTCTTGTCTTTTCTATATAACATTTAATGCTAATGGATACATTCTGCCTTCCATTTAATAAACTGATGTAGCTTTCCTTTATCCTCACATGACAAAAGTTAAAAGTGGCCAACACATTTCTCTTATCATTTACGTAAGTGGTGGTCGTTTTATCTTGTCTTCTCTAGATAACATTCGATAATAATACATGCATTCCGTCTGTCTTTCATTTAATAAACTGATTTTGGATTTCGTAACAGTGGTCAATACTCTCCTCCTGTCATTTACCAAGGTGATGACCATTTTATATTGTCTTCTATAAATAACATTTGATAAAAATACAAGTAAATGCATTCTGCCTTTCAATAAATAAACAAACTGAAAAAGTTTTTCTTCTGTCCCTTTAATATTACATGTAACCATGACAAATACACTCCTCTTGTCATTTACTAAAATGATGGTCACTTTGTACTGTCCTCTTTACAAATTATATTTGATGACAATAAATGAATCAAATTTCTTCTTTTATTTAATTAACTGATGACAGTTTTTTCTTCTGTCCTCTTATGCTAACATTTGACAAGTGCCAAGATCATTTTCTGCGTGCGCTTCAATTTTTTTTTTCGGGGGGGGGGGGGAGTTACGAGTTAGATCCCTAGCCGCGTCATACCAAAGGCGAATAATTAGGTTATTTGACAAGTATTGAATGGTACCAGTACTTTCTTTCACTCCGCATTAAGGTGAAAACTGGTTTCTATCTCCCATACCCTAGTACTGGCGATGTATACCATCACGAAAGAGGTGTCGATGATGATTGATATATGTTGTATGACATAAAACGAATTAGTAACCACTATTAATAGTCCCATTTTCATAGGATCATAAACTGATGCTAGTTTTTTTCTGTCTTCTCTAGATAGTATTTGACAAGGACCAATAGTTCCCCTTTCCTTTGATAAATTGTCCTGCCTGGATCACAGGTAACTGTATCATTAATAAACAGTACTGTTTATTAATGATACAGTTACCTGTGGCCTGGATAACACTTGACACCAGCTAATACACTCCTTTTGTATTTCTTAAACTGGTGGTAGTTTTTTTTGTCTTCTCTAGATAACATTTGGTAATGACCAATGCATTTTCCATTCGATCATTTGATGCATTCCTTTTTTATTAGCTCGACTTTTCGAAGAAAAAACGTCGAGCTATTGTCGTCACGTGATCGTCTGCGTGGGCGTCTGCGTTAGTTAAGTTTATTGTCAGGGTCATTTTCTTAAAGACTATCAAAGGCACACACTTGAGACTCAACATAGTTGTTTACCATCACAAGGGGAGTCCATACTGACAAAACGGATAACCATGTGACCTATATTTATGGAGTTATTTGCCCTTGTTTGGACTTAGTACATAGAAAAAGTGGCAAATTTCACACATAAACTGAATTTCTCAAACACTATCGAAGCTTTCAACTTTGAAGTCAATACACTTGTTTTCGATGACTTTCATCTTCTTACAGGAGGAGCACCACTTCATGACAGTTATTTCCCTTTTCTGACTTTGAAGTGTCTATTTCTCCATGACTATCAAAGGTATCCAGTTGAAACTCATCAAAGGTATTCACTATCATATGGAGAGTCCATGTTAGTATTATGACTGTTATATTTGTAAGTTATACGTGGAGTGACCAAAAGAAATGAGACAAATGCTATAATTTGTAAGGTTTGCGAGTTTTAACAATAAAAATATCATATTTGTTTAGGTGCATTTAATGCCGATTTGTACGTGTAAAATATAATTTTCTACTATAAGAAGTGATTTATTAATAGAACGTTAAATACAAGGTGTCGCGCTATGTCGCCGCACATCAAAACGTCGTCAGTTTTCGAAAAGCATATGACTAATATTTGATTAAATATTCCTCCAACATTTGTCAAATTAACTGAACATGACGTCAAAACATTGAATAACCGTGGATTAACAAGCGTTTTATGAAAGTGTTTCTGTTTTAAATATACAAAGTTTCAAAGTTTCAAAGTTTATTCAAAATAAATTCCACATAAATCAATATAAGATTGTTTTGTCAAATATGACCCATGAACAAACAACATTATTAATATCAATGTAATGGTTCAATGTGAACAATAACTGCATATTCATGAATTATGGTTACATATTTATAACTGTTGTGCGTTTTTAAATAAAGTAACATTCCAATAGCACACAGCGTATTTTTGATTAAATCGTTAAAGATAAATGCAGGAAATAAGAGAAAGAAAGAGAGATTAGTGATTAATCAAGAAATAATAAAATGTACTAAAACATTCTGTTGATTGTGATTTCAAGTGTGATCAAAACACCGGTAATTGTAAAGGTACAGGGAAATTCACAGTTGCCTCCCTTTAATCAATAAATAAGTACATGTACCACATTTAAACTAACAATACGACTCGAAATCCACGTCACATTTCGTCAAAAATCGCAGCTTGGAAATAAACAGTTTTATCACAAACTAGAAGAAAAGTCTAAACAAACATTAAAATTTTACTAATGTCACCGCCCTTTTTGGATCGTAATATGCTAATACGGGTGTTTGTATCATGGCTTGCTTCAGCTGTGTGAAGGCGTTGTCGAGTATGGCATCCCATGCAAATTTAACATATTTTTAAAGAAGATCTCACATTTACCTAATTTTGGAATTAGGCTTATTAACCCAAATTGACCGTTTCTTCTTACATCGAGTCCATCAAGGCATTGCTTTCAAACCTAGAAATTTTACTTGTTTATAGTATAAGCCTCTTACATCGTCAAAGCCATGTAACAATGTCCATTTTTAAAGAAGTGTGGCCTCTGATTGACTTAGCCTTGTTATGGACAAAGCGCTTCCATGGGGGCATAAGCGTTTATTGAACGTAGTCTTGGTTCTGTTGGGTCTTTTCTTTTATGTATAATTTAACCTGTCCGACTAGCACATAATTTATGTATTAAACATATTATTTATGTAATTAATACAAATTATGAAAGTTTAATACTGATTTCATCTTCGTTTTCAGGTTTCCTGACTTTGAGAAAAATACATACACCTGCAGTTTCATCAAATTGGTAAGTCAGCACTGTTGAATGAAACATAAGTGACTAAAGTCTCTAATCCGACATTCAAACACATTGCAGCCTACTATAAATACCCTCTGGTTTAATATCAACAAGCAAACTGGTTTAAGTTTATAGACCATTGGCGCACTAAGCAGTCACACCAAACACACTAGGTCAACAACAACATTATCTACAACCACGACACCATGGTCTGCAGGTCACTTTCGACCGCAACATCTGAATTCAAAACGTCAATACTCCATACAGCGACATATTTTGAACCATCTAAAACGCAAAAGCGGCGACAACATCTGTGCATAGCACATCATATCACATTCAGCAGTCTATCCCCAACAACCATATTAGCAATTCTACATCGTAGTTCCATTAATGGTAACTTCAGAAACAATACAACTACATGCAGTTCTACAATGTCACCACCATAATCAATAGTACCATCAATAATCAAAGCATCACAACCAACAAGTAACAACATCAGTAACAGTAATACCTCTGGTAATTAAATAAACGGAATGTGTCGTGAGCCTTTTTAATCACCCACGAAGTGGAAGGGGGTTATAGGAATGGTCAGTGTCCGTCAGTGCGTCCGTAAGTCCTTATCAAATCGTGTCCGATTCATAACTTTTTAACGCCTGCGCCGAATGCAATGAAATGTTCAGCAAAAGTGTAACATGCAGAATCCACATTCCAATTGTGTTGGCTCAAGGTCAATGTCACAGTTTAATGCCAAAGGTTGAACCTTACATTTTGTGTATGCTTTATAACCTTTTAGCTCCACTTTTCGTAGAATAAGGGGAGCTATTGCAGTCACCCGAGCGTCGGCGTCGGCGTAACACTTTGTTAAAGTTTAGGTACAGGTTTTTAAACCTCTTATATTCACTAAGTCTTTAAAGATATTGCTTTCATACTTTGCATACATGTTCACCATCATAACCCCAACCCATATGCAGGAGTAGGTAACTGTATCAGGCATTTTGTTGAAATTATGCCCTTTTTTTTACTTAGTGCAAATAGTACAAATGTTAAAGTTTAGGTACAGGTTTTTTAACCTCTAATATCTTCATAGTGCATTGACATATTGCTTTAATACTTTGCATACTTGTTCACCATCATGACCCCAATCCATACACAGGGTAGGTAACTCTATTAAGCATTTTGGTGAAGTTATGTTCCCTTTTTTCAACTTATTGCAAATGTTAAAGTTTAGGTACAGGTTTTTTTACCTCAAATATTTTCAAAGTGCATTCACATATTGCTTTGCATACTTGTTCTCCATCATGACCCCAACCCCTACACAGGGGTGGGTAACTCTATCGAGCATTTTGTTGAAATTATGCCCCCTTTTGGACTTGGAAATGTAAATGTTAAAGTTTAGGTACAGGTTTTTAAACCTCTAATATCTTCAAAGTGCATTGACATATTGCTTTGATACTTTGCATACTTGTTCACCATCATGACCCTAACACATACACAGGGGTAGGTAACTCCATTAAGCATTTTGGTGAAGTTATGCCCCATTTTTTCAACTTAGTGCAAATGTTAAAGTTTAGGTACAGGTTTTTCTACCTCAAATATTTTCAGTGCATTCACATATTGCTTTGCATACTTGTTCTCCATCATGACCCTAACGCTACACAGGGGTGGGTAACTTTATCAAGCATTTTGTTGAAATTATGCCCCCTTTTGGACTTGGAAATGCAATTGTTAAAGTTTAGGTACAGGTTTTTTAACCTCTAATATCTTCAAAGTGCATTGATATATTTCTTTGATACTTTGCATACTTGTTCACCGTCATGACCTCAACCCATACACAGGGTAGGTAACTCTATTTAGCATTTTGGTGAAATTATGCCCCCTTTTTCAACTTAGTGCAAATGTTAAAGTTTAGGTACAGGTTTTTTCACCTCTAATATTTTCAAAGTGCATTGATATATTGCTATGCATACGTGTTCTCCATCATGACCCCCAACCCCTACACAGGGGTAGGTAACTCTATCAAGCATTTTGTTGAAATTATGCTCACTTTTGGACTTGAAAATGCAAATGTTAAAGTTTAGGTACAGGTTTTTTAACCTCTTATATCTTCAAAGTGCATTGATATATTGCTTTGATACTTCGCAAACTTGTTCACCAGCATGACCCACACCCCTACACTGGAGAAGATAACTATTTAGCATTTTGTTGAAATTATGCCCCGTTTTGAACTAAGAAAGGCTTATTTTTTTGCCATCATGACCTAGAGGACCTATACATGAGTCCTGCATAATTTGTCCAAATTATCCCCCTTTTTCGACTTAGAAGCCCCAACCTCTACACAGCTGAGGGTAATGCTGCTGTTATGAAGCATTTTGTTTTGAATATATAATGATTGTACTATCCTAGCATGGCGCTGCGAATAGTGGAGCGCGCTGTTCGTGGACAGCTCTTTTTAACGTATATAAGCGGATTTAGCTCAGTGGTAACGCAGACGTCGTGGGTTCAATCCCTGGCATCGGAACTTGACATTTCTGAAATATTTATAATAGTTCCCGCTATATCTGGCCTTGTGGTCTGCAAAGTATCTGGAAGTGCCAGGAAGCTGTGTATCGGTGCTATACACCGGGCACATTAAAGAACCAGACTGTCTATTCGAAATAAGAGCTAGTCGCACCTCTGCAGCGCCGGACATGCCTGTATCTAATGTCTCTCTCCCTTCAGGGGCTTTCTCTCAGTCTGTCCCTCTGGTCAGATCATGCTGTATCTGCACTTGTAGAGGATGTACCTGCGCCCTTGTGGCTGCAACATGGGTAAAGTGCCTTTGAACGTGCGTTCGCATGAAAAGGGCGCTATATAAATCTGGTATATTTATTTATTTTTTTATTATAACGTCTGGACCGAATGCCATGAAATTTATTGCAGCATATAATAGTAAATGTGTAATGAAGGCGATGTGCATAACCATGTTTCTACCATGTAGACTCAAGGTCACAATTTAAGGTCGAAGTTTGAGCGATACAATTCCTGTCCACTCTATAACTTATTAATGCCTGGTCCGCATGATACGAAACTAATAACGAATGTGAAAAAAGGGTCGAACCAAGTTGCAACCAAACAGGTTACATCTGGCCAAGGTCACAGTTCACTATTCATTAACGCGGCCTTGTCTATTGATGTATGGTTTAACCGACTGCATGTTTATAACTGATTCAATCTTCGTTTTTCAGGCTTCTTGCCATTGAGAAAAAACAACGATACAGTTTCATCAAATTGGTAAGTCAGCACTGTTGATATGAAACATACATTACAAACATATTTAATTCGACATTCAAACTCAATTCAAACCATTATACAATTCGACAGTCCAGTATAGTTCCATTTACTGTGACCTTAGAAACAATGACACTACACTTAGTCCATTTAAAACCATGAGTGCGTTTGACCGACCGAAAGTACATTTGCCCTCCTCCGATCATTGAGTTGCAAGTCGACTGTTACAAGGCGCCACTGGCAGTCACAGTACATTGTCATGAATACACCTGTGTGAAGTGGAGCAATGTGATTTATTATTTTGCTAAATAGAAATTGACTAGTTGCGCGGACGAGGATCGAACCCGGAACCTCTTGATCCTGAAGCGCGCGCCCTACATCTAGGCCACGTTATAATAGCCTCTTCGTACACGAAAGTACGTTCGCAAGAATGTTTTGTTTCATTCGTACAACAAACCTTGTGTATTAGGCGGACATCAAACGTTCCCTGGCGCTTGATAGCGCTTGACAGCGGGCACTTGCGCCTGCCCACATTTGTCAGCGTTGCAGTTACTAAGTTTTCCATTTGTCAGCGCATGTTAGCGTATGTTCATCTAGGATCCGTCGTAAAAAGTTTGCCGACGCTAAACCATTGCGTTGCTGTTGCGTTCATTATAAATACTTCTGATGTTGTACAAACGTTCAACTATGCTAACAAAGGTTCGCCTACGTTAGTTTTTCCGTTACCGTCGCGTTTTTTGCGCGTCGGATTCTCGTTGGTCTCCGTTGGAAAAACGTATGGCTAAATTGACCGACAGCACCAGCGTCTCGACAGTTTTTTTTACCAACTGAGTCCAACTTTGGCAAACTCGGTCTAACTTAATTCATCATTTAGGAACGTTTACAAACAGAACCCAATGTAAACCAACGTGTATTATTTCCAGACGTGGACACATTTTATGCATGTTAAAATAAATCTGGAACGAGCACGACGTTCGTCAGCGCTCGCCAGCGAACATCAACTCTTGTAAACTTTTAACCTTTTCGATAAAAATCACCTGTAACTCGGATGTTGTTGCTATTTAGCATACATAATATGTTATATGGTTTTAGGGAGAAATTTCACGATCCGAGTGATAAAAGCGTCACCTAGCGGGACGTATTTTTGCGGGATTTTCGACGTCTTTGATCATGTTTCATGCGTTATATGGGGAATTTACAGTAAAGAATATTGAATATGATGTACGTAACGCTTAAATTACTGCGGCGCACGTTAAGCAGTGACGGCATCAATATTGTGACATTTCTTTCATTCATACGCACATAGCAAGAAAACGGGACGGTCATTTTTTTATCCCCAGCCGAAGGCGAAGAGATAATAGTAAATAGTATCCGTCCGTCCGCCCGTCCGTCTTTCCGATATTTAGTCCAGAGCATAAATTGAAAACTATTGAAGATATTGATTTGAAACTTGATATACGTATAAATAGATGGCAACTAGGAGAAGTGCAGTGAAGAAAATCATAACTCTATATGACCCAGTTTTGAAATTATCTACCCTTGCCTAATTTTGAAATATCTTTTTTGTCCAGAGCATAACTCTATAACTATTTGAAGTATTGACTTTAAACTTGACAATGTATATGGATAGATGGCAACTAGGAGAAATGGAGTGACCAAGAACTATAACTCTATATGGTCCAGTTTTGAAATTATCTCACCTTGTTTAATTTTATAATAGTTTTTTGTTTAGACCATAACTCTAAAACTATTAAGGTATTGACTTGAAACTTGATATATGAATAGATGGCAACTAGGAGAAGTGCAGTGACTTAGAACCATAACTCTGTAACTTTACATAGCCCAGTTTTGAAATTATATCCCCTCGTTAATTTTTATGCCCCCCATCTTTGATGAGGGAGTATATTGCTTTGCACAATGTCATGTCTGTCGGTCTGTCTGTCGTATAAAATGGTTTCAGTTCAATAACTCAAGAGCGTTTTGACCTAGGATCTTCAAACTTTACATGGAGGTTAGTCATTAATAGTAGATGACCCCTATTGATTTTGAGGTCAAAGGTCAAGTTCACAGTGACCTTTACCATTTCTGACTATTGGGCTGCCATGGGGGCATACGTGTTTTACAAACATCTCTTGTTATAATAGTTTTTTGTCATGAGCATTAACTTTCAAACTATTTGAGGTATTGACTTGAAACTTGGTTTGTGAATAGATGACAACTAGGAAAAGTGCAGTGACCATAACTCTAAATGGCCCAGTTTTGCAATTATCTCCCTTTGATTAAACACCCGTTAGTAACACACATTTACGGCGGGGGATGGCCATGTGAACGTTGCTCTTGTTTAATTTTCGTATGGTTTCATTTAAAGTATCTTCTTTGATCTAATGAAATAAAAAGGGGTCCGTTTACGCTCTATTTTCAATCTTAGTTATCCAGTCGAGGTAAAACTACGCAATGTAACGTTAAAGCGCTGACGGCGTTAAATTCGTTCTTTATTACCCCCCCCCCCCCCAATCTTTGATGAGGGGGATGTTTTGCTTTGCACATGTCTGTCGATCGGTCGGTCTATTGGTCGTATAAAATGGTTTCCGTTCAATAACTCAAGAACGCTTTGACCTATGATCTTCAAGCTTTACCTGGAGGTTGGTCAGCGACAGTAGATGACCCCTATTGATTTTGAGGTCAGTAGATCACAGGTCAAGGTCACTGTGACATTTACCATTTTTTACTATTTAAATGGTTTCCGTCCAATAACTGAAGAACGCTTTAACCTAGGATCGTCAAACTTTACATTCAGGTTGGTCTGCAATAGTAGATGGCCCCTATTGATTTTGCGGTCACTGCGACCTTCACCATTTCTGACTATTGGGCTGCTATGGGGGCATACGTTTTACAAACATCTCTTGTTTTCCTTATACGCACTTAGCGACAAAAACAAGCGGGTCAAAGTTGTATTTATATTCCTATGATTTGCTATAAAATATATATCCCTAAAATGTTGACGGACAGCGTAGTAAATGCTTTAGATACATTAACTACAAAGTACACGGCATTAATGTTGTACTAGTTACTAGTATATTATTATATGCATGTATTATTGTGACAAACGTCGATAAACATCGGTCCCGAAACGTCGTACTGTGAACTCTGTTTGATAACTGTTAAAGCCTTAGTCGCATCAGCCATTCAGACAGATCGCAGACATCGCAAGGCTGGCTTCTCTTCGATACTCGTACATCTGTCCCACGCACAGAAATTTTGATAGCAAACCAAACGCCTCCTCGATAGCCTGGTGGTAGAACGTCCATTTTGAGGGCATGGGGTTCTGGGTTCGATCACTGACCGCGTCATATCAAAGACGAAATAAAAGTGGTATTAGAAATTCCCTTACTTGATTATCCGTCTAAAAAAGTGGAATTGGCTTTTTTTCTCTCATACCCTCGTGGCGGAGGATAGCATCAGGAGTGAGTAGTTGAGAGTGATTCATATTAAGTTGGAAAAACTTGTTTCACAGTTGACCTTAAATAAATCACAGTTGACCTTAAATAAATTAGTATAAAATTAAACGCAGAAAAGGTCGACAATTTGGTTTGCGACGTTCCGCTCATCTTGTGGCGCTTGTATTTCGTGGGGCGGTTGTAGAATGATCTTACGTCGTACGAAAGACCAGCGATTTCCACAAAGGGCGCATCAAAAAGTGATTGTAGAGCCGTGTACGGCTGTCGTAAGGCTGATGTGAAGCAGGCTTATCGGACGCAATGAATGCGATGGTAAACCAAGGGGCTGGCGTTGACGATTTTTACACTGAGGTAACAGACGCTATGAACACAATGATAACACAAGGAACTAGTATCCTGTGAAAGCCAGCTTGGTCGCCTAAGCTGGACAAAGTCGGCGACCGCTACACAAATGTTTCATTTGCGTTATCGAAAGTTCGCATGCGCTATAGAATATAACTGCAACGCTGGAAAATGCATCCAAATGCTAGCCCATTCATGAAAATTAACGTTTGCCCATATAAATCATTCGTGGTATGAACGAAGCGTACCCTTCTCTTGAACGTAATTTCATGGCCGTTTAGGTTAGTTGTATCTACACTTTTGAGTTTTTGACAAACGCTGCTACGTTCATAGTGTACACATGCAAGTTATTGCGTATGTCCAGCGTATCTCTATATATAAAGCATTAATTTTAAAACATTATACATGTTACATTAGTCTTAACTTTATCCAATCATAAGTGTGTATTACATTGGGCAAGTAGATCTACACATTTTAGCCGGTAAAGGCATACGACAGCGTTTTCTCAGTGTGTTCTTGACCCCCGTTAACGGTTACGACGTACACCAGTATGTTTGCCAAAAATGTTGGAAAATTATTCTATCACCATCAATGGGACTCGAGCTCAAAATTAGTTACTTATTTCAAACGCTTAGGGAAGCAAGAAGATCATATTCAATTTAAATAAAAAACATATTGAAGTAAAGTACAAAGATTGCAGATTACTTCAATAACTGGATAAATGTTGTCATATAATGCTTTTGGTGACTTTTTATGCTTTAAAAAAGTTACCGCTCTATATTTCAATGGGCGTAAAGTGACCGATAACGGCTAATCGAGTGTTTCGATAAGGTGTTAATAAGGGAGACAATTTCGCCATTAAGCCAGCAAATTGGCTTACATTTCTGGGTATGGATCACAGTTGCCACACGTTGAAGTGTGTCGGCGAGTTAACAAGCTATCTGCAGAACATCATTTCATCTTAGAACTATGAATATGGAAATATATACATGTACTACCATACATTAGCGACACATCTTGCTGAAAACACAGTGCAAGCTCTTCAGAGCGTCCCTCCCATCAACAACAACAACCTCTCGTTAACAAGAAACTTTAATATTTTGATGCATAAGTAACCATTTTCTGTTACGTTTACCGCTTTAGAGCAGCAACCTCTCTACAACAACCAAATTGTATGTTTACCAAAGGGTATTGCTATACATAGGTTTACATACGTTTTCAGTATCCACAGAATGGATATGAACTTCACACAAGGCTTCCCTGTAATAAAAACACTTTAATGGCTATGGTAGATAACTCTTTCCTGATATTAATGCAAAATTTGGACCTTCTTAGAGTTCGGATAGACACCTACAAATCACCAACCATGACTAGTAAGTTAAACAACTTTGGTAAGAAGTTAATGCAAAATATGCCCCTTGTCCCTCAGAAATATTACAAGTGTGGCTAAACGTGTATTCTAACAGCTCTTATTTGTAATTCAGATTTGGAATGTTCCTGCCCACATTTGACGAAAATCTTTGCAGTTGACATATACGACTGGGGATTACCAACACAAAAGTGACTGGTCGTGAGTGAATCGCTGTATTTCAAAGAACTGTGTTTGTAAAATATGAATGTTTATAAAATGCAATGAGAAGAGTGCATTGTATACATTTGGTCCATAAAGGACCGTGGTCCGTAAAAGTGACCCTGATATTATGTGTTATGTCGTTTCGTTGTTTTTACTTGTACTTGTCTCACCTCTAGCCTGGTTCCCGTACCAAATCTTATAATTTGTAATGTAAGGTTTGGGTACGGTAACCCGACTGGTTTCTCCTCTTGGACGTTCAACAATTAATTGCTAGATTATCTCTGATGAATTTGACTACTTATTTGCCACGCAGATAGACATGTCATTTGGTCGGACGGAGTTGCCTCCCCTGAATTCAAGGGAAGTCACTCTTGCTCTGTGCAGAGTTCTCTCCCCTGATTTTCAAGGGAAGTCACTCTTACCAATTTTAAAATGTCATACAGAGTTTCCTCCCCTGAATTCAAGGGAAGTCACTCTTGCCCTGTACAGAGTTCTCTCCCCTGATTTTCAAGGGAAGTCATTTTTACCAACTTAAAATAGGTCGGACAGAGGTGTCTTCCCTTAATTCAAGGGACGTAACTCCTGGCCTGCGCAGAGTTCCCCCCCTGATTTTCAGTGGAAGTCACTTTTGCCGCCTTTAAATAGGATGGACACAGTTTCATCCCCTGAATTCAAGGGAAGTACCTCTTACACTGCGCAGAGTTCGCTCGTCTGATTTTCAAGGGAAGTCATTCTTACCTACTTAAAATGGGTCGGACAGAGTTGTCTCCCCTGAATTCAAGGGAAGTAAGTCTTAGCCTGCGCATAGTTCTCTCCCCTGATTTTCAAGGGAAGTCACTCTTTCTGACCTGAAATGGGTCGGATGGAGTTGCCTCCCCTGAATTCAAGGGAAGTAATTTTCGCCCTGCGCAGTGTTATCACCTCTGATTTTCAGGGGAAGTCACTTTTACCGACTTAAAATAGGTCGGACAGAGTTGCCTCCCCTGAGTTCAAGGAAATTCACTCTTGCCCTGTGCAGAGTTAGTCACTCTTGCCCTGTACTGAGTTCTCTCCCCTGATTTTCAAGGGAAGTCATTTTTACCAACTTAAAATAGGTCGGACAGAGTTGTCTCCCCTTAATTCAAGGGACGTTACTCCTGGCCTGCGCAGAGTTCTCCCCCTGATTTTCAGTGGAAGTCACTCTTGCCGCCTTAAAATAGGACGGACACAGTTTCCTCCCCTGAATTCAAGGGAAGTAAGTCTTGGCCTGCGCAGAGTTCTCTCCCCCGAATTATCAAGGGGGTCATTTTTACCTACTTAAAATGGGTCGGACAGAGTTGCCTCCCCTGAATTCAAGGGTAGTTACTCTTGCCCTGTCCCGAGTTCTCTCCCCTGATTTTCAGGGGTAGTCACTCTTACCGACTTAAAATGGGTCGGACAGAGTTGCCTCTCCTGAATAAATGGGAAGTAACTCATGGCCTGAGCAGAGTTCTCTCCCTTGATTTTCAGGGGAAGTCACTCTTACCGACTTAAAATAAGTCCGGCAGAGTTCCCTCCTCCTCCTTCCAGTGAAATAACTCTTGTACTAAATAGTTCTCCCTCTACATGTAAGAAGATGAAGAGTTTTACTCGCCTGATATTCATGGGATGTTAGTCTATAGTTAGTTCTAGGTTCTCCCGGTATCGGGATATAATGTAACTGGGTAGTATACGTGCATCGGTTTGGTATCGAGTCTTAAGGTAGAACCAATCTAAAATTTCAATATCTACGTACACATTTGGTATCATTGTAAACTTTGATTTAATCCCAATTCAACGTCGCGTCTTATAATATATATCCTTGTGTATTCCCATGACGTCATTATGTCGTCGTGAAGTTACCCTGGAAAACGCGTTTTAACGTTGTTCCGTGGAAGGCAAAGGAAATAATACATACAGCGCTTAATTATTACGCGAAAGTATACATACACTTAAACTTATAGCGTGCTAACAAAGAGGGACACACGTCGTCCCTGGCATGTGTGTGCTTTTTACTGAGGGGAACCCCCAGTATTCGAATTACATACCAATTCTGAAGTCACTACGATTTTAACCATGTGATTTCTCCAAAACCTATTCCGAGCAAGGAACGAGTGCCAGCAAATCTCAACAAATATCGTAATTTTCAACCATTTTTAAGAACAAGTGTTTATAACAATAATAGGTGTGCTTATAGGAAGTTTGATAATCGACTTCAGGCAGTATAAGCTATACTATGGTCCTTGGAATGATAAAGTTTGGCTTATGCAGCACATAAATCTGAAGAATTCGAGCTACAACAATCAAGCTTCATAGTAGGAATAAGATTCATAAGATTCAGTACGCCATGTTGCGAGTCTTGGCTTTTGATTCATTCAGTAACATTTAGCAGGGTTACGGCCTTGGAATGGGGCATCCGTGTCGGGACGCGCATACACAGCGGTTAAATTGGTTTGCCTCTGCTATTAAAAATATAAAAAATATAAGTTATAAACCAAGGCTATCTTTTCTCGTTGTTGAAGAATCACTGAACTTTTATTGAAGTTGCTTTGGATTTGCGCATGTCTCAACCATTTAGAGTTGCACAGGCTGACTGACACACCTGCGCAACTTATATTTGGATGTCTTCGCAGTCACCGTGGTATCGTTGCAATCGAGTCAAGTCAAAATTGATTTATTGTCGGATTCGGTTACTTATAACAAGGTAAACATACGAGTAAGCTATGAATAGCTTAAGACCGACAAAAGTACTGATAAAACGGAGGCATTGCGAGGGATTCGCGTAGTCGTGTTGTCTTTCTAAGGCAATCTGACAGCTTCCTATTGCCACCGTGTGACGTTATGTAGACAAAGTACTTGCTTTAACTGTTCTTTGGCTTTTAACGAATATTTAAATGTCATATTCGTGTGGCAATCTGGTGTCAATTTCTGGGCAGTATCTGATAGTATTTCAGTAAAGAATATTTATAGTAACAGATCAAAATATCGTGACACTGGGCCAATCATTCGTGGAACTACCATTCCCCTGAGTGTCTCGAAAAAAGCTATACCACTACTATACCTTTTTAACTCGCCTTGATTTGCACACGAAACCTTTGCAAAAACATAGAAAGGCATTTTAAAATGATTCGTTTGTTTTGCCTAGTTGTAACTGTGTATTGTGTTAACTCTTATCTCATGCATGCATTTATATATAGAACAATTAATCACCTACTTTTGGTAGTAATTATCGTCCTTATAAGTGTAATCGTTAAACTAGTGCTGATATAGTGGACAAGTAAGCTTGTTGGTCAAAATGTTTGTTCCAACATGTTTGGGTGAGTTATAAAAAGTTGTAATATTCCTACATTAGGTGTTTTACTGATTTTTCTATAAGGGACATAAAATTTATTCTCGTATGAGCATGGCTAGCGAGGCGCTACGGTGGTGTTTAATGGAACATCAGTCCCTATTGGGCGTTGCTGTCGAGGCCTTTTGGTGGTGTTTGAAGGAATATCATTCCTTATGTGGGCTTGGCTAGCGAGGCGCTTAGTGGTATTTGAAAGAATATCGGTCCTTATGGGGACGTTGCTGTCGAGGCGTTTTGGTGGTATTTGAAGGAAAATCGGTCCTTTTGGGGCGTGGCTGGTGAGGCGTTTTGTTGGTGTTGGAAGGAAGGAACATTCGTCCTTAGGGGGCGTGGCTAGCGAGGTGGAAGGAACATCCATCCTTATCGGGGCGTTACTGTCGAGGCGCTATGGGGGTGTTGTAAGGAACATCTGTCCTCTTGGTGGCATGGCTAGCGAGGCGCTTTGTTGGGGTTGGGAGGAACATTCATCCTTATGGGGGCATGATTAACGAGGCGCTTTGGTGGTGTTTGAAGGAACATCCGTCCTCATGGGGACGTGGTTGGGGAGGCGCTTTGGTGGTGTTCGGAGCATCCGTCTGAATGGGGCGTGGTGGGTGAGTCGCCCTATATGCTGGTGTGTGAAGAAATATCCGTCCTTATGGGGGCATGACTAGTGATGTACCATGGTTGTGTTTGAACGGACATATGACATTCATTTGTGGTCGCTTGTCAGGTAGCATGGTGGGGTTTGAAGAGACAACTGTGGCTGATGAGACGTTTTTAGTGTTAACAAAATTGAAGTAAGCGATTGAAATTGATTTTGTACACAGACAAAGCGTGAGCTATTTTAGGAAAAACTACGAGTACGCGAAACTTGGAACATGGAAATTAAGGTTAAGATTATCTTGAGTGCACGCGTAATCAGTTACAATATTAGGCAATCTAATAAATGCTTTCTCTAAATTTTACAAAATCCACTTTCAGGTGTTTTGTTGCTAGGAGTTGTGAAGTCGGTGAGTGGTGATTGTTCTGATCTGGATACACAGGCCTGTATGTACATGGCGGGAAACACACCCGGTTTTTGTTCAGACAACGAAATGGCGAAAATAGCATGTCCGAAATTTTGTCAAATGTGTAGTAAGAAATCTCTTTTTTTCATTTTATGAAAATTTCGTACTTACAATATGCGTTTTTAACTAAGTCAGGAAAGATACAAGCACAGTTACAACTCTGTATCATATTCTTCTTGACGACATATAACAGAACGTTTCTGGTTAGCTGACATATATTCATACCACTGACCCCTAACGGTAGAGACGTTGGTTCGATATCCGCATAGAAGCAGTTATGTCCTCCACAGACGTCTTTCTGACGTGTCCATCAACTATGTTTGATTTAGAAAAGTTGTCAAATGCCAACGTCATGATCGTAAGGTTAAGTTAGTAGGCCTACTGGTTGAGAAGATAGTCCAGGAAACCCGCTTTAGAAACATCGCTGCCTGTAATAAAAGTGAACAAAATAATTCAAATGATTACAATAACTAAAGCAAAATCTAGTCCCCCGATTACTGAATTGCGAAAAAGCAGTACATTATTATGTTCGTATTTAGTTCACCTTTAAGTAACATAGCCCGTACTTGAATAAAAGTACCGAAATGTTATAGGTTATTAGATATACAGTGTACATAAACGTATATATACTCAACAAAAAAAGAAACTACATTTTTTAGGTAAGATTTCCATTGACGCAACTTTAGTTGACTGATCTATAGGTCCCGGGCATTGATAAAATTAGTGATTCAGGTATGCAGTGGATTACAGCCGACACATTTCGTTAAAAAATAACAGTTTATGCAAACAGTTGACCCAAAATGCAACTGTAAATAAGATCTTATTTTAATTCAAAGGGAGGTATTTTGAAACATATCAATGTTTGACTCAAACTGCATTAATCAGCGTTAGACATTTTCAGTAGCAAACTTGTTTTTCTTAACAACATGTACACTACCTGTATTGGTGTTTACAACATTAAAACAGGTCAACAGCCCATGAATGGATAGTTTGAATACGCATAATGCTGTTATATCAACATCAGTTATTCCCCTTTTCGTTCAGTAATTCAGTGTGGTGTTTTACCTGTAAGGTTATAAACCACTTAATGCAAACGCTGCCCAAAATAGTCCGTACATAAACTTCTGTTTGCCTGGAAATGGTGATATGCCTTGACAACATGGAAGTAGAATAATCTTATTGGGTTTAAAGGTATTGTATACATGTAGTTGAATGAGTGAATGTGTTTCATCTTGAATATTTTGAGATTTTGGCATATTTGACAAAGTGAAAGTAGAGTAGGGTAAAACCCACATTGGATCGGTTCGCGCGTCTGTAAAAATTTGTCTACCGCCTTTGAGGTACAAAATCGTTCTAGTATTAAACATGATCCCCTGTTTTTTTTATCTTATTTTGTAGCTGAAATATACTGCTTTTCAATGATATAGGTCTGTGAACTGGCCATAGACTTTAACATGATATAATCAGGGGCTGACAATTGTCACTTTAAATGTTTGGAAATGCATTCCTCTGTGGGTTTAAGCATCTTTTTCAGTGAAATTTGCCTCAAAATTCGAAAAATTTGAGTTTTAGGGTGAAAATGCTACAAAATGAGGATTTCTTAATAATTATTATAATAAATGACATTTTCATATCAATTTTGACCTTATTTCTGTATCAAACATGGTTTATTGTGGATAAATATGTAGAGTAGTCACGTTATTAAGCAACTTACATGTAATAGGTGTTTAATTTAAGGTTTATACAAAACTCAAACTCAATTTCATATCAGTATGCCCCAAATGGCCTGCAGAATTCAAGAAATCCTATTAAAAATGGGTCAACAATTTTGAGAAATCATGTTATATATGTCTGGAAATTGGTAATTTTGCTTTGCATATACATTGTAGTATTGAAATAACTTCAAATATTACTTGAAATAGCAAAATAGGTTGATTCTTCAACGGGGTGGGAAGTCACGATGTCTGAACCTTGTTATTTCTCAAATGAATTGAAATATCAATAATATTAATAATGTAAAGTTTCTTTTTTTGTTGCGTATAATTACCTTAATAATTACTCAGACTAACGTTACAATTGGTATAAATTTGACATAAAGCCGATTACATTATTTTTGCATCTAGAAATTCGATGTTACAACTGTAACAGTACGTCGGCTGACTATCACCTGTGTACAACGTCCATACCATGTCAGACGGACGAGGTAATTTATTCATATATTCATAACTACAGTAAGACCACCTCAGTATAACACCGCACCAGAACTAAACACACAATTTTCAAGTCCATGTCCACTGCAGTTGCTGTGATATGACGTAGATCTATTCAATCTTTATATTAACAGTTAGCAATACCACGTGACTTTTAGCTACACGTCCAAGACGAAATTTGTCAACATTGGAAAAGTATTTTAATTCTTAATATGCCACGCTCAGGGAAAATGATTTGCTTTCCATGAATATAAGATCTTTTACAGCAGCTTGACCGTTTTTTCAAGGTCCCTGTGAACCTGTATTTTCCACGGTTTCACAGGATGCTTGACAAAAAACGACATGTTTTACTATGTTGACAAATTTCGTCTTGGACCTGTAGCCAAAAGTCACGTAGTACATTTGTATTTCTACACTGATTGAGACTAACCAAATCATTAATAGAAACTTAGTCAATGTTTCCAATACATTCCGACTCCTTTTCCTTTATTTCCGTTAATCCAGTTGGTAAGGTAGGAATAATACATGGTATAGTACGAAGATGTTGACGTGATCCTTACCCTCATGTATGAATATATTACAAGGTTCTTGCGTTGAAAATATCAAATTCCGCGAGCAATTCGTGCAGTATCGGTCCTTTAGATTTGTGTTTGTATTACACACCGAGAGTCTTCGTGACACTCCCCCCTTAAGAAAACATACAACCGGGGTTATGAATATATACAAACTATCAGCTGTTAAATTATGCTAATAGAAGGTCGAGGATCATGTTAAACCCTCCGTAATATAGCTATTATTTAACTTACTGGTTGCTCTCCTGTGGTGTTATTCAATATTGATCGTATTTAATTAAAGAACAAGGATAGCCAATCATTTCGCCTGCTACTGACCATGAGTTTAATATGGTTTGAATTGATTGGTTGTCCTTATCATTAAGTCGAGTAAGATCAATATTGAATACCACCACAGAACACTCTTGCTGTATAGGATTGATGACCGAATGGGTTTGTTAGACGTAGCTTCATTGTATTATATCACGTCTGCTATGTGTACATGAAATGAATAAACCAATGTACCATACTAAAGAAAACACCAAAAGGATCATCTTGGGTCTTGACACTTTTATACACTTTCTTGTAGTATTTCTTTGCTAAAAATGAAAATTTATTTCGAATAAATAGTTGATAATTACGTATTGCGTATTTATTTTTGTACGAACTAAGATTTGAAAGCATTACTTTTAAAAAGAAGTGTCGGGATGTTACTTTCGGTGCTCATACTTCAGTTTATACTGAAATGACTTTTAGTGAACGTTGTATTATAGGTTTGCATGCGACGAGAGTTACGATCTATGGTGGACGGACATGAGGAGTTTGAACTCAAGTGTGCCACGAAATCGGTGTGTTTAACAACTATTAGTTACTTATCAGTTATGCTAAAAATCCCACAGGAGTTTGTCTGTACACTTTTATTGCACCAGCCTGCATAATTATGTATGTATCAGCAAGAGAGTACTGAGTAATAGGTCCATTGTCGAAGACAATACCAGTAATACCGAATAGGCGAGTCCTGGCATGGGTACATACCAGTTAGTTAGTACGTACTGTGTTCAATGTCGTACGTATCGTGTCGGGTATGAAAATTACAGAAGCAACGGCGTCTACTGGAGGTAATTCTGTTCCATGTCCGGGTTGGTACAAGTAATTGCGTGTCGAGTAAGTTGTTTTATTGTCCGGGTCTATGCGAGTAACTACGTGGCGAGTAAGTTGGTTCCATGTCCGGGTTTGTACATGTAACTGTATGTCGAGTAAGTTGGTTCCTTGTCCGGGTCTGTATGAGTAACTGTGTGTCGAGTAAGTTGGTTTCTTGTCCGGGTATGTACAAGTAACCGTGTGTCGAGTAAGTTGGTTTCTTGTATGAGTCTGTACAAGTGACTGTGTGTCGAATAAGTTGATTCCTTGTCCGGGTATGTACGAGTAACGGTGTGTCCAGTAAGTTGGTTCCTTGTCCGGATCTGTGCAATTAACTGCGTGTCCAGTATGTTGGTTTCTTGTCCGGGTCTGAACAAGTAACTACGTGTCCAGTAAGTGGTTTCCTTGTCCGGATCTGTGCAAGTAACTACGTGTCCAGTAAGTTGTTTCCTTGTCCGGATATGTGCAAGTAACTGCGTGTCCAGTTAGTTGGTTCCTTGTCCGGGTCTGTACGAGTAACAGTGTGTCCAGTAAGTTGGTTCCTTGTCCGGATCTGTACGAGTAACGGTGTGTCCAGTAAGTTGGTTCCTTGTCCTGGTCTGTATGAGTAACGGCGTGTCCAGTAAGTTGGTTCCTTGTCCTGGTCTGTACGAGTAACGGCGTGTCCAGTAAGTTGGTTCCTTGTCCTGGTCTGTACGAGTAACGGCGTGTCCAGTAAGTTGGTTCCTTGTCCGGATCTGTACGAGTAACGGTGTGTCCAGTAAGTTGGTTCCTTGTCCTGGTCTGTACGAGTAACTGCGTGTCCAGTAAGTTGGTTCCTTGTCCTGGTCTGTACGAGTAACGGCGTGTCCAGTAAGTTGGTTCCTTGTCCTGGTCTGTACGAGTAACGGCGTGTCCAGTAAGATGGTTCCTTGTCCGGGTCTGTACAAGTAACGGCGTGTCCAGTAAGTTGGTTCCTTGTCCGGGTCTGTACGAGTAACGGCGTGTCCAGTAAGTTGGTTCCTTGTCCTGGTCTGTACGAGTAACGGTGTGTCCAGTAAGTTGGTTCCTTGTCCGGGTCTGTACGAGTAACGGCGTGTCCAGTAAGTTGGTTCCTTGTCCGGGTCTGTACAAGTAACTACGTGTCCAGTAAGTTGTTTCCTTGTCCGGATCTGTGAAAGTAACTACGCGTCCAGTAAGTTGTTTCCTTGTCCGGATCTGTGCAAGTAACTGCGTGTCCTGTAAGTTGTTTCCTTGTCCGGATCTGTGCAAGTAACTGCGTGTCCTGTAAGTTGTTTCCTTGTCCGGATATGTACAAGTAACTGCGTGTCCAGTAAGTTGGTTCCTTGTCCGGATCTGTACAAGTAACTGCGTGTCCGGTAAGTTGGTACCTTGTCCGGATCTGTACAAGTAACTGCGTGTCCAGTAAGTTGGTTCCTTGTCCGGATCTGTACAAGTAACTGCGTGTCCAGTAAGTTGGTACCTTGTCCGGATCTGTACAAGTAACTGCGTGTCCAGTAAGTTGTTTCCTTCTCCGTGTCTGTACAAGTAACTACGTGTCCAGTAAATTGGTTCCTTGTCCGGGTCTGTACGAGTAACGCTGTGTCCAGTAAGTTGGTTCCTTGTCCAGGCATGTACAAGTAACTGTGTCTCCAGTAAGTTGGTTCCTTTTCCAGGCATGTACAAGTAACTTTGTGTCCAGTAAGTTGTTTCCTTGTCCAGGCATGTACAAGTAGCTGCGTGTCCAGTAAGTTGATTCCTTGTCCAAGCATGTACAAGTAACTGCGTGTCCAGTAAGTTGTTTCCTTGTCCAGGCATGTACAAGTAACTGCGTGTCAAGAAAGTTGTTTCCTTGTCCAGGCATGTACAAGTAACTGCGTGTCCAGTAAGTTGGTTCCTTGTCCGTGTCTGTACAAGTAATCTTGTGTCGAGTAAGTTGGTTTCTTGTTTGAGTCTGTAAAAGTGACTGTGTCGAATAAGTTGGTTCCTTGTCCGGTTCTGTGCAAGTAACTGCGTGTCCTGTAAGTTGTTTCCTTGTCCGGATCTATGCAAGTAACTGCGTGTCCTGTAAGTTGTTTCCTTGTCCGTGTCTGTACAAGTAACTACGTGTCCTGTAAGTTGTTTCCTTATTGTCCGGATCTGTGCAAGTAACTGCGTGTCCTGTAAGTTGTTTCCTTGTCCGGATCTGTGCAAGTAACTGCGTGTCCTGTAAGTTGTTTCCTTGTCCGGATCTGTGCAAGTAACTGCGTGTCCAGTAAGATGTTTCCTTGTCCGGATCTGTGCAAGTAACTGCGTGTCCAGTAAGTTGTTTCCTTGTCCGGATCTGTGCAAGTAACTGCGTGTCCAGTAAGTTGTTTCCTTGTCCGGATCTGTGCAAGTAACTGCGTGTCCTGTAAGTTGTTTCCTTGTCCGGATCTGTGCAAGTAACTGCGTGTCCTGTAAGTTGTTTCCTTGTCCGGATCTGTGCAAGTAACTGCGTGTCCAGTAAGTTGTTTCCTTGTCCGGATCTGTGCATGTAACTGCGTGTCCTGTAAGTTGTTTCCTTGTCCGGATCTGTGCAAGTAACTGCGTGTCCAGTAAGTTGTTTCCTTGTCCGGATCTTTGCAAGTAACTGCGTGTCCAGTAAGTTGTTTCCTTGTCCGGATCTGTGCAAGTAACTGCGTGTCCTGTAAGTTGTTTCCTTGTCCGGATCTGTGCAAGTAACTGCGTGTCCAGTAAGTTGGTTCCTTTTCCGTGTCTGTACAAGTAACTGCGTGTGAACGTGTCTGTACAAGTAACTGCGTGTGTCCGTGTCTGTACAAGTAACTGCGTGTCCAGTAAGTTGGTTCCTTGTCCGTGTCTGTACAAGTAACTACGTGTCCAGTAAGTTGGTTCCTTGTCCGGGTCTGTACAAGTAACCGCGTGTCCAGTAAGTTGGTTCCTTGTCCGGATCTGTGCAAATAACTGTGTGTGTCCGTGTCTGTACAAGTAACTGTGTGTGTCCGTGTCTGCGCAAGTAACTGCGTGTGTCCGTGTCTGTACAAGTAACTGCGTGTGTCCGTGTCTGTACAAGTAACTGCGTGTGTCCGTGTCTGTACAAGTAACTGCGTGTGTCCGTGTCTGTACAAGTAAGTGCGTGTGTCCGTGTCTGTTCAAGTAACTGCGTGTGTCAGTGTCTGTACAAGTAACTGCGTGTGTCAGTGTCTGAACAAGTAACTGCGTGCGTCCGTGTCTGTACGAGTAACTGCGTGTCCAGTAAGTTGGTTCCTTGTCCGGACCTGTACAAGTAACTGCGTGTCCAGTAAGTTGGTTCCTTGTCCGGATCTGTACAAGTAACTGCGTGTCCAGTAAGTTGGTTCCTTGTCCGGACCTGTACAAGTAACTGCGTGTCCAGTAAGTTGGTTCCTTGTCCGGATCTGTACAAGTAACTGCGTGTCCAGTATGTTGTTCCCTTCTCCGTGTCTGTACAAGTAACTACGTGTCCAGTAAATTGGTTCCTTGTCCGGGTCTGTACGAGTAACGCTGTGTCCAGTAAGTTGGTTTCTTGTCCTGGTCTGTACAATAACTGCGTGTCCAGTAAGTTGGTTTCTTGTCCTGGTCTGTACAATAACTGCGTGTCCAGTAAGTTGGTTTCTTGTCCTGGTCTGTACAATAACTGCGTGTCCAGTAAGTTGTTTCCTTGTCCAGGCATGTACAAGTAACTGTGTGTCCAGTAAGATGGTTCCTTGACCAGGCATGTACAAGTAACTTTGTGTCCAGTAAGTTGTTTCCTTGTCCAGGCATGTACAAGTAGTTGCGTGTCCAGTAAGTTGGTTCCTTGTCCGTGTCTGTACAAGTAATCTTGTGTCGAGTAAGTTGGTTTCTTGTTTGAGTCTGTAAAAGTGACTGTGTGTCGAATAAGTTGGTTCCTTGTCCGGGTCTGTACAAGTAATCGTGTGTCGAGTAAGTTGGTTTCTTGTTTGAGTCTGTAAAAGTGACTGTGTGTCGAATAAGTTGGTTCCTTGTCCGGTTCTGTGCAAGTAACTGCGTGTCCAGTAAGTTGGTTCCTTGCCCTGGTCTGTACAATAACTGCGTGTCCAGTAAGTTGGTTTCTTGTCCGGGTATGTACGTGTAACTGCGTGTCGAGTAATGGACTAGTTGGTTCCTTGTTCGGGTATGTACGAGTAACTGCGTGTCGAGTAATGGACTAGTTGGTTCCTTGTTCGGGTATGTACGTGTAACTGCGTGTCGAGTAATTGACTAGTTGGTTCCTTGTTCGGGTATGTACGTGTAACTGCGTGTCGAGTAATGGACTAGTTGGTTCCTTGTCCGGGTCAATACAGAAAAAGTTGTGCGTGTCGAGTAAGTTAGAAGGTCCTGGGTTCCTTGTCAGGTTACCAGTACATTTGTATATATCAGATGTACTATACTAGTATATCGATATTAATAAGTATATTGTCTCTTATGTGCCTCTGATGCACGATTTGGACCGTATTAATGTTATCATTGCCACGAGGGACATCGAGTTACAATCTAGCAAAGACAATATAGTGGCATTTACTGGAAATGATGTCTTCAAATATACATCATTTGGTTCTCACAAAAGATAAATTTTGTAATAGCTTAAGCGTTGTTGATATATTTATACAGTTGTGTGACAATCCATGGCAAGGACAAGGTATGCCGGGAAGACGTGATGTAGCTGTATCATGTTGTACAACTGACTTATGTAACAAACCAGTGCTTACCACAACATCCCCAACAACAGCACAACCTACAACAGAAGCTAAAACAACAACATCGACAACAACAACAAAAGCAACAACAACAAAAGCGACTACAAAAGCGACAACGGCAGCAGTAACTGCACACTGCTCAGGTAAAGTGGCTGAATTCGCATGTGTTAATAGATTTACAAATATATAAATATGCCTATATGAATCAATCAAACACGGATGGCTGTAACAGATTCATATACATGTACAAGTAATATATTAGTACATTTTTGTCTCGTATGTCTTCAAATATTTTAATTTTTATTTCCAAAACAAAAGGCATTGTGTCCGTGACTTTACATACAATTAAAAAGTGTAATGATATACTAGTACTCGCATACAAACCTACACACATTCATAAACATACACGCACGCACGCATCCACGCACGCATCCACGCACGCATCCACGCACGCATCCACGCACGCATCCACGCACGCACCCACGCACGCATCCACGCACGCATCCACGCACGCATCCACGCACGCACGCACGCACACCCACACACATTTTGTCACAATCACAAACATTGTTAAAATTATACAGTGAAACAACCACTTTTCTAAACATATACATGATCTTTGATATATTCTACAATAGGTTGTTGCAAGGACTTCATGATTGCGGTAGACGAATCAGGGAGCATACATCCAGCTCCGATGAAACAGTTTCTACACCACGTAGTCTCGTATCTTCAAATCGGTTCAACTAATACTCTTGTTTCGTTAGGAACATTCAACAACTCTAGCAGGACGGTATTCAATATTGGTGACCACATGACCAAATCATCCACGCTAGCGGCCATAGACGCTGCTCATTTCCACGGTGGCAACGGTGACGTTAATGCGGGTGTGGACTATCTAATTCAACACGCGACTACTCTAGCAGGTGGTGATCGTCCTGGCTATCCTAACGTTCTTCTGATCATCACCGATGGTACGAAAATGCATCTATCTTACAACAAGGAGAGAGAGCTTCACTCCAAAGCTGACCACGTGATATCAGTGGAAATTGGTCCAACGCATTACACCTCTTTGGCATCCAGTCAGCAATACCAAGTCCACCTTCATTCCCAGACCGATTTACACAACGTTTACCATAAAGTAGCAAATTTAGTTTGTCATGAACCGGACACTTCTCACCATTCGTCGAACTTGTTGAACTTGTTCGGGAAATAAAACTTTGCTGTACTTTACCTGTACAATACAATGGATGTTCATATTATCAAATAAAGTATTGTTGGAAGGCAAACGTTTGTGTTTAGAAATGTTTCTATGTTTATTTATATTTCACTAGACAAATGTTGGATGTATCACCTTTCCACGCGTCTTCTTTGCCAATGTTTCACAGGGTGCTGGAGAAACCGGCCCAGCTACTGATATGGATGCTGCACTTGCACGGTGTATGATCAAACCTACATTGTTGGTACAAAACTGGCGTTGCCTTCACTTTTTGGTATAAGCAACGAACTTTTACGTACAAAAAAAACGAAAAAACGCGGAGAAGGTCACGGAAAATTCAAACAGTTCTACTTCAGAGACGTACGATGAATATACTAATGTTACCACCGAACATTAGAACCATTCCAGCTTCCATCTGAATGAAAACAAAATGAAAAGCTTCAGCAGTTTCCGAAATATAAGGGTTACAGTTTGAGTACTGCTTTACCAAATCGGGAAATGGAAATCGTTTTTTACTACTAGTTTTATAACTTGTGATGTTTTGTGCAAAGTTTTTGCCTATATATTCAGTTTTTTATCTTATGGAACTGAAAAAAGAAAAGAAACCATCATTTAAAATCAATATCGTCTCTAAAAACACGATTTTATCAAACTATAAAGCACCTATATTTTAGGAACAGCACTAAACTAGGGCACCTCCGTTATTTCGGAAACACTTAGTCATTTACAATGTATTCAGCAACTACTCGTACATGCTTTTTCTAAGTATACACTAGCTATTTGTTTCAGTATAAGATGGTTAGTTGTATTCTTACCGTATGGCAGAGGGGGGATAAGCTCACATATAGTCACAATTGGCTTTTAAGGTCGGGGATTAGAAGGTCAACAGTAATCACTTTAAAATTTGACACTGTTTGATTCTAATAATGTAAAATATTCATTGAGATGACATGCATAAGTCCCATTTTCATTCCGGTTGTTTCCGTTGTCGAAGCATAATTTAGAAGCTGAAGATGTTCGAGCAGTACCGAAGTGTTGATGGTATTCATATGCAAAAATACGAAATCAATTGACTTAAATCTGACACTTTGATGATGACATTAAGCAGGTTCCAACAGCCCGGCGAAAATCTGACCATTTGAATTGCGCTTATAATCATCGTCAGGATATCAATCCCGTTGTCATTCAGTGATAAGTGAAGCAGTCCGTAATAGATCTGCGGATAACAATCGGAATGGTGCTTTTAGTATCGGGGCTTAATCCTTGTTGAAAATGTAAGGTCTGGTCATGCAAATTGGAGCTTTCTGTAATAGATTTGTGGCCAACCAACTTTGACATGGTGTTTTTAGTCTCGGGGCTTAAACCCTATTGAAAATGTAAGGTCTGGACTTGGCATTTGGCTAAGAAACCAAAGGACTTAGGTAGTGATAATGAAATTTAGAGCGCACTCGAATAGAAGTGCTCAGTTATACCAAGGTCAGTCATTAGACAGTATATTTTGTCCATGACAACAAAGTGTCTGACAGTTTTATCTGCAGAAGACTTTTTGAGTCCAGTGTCAAGATATTTACAATACTTACAAGCAATGAAATCCAGTTATGTAGTTATCAATACTTTACGCCATCATCGGTAATACGCTGTTCGTTCAATACCACATCAATATGCCAAATCGTACAGAAATTGCAATCGTGGATATTTGGAAAAGTTGCTTAATGTATTTTGTTTTTCAGAGCCAATGTACTGAAGCCGTGCTGTCTAATCGAGTATGACTATTTTACTATACTGCTTTTCAAGTAGCTGGATCCAAACGCTAAAGCACTCCTCTGTTGAAATGGAGCTGTATTCAAAGCATGACATGCATTGGTTACATGTCCACGTCGTGTTTAGCAGTATAGACCACAAAGTCGCGTAAGGGACGCCGTGTACATACTTCGGACTCAGGTGTGACGGGTCAATAAATTTTTTATTTATTTAAGAAAAAAAGCTCAATGCACCCTCCAAACGTCTGACACGATGACGGTGTCTTAAATTCCAAACAGAAAACGATCATTCAGACAGACATTACAAAAGAATTAGCACGTGCTTTGTTTAAATGCATCTCGCTGTAGCAAGGAGTCGTACAAGGGGCGGTTTTTGAATGGAGGGGAGCTGTATGCTAGGTCAACATACATTGTACATGTTGATGCTGAAACTTCAAACGCAGCTACAAAATCGATGCGTGAAATGTAATGCAATAGTCAATTGAAACCACGGAACCCAACCTCGGGAAAATACGGGGATTTTTACTGTGTTTTTTTCCAAATTCCTGGTAAAATTCCTGCCCCATGGTCATACTGTTGGTCAACCCACCGCATATTGTCACTCCCCTTGATTTTAGTCAGTGAAATCCTACATTAAATATAGGTATGTGTAATTCTACTTGATATTTGGATGTATGCAAACATCGCAGATGAATTACTGTTGGTCAAACTATGAAGATCGCCCGTCTGTACGTCTGCAATAAACTTGGTAAAAGCACAGGTATAGTCACGGCTATATTTTCCCGCTATTTATCCCATCCTTCCTCCTCGGGTTTAGTTTGACTGGTGCATAGCATTAAAGCACGTGCGAAACCATGGCGTAACCAAGTTCCGGCCTAACTTATATCGGATTCTGACAAATGAAAGATCTAGACCATTTGGACGAATTATATTCAGAGAGACAATTTTGACATAATATAGGTGCCCTTATACAAACAATATAGGTGACTTATCATAAGTTAATTATTGCAAGATATTTTCATGTTAGAAGGTTATTTCCGCTTTTGATGATTATCCCAATATCAAAGTATCATTGTAGTATAAATTGAACATCAGAACAATACCAAAAATAATAGGATTCGTTGTTCAAATACTTTTTCAATACACATGTCAATTTTTTTTACTGTGACACGAAACAGAAGATTCGTTCATTTTCATACTTCGGATACAAGCTTCGACTTAATTTTGAGCGGATTACATTTTTACATCTTCGAGTGGTTCCGTAAAACCATTCCAGTTATGAACTAAAGCCAAATCTATGAGTAAATGGATATGAAAAAACTTCACTACACCGTCCATTTATGCTATTTATCCAAGATCAATAGGAAAAGTTAGGTGCTTGTATGAACAAGTGAGCTGAAAACGCGACTTTTGTACCAACAATGTAGGTTTGATCATACACCGTGACTTGGGGAAGCTTACATTTTCCCCTTAGACTGACGTATGTTTCTTAAAAATCAGTATAGAAAGAAACTACTTATCGCAATATTTGTTTTCGAAGCGAAGCATTGGTAGCCCTTAGTGATGCAAACGTCACGTGGCATTGCTACTCTGTGGTAGCTCATGAGTTTTTACACAGCATGGGACAACTTGTTCAATGGTAATAAATACAAAATTTAATATTTATTTGTAATGCCAATACTAGTAACTATCTTAAAATGATTCTAATGAGATTTAATGCACCAGTCAATATTTTGCCCGCCCGGGGGGAGAGGCCAAGGGGGAATTATACATTTTCGATTATTGATGGCTAAATCCCCGCCCTAGAGACAATGCTTACTGTCTAAATCCACAAGGGGGCATAGTTTTTCATCCAGGTACTTGAATAAAAACACGTATAAAAGTATCGATGTCGTCTTTCGTGGTGTCAAAATTCCCAGACCAAACTCTATTTCCCGGGACTCGGAGTCGATAAGTCTATCAAATTCCCGTCTGTCGGGAAGATTCGTCTGTCTAATTGCCCCTGTATCCCCCCGGGCGGGCATTACATTGACTGGTGCATAAATGTGTGTTTTTGCAACACATAACACAAACCATGCGAGTAGGATGTAATAAATTCAACACGTGACATACATGTAAGTAATTGCGAAGCGTTATAAATGACACGCCTCTTACTTGCATCAGGTGGAGGTTAACGACTGCATAACTACATGGTTTCAATTTATGCACACATGGGTAACTGTAGCCATTGATAACGAGTAAAAAAATATTCATCTTAGAATATATTCTAAATTGTATAAACAAAATTGTTTTCTCTTTATTAATGATACAGTTACCTGTGAGTGTACCCTATACCGTATCTGAGTGTTCTACATAGATCCTATGATTAGCCGCAACGGATATTACGTTACAGGAACTGGTTTCCGTATTTGCTGTGACAACTGGGTACCAGCTTTCGTAACGTCATATTCGTTGCGGCTAAACATGGCCGCTGCACAACCTTATCTATATATAGGGTACACTCAGATAATATTTAGGATACTCTAAGATAATTTGAAAACATGTGCTTATGGACGGTGCCACATCATTCGAACAAATTCATAAAAACCTAACGCCATTTTACTTGACTCATTGCAGTATCAAAAATACCTACTGGTACATCTATAAGTTCAAAGAAGCTTTGTTCACTATCACAGATCAATTATTCTTCAACTCGAATTTGCATAATTAACTTGTGCCAAAACAAATAAGCGTGGTTCTAGCAACACGGCCGACCCTATTTTGTACCCATACCATATTAAATATTTTATCGGCATTTCCCTGGAAATCACAGCGGATTATTGATAATCTCTAAAATAATTTTTTTATAAATTGTTCCTACCTACATACCCTTTTTGTACTGAATTCTACTAGAACCACAACACATGTATTAACATGTTTGTCCTGAACAAATAATTACATGTTTATCATTACATGAATTTGGTGTTAGTTCTACCCACAGGTAACTGTGTCATTGATAAAGGAGAAAACATGTATTTTTTATAAATTTTATGCTTTCTTAGAAAGGTGCATTTGTACTACAAGTGGTCAAATGTTCATGGTATCAAAAACAGGAATTGGCTTTCGATATCTTCATAACGTAATTACATTCATAGACGACGTTGTTGGAACTACCTCCATGCAACATCCAATCGATATTGATCGACTAAATAAAAAGTTCAACCATGAAATGTATTCCACGGTGTCCAGTCAATCACTGAGGTGCATTCAATAAATACGACAATGTTATTCAAAAAAAGAAAAAGAATTGATTGCATGCTCTATGGGTTTATTTCTTATTTATGGACGGATTTTTAAAATATTGGTTTCAAAATACAGACGAAGTTTCTGATCATGCAATAATATTTAAAATGACACTGTGTGGTCAATTTCCCGTGTTATGAATTTTATAAAAGATGTTTTTGTTAACTCTTTTTACCTAGTCGATGAGTTCATGTAGAGACAGTGACTTCAACAGTATTCTAAATACCATGTTTAATGCATGCGTAACATTCTTATCTGTCACATGAATGTACTCGTGATAATTCGACCTCAAATGTCCCCTTTTGATTAATCAAAATGTTATTTTAGAGTCAGTGACAAGATTATAATGGCTACGCAGTTTGTTCATGCTGTATGTAAGTCTATTTTATATGTAAATACATTGTCAATATAATACAACTTTATGAGCACTGTCAGCAAATAGTAGTATATGGAAGACCGGGAATGGTGAGTTTTCGAGGTCTATAACGTTGTTATAGCTCAAATTTTCAGAAACTGTTCATAAGAGTCTTATCTTCGTAACGCTATATTAATCATGATTTTCATACTTTTGATATTAAGACCGGTTTTCCTGGAGAACGACTCATACATTTGTATAATATACATGTATAATAATATACATGATTTATTTTTCGCTCACTTCCAACAACACCGTGATCAATATGACCGAATAGAGTAACAACGCAATCCAATCCAGGCTCCGATCTCCCGAAGCGTCACAATCTGGGCAATATCTCATCTCAAATAGTTTATGTTAATTTCCATGCGTGGCATCACACGACAGAAACATTATTCTGAGTTTATAACAGTCAAATTTCAAGAGCTCCAACTTCAGATTTATCCTAAATTCGGACTCTGATTTGAACAAAATCTCAATTTGAGTTGAGATTTTTACAAGAGATGCTTCGGAAAATCAGGGTCAGAACGTCAAGGTGACAGTCTATAACTCAGTCATCTGCATTATCCCCGGCTGGCTTTAAATACATGCATAAGTTACATGTAGGACTCTTACTCTGTCGACTCTGCAAATCGGAAGAGCATCACGAAGCAAATGTTTAGTATTATTAAAGACATCGTTTCTGGGGTGGTATTAAATATTGATCTCACTTGACTTAAGGATAAAGACAACCAATCAGATAACACCATATTCAACTCTTGGTCGTCAGTAACAGGCGATATGATTGACTATCCTTATTCTCCAATTAAATAAGATCAATATTGAATACAACCCCTGGTCCAATTGTTGAACACTCAAACATATATGTCATTGGCGCCGAACTGTCTTCATTATTACGTTTACATCGTTTTTAGTGTATGTAGTTCTTGCACTCAATCGTGTGTGCCAATAAATGTTCTAGATCTTGAAATTAATTCAAACAAACTTCCAGGTCTCGCTCTGGTAGGAATTGTCCATTTGATGAATGGATGTGATGATCTAAAATCTCAAGCATGTTTATCAATGGCTGCCACAACACCGGACCTTTGTTTAGACGTTAACATGGCAAACACGGTGTGTACAAAGTTTTGTAATAGATGTCGTAAGTACTGGCTAGAACACTTTTCTCCTTGGCAATATGTTACTACAAGTTTGGGTATTTCATATGTTGCTGTTGGTGAGTATAATGTCGAAGAAACGAACACGCGAACTGTCGAAATCAGCACATATGCCGCGTGTTTGTGTTAGCGAGCCCTATTGACCGTGGATTGAAAGGTAAACATCAGTCCATATTTGCCTCGCCGACACGAAATGGCAGAAGTCAGTCAGCCCATGTATGCCTGATGACCCTTCCATTTGTATCATAAAAATATACTAACATATGGTTCTGAAATTTGGGGCTTTGAATATTCAGCCCAAATAGAAAATGTTCACTATCAGTTTTGCACTCGATATCTGAAATTGTTTAAGAACACGTATCATGCTATCGCTAAAGGTGAATGTGGCCGCTATCCTATGTATATTATTTAGTCCAGCTAACTATCAAATATTAAATCACCAGATATATTCAGATAGCTGAACGTACTTGAATGTTTGCTTCTTGTGTTATAGAAAACTACAAGAAATTCCGTAAAATACTGAATGCCATGAATACAAGGTAGTATTTCAGCCGTTTTAAAACTGTTGGAACAGGGTCATTCAGCTTGTGCATTCAGCTAGTACATTCAGCATTTCAACAGCTTGGACTTTGGCGGATTATTTACTTGTTCATATGGGCATAGTGCCGTGTATGTTTTTTTATGTTATTTGTGCTCGGCTGGTTCAGTTGGACATTGTACCTTGTATGTTTTTTTTCTGTGATCGGCTGGTTAAGTTGAGTGCTGCCTTCCCTGTCTGACTTATAATTATCTTTTTTTAAAGATCCATGTTCGATTTCTTTATAAAACGATATCCGTCTCAGAAATATGTTGGATTATTTTACAACCATGTACGTACATTGTACATGTATGTTGTAGGTATTTACAAGTATTTAGAATATTAATTTACTAATATTGATTCTATTTGACATCTATTGATAATTGTTTCAGCAATGAGCAATACGTGGGGTGTATCATTTGGTTAGCTGTGGATATTGAGAATATGATGGCGGCATCATTATAGGAAGTAAAGTGAGGGACAAACATTCGGAACCACGGATTCGATATTTGCGTACTACGAGGGTCATTCAATAAATTCGTAGACTGGGTTCATCATTTCAATACTCAATGTCACAGAGAAATACGATCTACATCACAGTCTTTTGGAAACAAGTGCAGAACATATTGCATGACATTACGCATTTTACAAGAAAATATGGCTAAATAAAAATACCACCTAACCGCGACCCCCTCATAGACTACATTTTGTACTTCACACAGACTAATGTCTGAATGGCTGATAACTTATTATGAATGTTTTAAAACACCTTTCTGATAACTGGTCTTTAGTCGTGGGAATAATGACATTACAGTTGTAATTCATTTCAAGGTTTCCAATCAAGATGTACATTTAACGAATATTTGTATACAACAGCACCATAATAAGTTCTAGTGTTAGTTTCAATATTATTTTAGTAGATTTCTAGCAATAAACACATAATAAAATATATGCCGAATCTTTATTACTGATTTCAGGGGGCGAGTGTACTTACATTCATATGATGCTGTAAGTTACTGCATGGCTGTCGATTGAGCATTTAGAAGTACCCACTGCCATCACGTACATATCGTTTCTGAACTGGAAGGATTGTGTAGTTCGAAATGAAGTTTCAAATTAAACAACAAATATTTTGTGAATGTTGGGCATGCATGCCGGAACTTTTACGTTAACTTTTAAATGACAGTAAAATGTTTATTTGCTAAATAGTGTTTGTTTGAATCCCACAGAACTTGGACGGGTACCCGGGAACAAATTGCTAACATTTGAAGTAATATAGATGATTCCTGGTTCAACTCTAGAAATGATGCATTTTGTAATGTTAGGAATTGAACGTACATTTGTATTTTAATGATCGTGTGACTTTACTCGTTATTTTAGATATGAAATGATACATACAAATGTATATGACAAATGCAAATGTGAAGTAAAAAAAGATATAAAAGATATAAATACTTGACTTCGTTTATATGTACTTCTGTGATGCCATCGTTATATTTTAACGTCAATTGACGTCATTTGCATTATGTTCTTTGAAACAGGACGGTGTGGTGAAAGGCCATGTTGTGGCCACAGGTGCAAGACACACAATCAAATTTGGATATATAGTCATATTATATCTATAGAACAGGAATTCCTGATGTACATAATATGCATATATAGCCAATTTTGATTTGTTTCTTGTACTGCAGTTGTGGCTAAATACTAACCTACTGAAGAATGTCACGATATTGGGATTTTAGTGTTAGTTTCGTTATCACATAACAGTAATCAGTATAATATACAAGTGCATAAAAACTTCTAAATGACATTACATGTATGTTTTGTATATATACCACAGGGATCCGTTGCTACAGCTGTAACAAGACATTGTCTGACTATCACCTGTGTACCACTACAGTGCTCTGTAACACTGACGAGGTATTTCTTTCATACACTTACAGTCCATTTTCACTGCGTTTTTTATGTATTCAATCTTAATACAGTAAAACCTCGTTACGTTACGAGCATCATTATTACGAGCATCCGGTCTATGTCGAGGATCATTATTACGAGCATCCGGTCTATGTCGAGGATCATTATTACGAGCATCCGGCCTATGTCGAGTATCATTATTACAAGCACCCGGTCTATCTCGAGTATTAAGACTAACGTAGTGAAAATGCCAGTTTGCATGGGTTCTAGGGCGGTTGTATTTATAATAATTTGTTGATAGCTGCATTTGTCAATTTAACAATAAAAATATATTATTATTAACGTGTTAAGATACTATGTATATTCAGTGTGCCGATACTCCAAGTGCATTCACTTCCGAACTCCCGTTATTTAATATCAGAGCATTTTACTGACTGGCTGCTCACTGGTATGATCTAACTGTGGCATAAGATTTAAGACCGTATAGTTTGTAATTTAATTGTTAAATTCAGAGCAAAATCAGCAACCATTAGAACAAAAATTGCACTGGTAAAGAAAAATCAGCATGCTACGGTAAGTAGGAGGTAGGTGGTCCGGGCCCATGCACCATTAATTGTTTTGAAATCAATGGTTCCATCTGGTGCGATGTGAGCTACCTCTTTGGTAATGGAAAGAGAACGGCTTTATTACTAACTCAAGCCAATTATAGTCCTTGTTAATGAGACATGAAACTTATTAATTTTGCGTATGTATATCCGCATTTTTAAATCCGATTTCTGAGCACTTTGATTTGGAGGGGTTAATAGCAAGGCAATTAGAGTTATAGTAGATTTTTATCTGTTACACATGCCCGAACAATTCGGCCTTTAAACGTTTAGAGCATATAAATGTTTTCCAACGTACCTAATACTATATTTTAGTGATTTTTGCGAGCGTAGCGATCGCCGAAATGCATACATGTACTTTATGTTGTTTTCACCTACTCAAAAGGTAAAAATACCCATGCTTCGATGATTTTAGGGGGGCTGCGCCCTCTTCCACCCTCTCTAATTCTTCCCTTGGCTACAGAAGAATTGTTATAGAATCAACCAACACTAAAATGTTTTTGATAAAAGAGTATCGAGATGTTACTGTGTGGCTTAGTTCACGATAAAATGGATTCGATTATTAAACTGACTGTTTGTACATATAGGTTTGCATGCGAAGGGAGTTACGATCGATTGTGGACGAACATGAGGAGTTTGAACTAACATGTGCCAAGAAATCGGTAAGTTTAATAACTATTTACTACTTAATTGGTGGGGCGTTTTTTAAGTTCCAGGAAAAGATAAACGCTTCCAAACTCCCCGTGGTACTGATACAGACACATGATGGACCGCCTGCTGTGAATTAGTCGCGAGACGTTGAGTCGAACGTTTCCGCTTGTTTTTGCGTCGCGCTCCAACGCTTGGCAAAGCGATCCCGAAAGTGTATACTTTGAAGCTATGCATATTTTGAGAATAAAAAACAATGTTGTTATTGTGACAGGTGAATTGTGTGTGTCATTTGACTGAGTGACCTTTATCCAGAAAATGTAAATAATGTATGTTCAGTGAAAAGTTGCCCTGGGTAGTCATTTTTTGACGTTACTATGGCAGCAGTGCCATTTCGTATGCTGCGTCCTCACGCGTTCGATTCATATTAAAAAATATCAATGTTCTATTTAAATACCAAATTTGAACACACCCTCTCAGACCCTCGTGACGATGGAAAACTTGTTTCACAATCGACCTTCAATAAATTAGTATAAACTAACATAAGAAAAACATTATAGAGCACTTTTCCTGGAACTAAAAAAAACGTCCATCGTATTTATAGGCTTACCCTAAAAGACTGTCACAACGATGTTATTACAATTATTGCAACATGCAAGAGCGTACTGAGTAATATGTTCCTTGTCCAAGACAAGTATATAAAATAGTAACTAAGTATCGCAAAACATGATCCATGTCGCCATAATCTGAGTATATTTAAAGAGTAACTGGGTACAGAGTAATCTGCCTTTGTGGAAGTATGTACGAGTAGTCGAGTATTCAACTCTTTGTCGCAGTATGTAAGAGTAGTCGAGTATTCAACTCCTTGTCGCAGTATGTAAGAGTAGTCGAGTATTTAACTCCTTGTCGCAGTATGTAATAGTAGTCGAGTATTCAGTTCCATGCCGTAGTATATCAGAGTAGTCGAGTATTCAGTTTCATGTCGTAGTATGTAAGAGTAGTCGAGTATTCAACTCCTTGTCGCAGTACGTAAGAGTAGTCGAGTATTCAGTTCCTTGTCACAGTATGTAATAGTAGTCGAGTATTCAGTTCCTTGTCGCAGTATGTAAGAGTAGTCGAGTTTTCAACTCCTTGTCGTAGTATGTAAGAGTAGTCGAGTATTCAACTGCATGTCGCAGTATGTAAGAGTAGTCGAGTATTCAACTCCTTGTCGTAGTATGTAAGAGTAGTCGAGTATTCAACTGCATGTCGCAGTATGTAAGAGTAGTCGAGTATTCAACTCCTTGTCGTAGTATGTAAGAGTAGTAGAGTATTCAACTCCTTGTCGTAGTATGTAAGAGTAGTCGAGTATTCAACTGCATGTCGCAGTATGTAAGAGTAGTCGAGTATTCAACTCCTTGTCGTAGTATGTAAGAGTAGTCGAGTATTCAACTGCATGTCGCAGTATGTAAGAGTAGTCGAGTATTCAACTCCATGTCGCAGTATGTAAGAGTAGTCGAGTATTCAACTCCTTGTCGTAGTATGTAAGAGTAGTCGAGTATTCAACTGCATGTCGCAGTATGTAAGAGTAGTCGAGTATCAACTTCTTGTCGTAGTATGTAAGAGTAGTCGAATATTCAACTCCTTGTCGTAGTATGTAAGAGTAGTCGAGTATACAGTTCCTTGTCGTAAGCTACTAGTATAAGAGTATAACCGAGTAACGAGAAATACGACAAAACATACATGTATGTGTGTAAATATTATATGTTGAAGCACGAGTGAGGCCATATTAATGGTATCGAAACCGATCCTCGAGTGAGCATCTAGCAAAAACAGCCTGACGTTATTTCCTTGAAAAATATTTATATTATCGTGTTCTTCTAACGAACGACCTCTTAGTCATATGTTTGTGCTTTGTTGAATTTATATGATATCTTGATTTAGTTCTGTGACGATCCATGGCAAGGGCTAAGTATGTTCGGGAAACGGGCAATAATACCACGTGATGTAGCAGTTTCATGCTGTACCACCGACTTATGTAACAAACCATTACCTACCACAGCACGACCGAAAACAGAATCGCCCACAACAGTACGACCGACGACAGCAACACCCGCTACAGTACGACCACCAACAACGATACCATCAACAGCAGTACCAACAACAACAACAACAGCGACAACAACAACAGGTCATTGCACAGGTCTGTCATTGATTATGTATTTAAAAGTCATTTTATATTGCTACAGAATAGGCCTGTATGAATCAATCTTAAGCCTTAGTCCCACTGAGGAATTTCACATCGGCGATGTTCTCCCGATTTCTCCCGATACCATTCGATTCACCACAATTCAGTCGGGTATCACAAGCTGTCTCATGACTTCACCGAAGCTTCCCCTAGACCACGAGTAACCTTTTCCCGATGTCCAGATAGCTCATTATTTTCAATCCGGAGTACATCGCCGAGGAAAACACTGCTCAGTGAAACCTGGGCTATACTTACTTTTTGTAAATTCGGTAATAAGTTTGTCCGTGACATGTTAAAATGCGAATAATAAATTAATGCTAAAGGCAAAACGTCCCCATTTATTGTTTCGTGCACGGATTATCCCTGTTCGGCATATGATTACGATCGTAACCACGTTGTTAAAGATGGACTAGAATGGCACCCGCCGCACCAGTTGCCCACCGACTTTCCATTGCGAGAATTATCTAAATGCGTAGGAACCGTTTCGAGCATAAATAAGAATACCTATGGTGTTAGTGTGTATTACTGGATGCTACGCATAACGCATGATATTAGTGCCAAGACAACACAAACAAAAATACAAATATATCTGATTGTTTTAACTACTTAAAACAAATATCTATAACATGGTATTGTGTTTCTTTGAAAGGTTGTTGCAAGGACTTCATGATTGCAGTAGACGAATCAAGGAGCATAAATCCAGTTACGATGAAACAGTTTCTACACCACGTAGTCTCCAATCTTCAAATCAGCTCTACTAAAACTCTTATTTCGTTAGGAACATTCGACCAATCTAGCAGAACGGTATTCGATATCGGTGACCACCTGACCAAATCATCCACGTTAGCGGCCATTGACGCTGCTCATTTCCACGGTGGCACTGGCGACATTAATGCGGGTGTGGACTATCTAATTCAACACGCGACTACTCCAGCTGGTGGTGATCGTCCTGCGTATCCCAACGTCCTTATGATTATCACTGATAGTACGAGTAAGCAAATAAATCCCAATAAGGAGAGAGAGCTTCACTCCAAAGCTGACCACGTGATATCAGTGGAGATAGGTTCAACTCACTACAAGTATTTGGCCTCCAGTCAGGACTACCAAGTACAGATACATTCGCAGTCATATTTATACAACGTTTACCAGACAGTATCAAATTTGGTTTGTAAAGAGCATAGTTCACATCAATCGTCGAACCAGGGAAGTTCACATCATTCGCCGAACCAGGGACTCTTTAATATGAGTAATTTAATGCCGGACTATTTTGGGAAATAAAACAATTCTATATACATGTACTGTCTGTATAATGCTTGTTATTCTTTATTCCTTTTCGCCAAAAATATAATATTATATGGAGTAAACGTATGAAATTATTGTTTCTGGTACCAAAAACTGCCGATTCCATTGTTTCTTTGCTTTACTTTTCTGCTTTTTGTTCACTCATACCATCGGGTTAACGTTAAAGGGAGACAATACAAATAAAAACTTATAAGGGAGACAAATCTGTCTCCTGAATTGCAAAAAAAACTTTGTCCAGTTTTCTATTGTTCTTTTGTGCAACTTTTTTGTATATTTTATTGTCTCCCTTAGACTAGTTTTATATCAAAGGGAGATAATCTATTTGAACCGTTGTAAAAGTGTCAAGGGTCATTCACTGTTTCTAACTTTTCGATTATTATGTAAAGAATGAATAGTCCATATTAGATTGATCTATCGTCTGGTAAAATTGCAAATATATCCTCTCAGTGGTTTGGTTTACATGAATGCATTCTAAAAGATTTCCGGACATCCCTCGTATAAGCGTCAAAGAGAGACAATCCAAATAAAAAGTTATAAGGGAGACAAATCTGACTCCTGAATTGCAAAAAAAACTTTGTCCCGATTTCTATTGTTCTTTTGTTCAACTTTTCTGTATAGTTTATGGTCTCCCTTAGACCAGTTTTATGTCAAAGGGAGAGAATCTTTTTGAACCATGGAAAACGTTTTGTAACGCGTCAACGGCCATGCATTGTTCCTTACCTCGATTATTATGTAATGAATTAAATAAAATAATTGATTAAAATGATGAAGCCGCGACGACGAAACGTTGTTATAATGTAATATGAAGTATTTATCACACAGCCGTGCACTTTTCTACAGTACCATAAAACTCGTAACGCACAGTGATAATTCACAGTGTGCATTAAATATGAAAATGACGGATTCATGTATACAGCAAAAGGTTGCTATATTTTTACCTTCCCTCCTATAAACACCGTAGACGTGTCTTTGAGGTTTGTCTTGTATTCGCTTAACACATATTGATTGAAATATATATTTAATAATAATCAATTATAATTGTATAACTTATATAATGTTAATCACTTCGTTCAAGATTGTTAGAAGTTGACAAAACACTGTGCGGTTCGTTTCCGCATTTTCATACTGATGCCCCGCCCAGATAAACATCCTGAAATTAGAAAAATAGACAATAGAGCATCATAAAAACAAACTACATAATCACTCTATCACCAACATACATAATTAACTCTATTAATTAAAGCCTTCTTCGTAAATTAATTTCTAAGTAGCCCAACATCTACCACTATTATGCATTTCTAATGGTCTAAGGGAAACAACTCTTACTTATTATATGGACATATTTTAACCGAGTTGTTTCCCTTTGACCATTGAAATTGATGATGAAGGAAGAGTTATTTCCCTTGTTGCATTAAAGTGAAGTTGTTTTGTATTCAACAAAAACAGCTTCACTAGCCGAGTTTCAAGCAAGAGATATAAGGCATAGTGCCAGTTTTGACGCTGCCTGAAATCGAATCCACAATTTTCCATTCTCCGAGCAGACGCTCTAACCAGGTAGTTGTATTAGACTAATCAGGGAGTTTAGATACGTACATGTCCTTGACTAATACAACTACCTGGCTCTAACCACTCGATCAGCCACCGAGGAACCAATACCATTCATTTATTTATTAAAGACATATAAATTGATAGACTGCTGTAATATTGTACCAATATAGACTTATTGTGAAGTACACCAGTCTTGCAATAGCAGGACACGTGTTAACAAGCTATGAACAGAATAGATCTAGCTAATACCATCCGAAAATGTACTTATCCGAATGATAACACTCATATGATATCGAAGAATTTTAACAAATCGGTCCAAAGGATGTTATTATTATCTACATCACAAAGATAAAATGATATACGCAATGGTAGAACAAGATACATACGCCACGGTGACAGCCCAACAACAGGGAAACTGTAAGGATGTGTCCGAATGTGATACCTGAAAAGTACGAATAAAATAAACGAATATCGTCATCGTCTGCTTACAGTTACTTCCCTTTGACCAATAAACGTTAATGAAAAATTTGGAGTTGTTTCCCTTAGACCATTAGAATTTCCATTAAACAATGGGTTGTTTCCCTTGACCATAGCTCATTAATATTGCCCTGGATATCATTTCTCACCAGTATAGCCCTGAATATTATAGCTCATCAGTTTAGCCCTGGATATCATAGCTCACCAGAATAGCCCTGGTTATCATAGCTCACCAGTATCGCCCTAGATATCATAGTTCACCAGAATAGCACTGGGTATCATAGCTCACCAGTATGGCACTGTGTATCATAGCTCACCAGTATATCCCTGGATATCATAGCTCACCAGTATAGTCCTGGGTATCATAGCTCACCAATATAGTCCTGTGTATCATAGCTCACAAGTATAGTCCTGGGTATCATAGCTCACCAATATAGTCCTGTGTATCATAGCTCACAAGTATAGTCCTGGGTATCATAGCTCACCATTATAGTCCTGTGTATCATAGCTCACCAGTATAGTCCTGTGTATCATAGCTCACCAGTATAGTCCTGTGTATCATAGCTCACCAGTATAGTCCTGTGTATCATAGCTCACCAGTATATCCCTGGATATCATAGCTCACCAGTATAGTCCTGGGTATCATAGCTCACCAATATAGTCCTGTGTATCATAGCTCACAAGTATAGTCCTGGGTATCATAGCTCACCAATATAGTCCTGTGTATCATAGCTCACAAGTATAGTCCTGGGTATCATAGCTCACCATTATAGTCCTGTGTATCATAGCTCACCAGTATAGTCCTGTGTATCATAGCTCACCAGTATAGTCCTGTGTATCATAGCTCACCAGTATAGTCCTGTGTATCATAGCTCACCAGTATAGTCCTGGGTATCATAGCTCAGCAGTATAGTCCTGTGTATCATAGCTCACCAGTATAGTCCTGTGTATCATAGCTCACCAATATAGTCCTGTGTATCATATCTCACCAATATAGTCCTGGGTATCATAGCTCACCAATATATCTCTGGATATCATAGCTCACCAATATGGCCCTGTGTATTATAGCTCACCAGTATAGTACTGTGTATCGAACCAACAGGGTTTGTCTTAAGTTTATGACTAACAATGTTTTCAGGACTGAGACCTGGGCTGGTATTCACAAAGCATCTTAGTAGAAAACTTAGATTTTTCTTAAAAACACCAAAATTTCTAAAGTATGTCAGCCTAACATGACAATCACGATTATTGATTTTTTGCATAGGGTTAAATCATTATGTAAAGAGCTACTATAATCACTAAGAAAACATGGGTTAATCTTCGATTTGTGCACGATATATGCATTACTAATTTTTAACTAAAGTCAAAATATTTAAGTTTTCAACTAAGATGCTTTGTGAATACCAGCCCTGGTGGCAAAAACTCTTTAGTCATTTACGGTTTGGTCTATGTATCATGGATGACCAATATGTGCAAACACAATACTTGTTTGAGGAATCTACTTGATTGTTGATTGAGGAATCTACTTGTTTGAGGAATCTACTTGATTGAGGAATCTACTTGATTGTTGATTGAGGAATCTACTTGTTCGAGGAATCTACTTGATTGAGGAATCTACTTGATTGTTGATTGAGGAATCTACTTGATTGAGGAATCTACTTGTTTGAGGAATCTACTTGTTTGAGGAATCTGCTGGTTTGAGGAATCTACTGGTTTGAGGAATCTACTTGTTTGAGGAATCTACTTGTTTGAGAAATCTACTGGTTCCAGGAATCTACCTGTTCGACGCATCTACCTGTTCAAGGAATCTACTTGTTTGAGGAATCTACTTGTTCGAGGAATCTACTGGTTCCAGGAATCTGCCTGTTCGACGCATCTACCTGTTCGAGGAATCTACTTGTTTGAGGAATCTACTGGTTTGAGGAATCTACTTGTTCGAGGAATCTACCTGTTCGACGCATCTACCTGTTCGAGGAATCTACTTGTTTGAGGAATCTACCTGTTCGAGGAATCTACTTGTTTGAGGAATCTACTGGTTTGAGGAATCTACTTGTTTGAGGAATCTACTGGTTCGAGGAATCTACTTGTTCGAGGAATCTACCTGTTCGAGGAATCTACTTGTTTGAGGAATCTACTGGTTTGAGGAATCTACTTGTTTGAGGAATCTACTGGTTCGAGGAATCTACTTGTTTGAGGAATCTACTGGTTTGAGGAATCTACTTGTTTGAGGAATCTACTGGTTTGAGGAATCTACTTGTTCGAGGAATCTACCTGTTCGAGGAATCTACTTGTTTGAGGAATCTACTTGTTTGAGGAATCTACTGGTTCGAGGAATCTACTTGTTTGAGGAATCTACTGGTTTGAGGAATCTACTTGTTTGAGGAATCTACTGGTTTGAGGAATCTACTTGATTGAGGAATCTACTGGTTCGAGGAATCTACTTGATTGAGGAATTTACTGGTTCGAGGAATCTACTTGTTTGAGGAATCTACTTGATTGAGGAATCTACTTGATTGAGGCATGTACCTGTTCGAGGCATCTACCTGTTTGAGGCGTGTACCTGCTCGAGGAATCTACTTGATTGAGGAATCTACTGGTTCGAGGAATCTACTTGTTTGAGGAATCTACTTGTTTGAGGAATCTACTTAATTGAGGAATCTACTGGTTCGAGGAATCTACTTGATTGAGGAATCTACTGGTTCGAGGAATCTACTTGATTGAGGAATCTACTTGTTTGAGGAATCTACTGGTTTGTGGAATCTACTTGTTCGAGGAATCTACTTGTTCGAGGAATCTACTTGATTGAGGAATCTACTTGATTGAGGAATCTACTTGATCGAGGAGTCTACTTGATTGAGGAATCTACTTGTTTGAGGAATCTACTTGATTGAGGAATCTACTTAATTGAGGAATCTACTGGTTCGAGGATTCTACTTGATTGAGGAATCTACTGGTTCGAGGAATCTACTTGATTGAGGAATCTACTTGTTTGAGGAATCTACTGGTTTGAGGAATCTACTTGATTGAGGAATCTACTTGTTTGAGGAATCTACCTGTTTGAGGAATCTACCTGTTTGAGGCAACTACACTAGTAAGTCATCAATCTTGTAGGGACAAAATAACCTGTTCAAGCTGTCTTGGCTGAAGCCAAACCTTTTGGAGGCACCTGTTCTATTGTATCCCACTTCTTCGAGAGGGGGACATAATAACACACCTTCAAAACTTTATTAAAATAATAACAAGTAATGATGAGCACATACTGTCTTTATGTTGAATACCAACAATACTGACTACATCAAAACATTCACATTGAATTATTACAGCCTGATACATTTATTACACATAAAACTTAACAAAATCACAAAATTAACATCTTATCTACAACATACTCCAATAAAATCAAATTACATGAACTAACATCCACTTACATATTTACAAAATAAATATACAAAATAAGTACATTATAACTAAGGGTGCAACAGTATACTGCTGTTCACGATGAAAGTGCAACATTTGGCTGCAAAATTTGGCTCCGGAGGTTTGATGGTATGATACAATGTATGGTATGGTTTGTTTGTTACAGGATTTATTTATTACGTAGATAAAGCATTTTGCCTCAGTGATGTACTCCCGATTGAAATTCATGAGCAATCAGGACATTGGGAATAGGTTCCTCGTGGTCTAGGGGAACAGTCATGAGAAAATTTGTGATCTCGAAAGGAATTGTGATAATCAGATGGTATCGGAAGAAATAGGGAGAACATCGCCGATGTGGAATTCCTCAGTGTGACCTAGGCTTAATATAACAGCAAAAACGAGCTGCAGCATATAGATCGTGCATAATTATTATGTATCAGTTGTTGCGATTGGCTAAAAACTAGGTATTGAAGCCTTTTTTACAGCTGAAACTAGGTCATTCAGTTTTTACAGCTGAAACTATGTCTTTCAGCTTTTAGACAGCTGGGACTAAGACTTTCGACTTTTTGACAGCTGAAACTTGGACTTTCAGCTGTTAATTTCATTTTCTCGTTCAGTTGTGTGTTGGGCATAATGCTGTGTCATAGGGTATGAGATGTTTTTATGTTTTCTGTGCTCGGCAGTTTAAGTTGAGTGCTGCCTTCCCTGTCCGATTTTCTATTATCTTTTCAAGATAAACATCAAAGTGTACAAATAAAACAGTTGATAGAAAGGTAATACAATACTTTATGCAATATGGCAACAAAGTCATAATCTAGAATGTCTACCATCTCTCACTTATAAATTGAAAATCTCTTTCAGCAGCTGTTGGTAAATATCATATTTTATTATACCTCACGTAACCTCTCAATGTATTTTCTCCATAGGCCAGCCAGGTGATGTTTTGTTCGATCAAATAGTGTTATTTTATTCGATCACAATGCAATAACGAGGCTGAGCTATTTATTGAAATATGTACTATTTGAGTCAGGAAAGCACCCTGCTATAGAGTATCCGTATGCAATTTATATAATTGTGTATAATTCACATGCTATTTTTAGTAAATCTTGTCAATTTCAACCATCAAATCATTAGAAGCTTATACAGACTGAGACTGTACATGTAAAATCACCATAACGGTCATCTAAGTGCTGTTTACATTTGTTGATATTTTATTTTGTAAAAAATGATGGTAAATATTATATGGTCAGACAAGCGTATTGTTACACCCCTTATTACATAACACAACATATGAAGTGATGGCCATTGTATAACACCTCTTATACAGGTCATATTTAATTATATAGATGGATGTTAGAATCAGAACAACTCAGCTGTCCATTGCAATGTTGACAGTATATAAGTGACTTAAGTAACAGGTAAATACCTTTGACAATATTTAAGAAAAGATGAAAGTTTTTCACCAAAATGACACAACAAAAGTTAACAGCATTACCGAAGATTTTAAACACATGTGATAGTTAGATAAATGACACAGTTAGATTAATGACATACAATGTAAACAATGGTTTTCAAGATGACAATTAATTATGAATGTGTTACTATGGGAACCCAATCTAGAATTCCCAATCTTCATCAAAATGTAAATCTTCCATTTCCTCAGTTAGGTCTTCCACTGCTGAATCATCTGAAATGTACCAACAACAAGAAATTTCACAACAAGCAGACTAAACATTAGCGATGCTAGCTAGAACAACAACCTTTGGCAAGCCAACAATATCATTTCATCACACATGATTCATAAAAAAATCTTGCACCAAAATTCAAGGACTCTTCAAGGTAGAATAGGTATTTTCAAGGCATTTTTTTGATCATTTAACAAGTTAAATTCTTTGAAAATACCCTTATGTGCTGCCATTTTATACACTATTTCTAGTGACGTCATACACAAGAATACTCGGTTTTGGTTAATTCATTTTAAATACCAGTAACATATATGTACTTTTAATTTTGGAGAAAAGGAGTGTTTCTGCTTCATTTTTACATGAATATGAAATTTGTCATTTTGACAACATCCATACATTTTTATTGATAATCAAGGTTGTTTGCATGATTTCAAGGATTTTCTGTTAAATTCAAGTACCATTTTGGTTCTAGTACCATTTTGGCTTTTTTTAAAGAGAGCACAAAATTCAAGTACTTTTCAAGGTTGAAACCAAATTCAAGAACTTTAAAAGGTTGATACCAAATTCAAAGCCTGTGCGAACCATGTCACATACAAGTTCTAAATCATGAGTGAAATTTGAACTCAGACCAGTGAATCGTAGTGAGTTGAACTCAATGATCTACACTGACTCAGCAACAGCTGCCTTCTATATTGTCTGTTAAAGCTATTCACACAGGAATTGACAGAGTGTTAGATTCTTTTTTTACTAATTTATTTAAGGTCAATTGCGAAACAAGTTTTTCCAACTTATATCAATCACTCTTGATGTTATCCATCAGCATGGGGTATGAGAGAAGAGAAGCCAGTTTCCCTTTTATACTGATTCTTTTTACCATATGACAAAACACGGACATACGCATCTTTCTGTTGAAAAATCGACTCTTGTTATATCTTATATAAACAACGCCAAAATTAACGTCATTTACAGAGAATAATGAAATCGTTTAGGAGATAAAGTGACATCAAATGAATGTTGTAGTATAAGAACATACGTCAGTGATGTTTTTCCCTTTTTGTTTGCTACCGTAAACGGTACCTTCCCAATTTGAAAAAGGCTATAATTTCCCCAAATTTGAAGGGAGAAATTCCCAATGAACGTTTAGAAAAAATAATTTTCAAAATCAGACATAAAATGACAAAGTTGTGAACATTTTTGACAAAAGGTCAATCATAAAGTTCAAAGAATCCAGTAAACAGTCACATGTAATCTCTTTTTCTGTTTTATATGGCCTTTCTGCTTCCTGAAAATTCCCAATTTCAAGTTGTAGTGAGACTCACAACGCGAAAATTCCCAATCTGAACGGACCCAGACCCTTTCCCAAGGAAGCAAAAAAAATCACTATACATACTTGTTATACTAACATGGATACAATGAAAGTCATGTGATAAAAATCCATATTTTACCTTTGGGTAATTTAGAAGCATCAAGTAAAGGTGTGACAGGTAACAATAGAGAGGGTAATACAGAGGTACTTCTCTTTCTCAAATTCTTCAGGAATGGATGGCTTAATAAGCTACATGCTGATGGTCTGAAACACAAGTATACATTACTTAATATTGCAGAGACTAATTCATACATTGTCTCCTTACATGAATAAGGTGGTAAGTGCTTTAAGACCCATTAATATTTGAAGTCTGCATCTTACTATTTTACTTACTAACAACCTATTTTTGAGACAATTTGATGAGATCATATTGTCTGAACTGAAGTAAAAAAGCCTTTTACACTAAGTACATGGTACACCGGTAGTGACTCTCTTATGGTTTTCAAAAAGGCACAAAAGACCCACAGTTTTAAAATGGCATATCAGTGATAACCCCGAACTTTAAGGACTCTTTCCACTGAATTGTCATTCCACTTGTACAGTGCTTTAGAGATGTTTTCAAATTTTTTTAGTATTCAGGCATTTTTTCTTGTTTGGCTCTTTCAAATTAGCCTAATATTGACATCCCTACATACAAATTAATAATAAAACTCAATTGTATGTAGAAAATTCAACGTTATGGTAACAAACAATACTCAAACCATGAGAGAAGAGTACAGGGAAGTCCTTAAATGTAGCTTCATGTCATTTCCAGATGAACTTAATTGTAAAGAAATACCTTTTATACGGATCTCTCTCCAAGCAGAGCTTGACAAACTGGTGGAAGTTTGGTGTAAATGTACGTTTGATTGTTTTACTTTGTTGTTGTGTATCATTGGCCATCTTCTCAGGATCCTCTAAAAGCAGACAACATTTCATGCAGACATATTATTGTAACACAGTAAACAGGTTGTTGCATAATAGTGCAATTTTAGCAAAAACTTTAGGATTTTTAAGGAAATTTGGGCTACTTGAAAGTATGAACTATAGCATTCTACCAACTGAGCTAGCTGAGTAGGTTGTAGAGCATTATGTAGAACAGTTACAATCCAACTGTATTCTTTCTGTATCATGGTTCATAAATAATTCTCACACCCAAATTCAAGGACTTTTCAATATGTATTTTCAAGAAATTTACCCAAACATTTATTGAGGTTAAATTGTTCGAAAATTCCATCATGCGCTGCCATTTTATACACTATTTCTCGTGATAGCATACACAAGAATACCTGGTTGTGCTCAATTCATGAAATACTAGAAACATTATGTACTTTTTTAAGAAATAGAGTGTTTCAGTTTCATTTTCATGCAGATATCAAATGTGCCATTTTGAAAACATCCATACACTTTTATCCATATTCAATGCTGATAACCTGAATTCAAAGATTTTCAGTTATTAAATTCAAGTACATTGTACGATTTTGGCTTTTTTCAAGGTAGCAATAAATTCAAGTACTTTTCAAGGTTGAAACCACATTCAAGGACTTTTCAAGGCCTGTGCAAACCTTGTGTGTATATATAAGTGATAGAACAGAGTATAAGAGAACCTACCTGAATTAGCCATATTTTCCTCGGGTGCGACATCAGCCTGTGTTAAATATTCATTCAATGATGGCATAATACCACTTAGTTTCTCTAGCAACATCTGTAAATAAGCGAGAAATAGCTGTAAAACATGTCTGCCTACCCCAGCCTCTATTGATAGCCAAATAGTCACCCCTACCCCAGCCTTTATTGACCGCCAAATAGTCACCCCTACCCCAGCCTTTATTGACAGCCAAATAGTCACCCCTACCCAGCCTTTATTGACTGCCAAATAGTCACCCCTACCCCAGCCTCTATTGACAGCCAAATAGTCACCCCTACCCCAGCCTTTATTGACCGCCAAATAGTCATTATGAACAATTACCTTGTCAGCCAAAAAGCCATTATGTTCAAGGTCACTGTGACCTTGTTATCAATCTGACAATGTTTGGTTTACCTACAAACAGATAGATGGACTGACTGGCCGATAAATATACCCTCCCCCATTTTTTTAAAAGGGGAGGGCAGGGCATTGCAATAATAGCAACTCATCACAGACAATTTAACAGTATGAAGTTCTGTAGCTCTTTATAAGTATACAAGAGGTTTGGTTGAAGTAAGAAGTAACAATAAATTGAAGATCTCATATAAAAGTGGTATGACTATTACTTCAAATTACATTTTCTACAACCATCATGTGTGGTTTATGAAAGTAATCACACTTGGCACCTCATTCCTGGAAGTATCCATTGCTAAGAGGGTATGTGAGAAGTGATGCCAATTTTAATGCCAAGAACCAAACAAGAATGATAGAAGCAGTATTCTAACATGACCGATAATTTCGCCTATATAGACAAAGAACAAACATAGCATTGTATAATGTTTGATATACAACAAAAGTGATGTCACGTCGTTTTTTATGACATCATGCAGGTAAACAAGTAAAGTAAAACAACATACTCATGCAAAGTAACACTGGCTTATAATATAACTGCCTGCTTAAATAATGTTAGAATCAAATTAAAATATTCAAAAGCCGTAGTATACCTCTGTTATACAAGAGTTCTGACGCTACGTTATTAACCACTTAATTCCTACGCGTCAGAACTCTAAACCATTGTATAACAGCCGGTATACTACAGTTTTTCATAGTTTATTTCTTAATTGTATACACACCTCTGTAGCAGGTACATCACTGAATGGTGGATATCCATTAGCTAGCTCACACGCTGTTATACCAACACTGTATATATCTGACTTGGTGTCATAACCTCGTAAATTCTGAAATCATATAACACTGTATATATCTGACTTGGTGTCATAACTTCGTAAATTCTGAAATCATATAACACTGTATATATCTGACTTGGTGTCATAACTTCGTAAATTCTGAAATCATATAACACTGTATATATCTGACTTGGTGTCATAACCTCGTAAATTCTGAAATCATATAATAAATACACTACAGACTGTAGTACAGTAACAAGTTAGACTAATGAGAGTACCGCCTACGAGTGCTGGACGCTCAACTAAGAGTAACAAGAGCAAATAAATATAGGTCACAGGGTTACCAGACTTGTCAGTATGGACTCACTCACCTTGTTATGGTGAATAACTATGTTGAGTTTCAAGTGGATACCTTTGATAGTCTTATACAAATTGACAATTTTGTGTAAAATATTAAGGTCAGAAAAGGGGAATAACTAATACAAGAGAATCATAGATCCTGGGTCGCTCACCTGCTAAACATGGCCAAACTTTGAACTTGACCTTAAGGTTAAAGCAAAACTGAGGCCTCCAGAGTGTTAAAAAGGTTTTGCTATTATTTGACATATTGACTTATTTTTTTAGTCACATGAACCAACTTCAAATGTGACCTTAAGGTCATCAAGATAAACATTTTGACCAAAGATGATGAAGATTAAAGCAAAAATATGGCCTCAAGAGTGTTAATAAGGTTTTTCTATTATTTGACCTTTTGACCTAGTTTTTGACCCCACATGAACCAACTTTGAACTTGACCTTAAGGTCACCAAGATAAACATTTTGACCAAAGTTCATGAAGATTAAAGCAAAAATGTGACAACCAGAGTGTTAACAAGGTTATCATATTATTTGACCTTTTGACCTAGTTTTTGACCCCACATGACCCAACTTCGAACTTGGCCTAGATTTCATTAAGATACAACTACTGACTAAGTTTGGTGATAGTGAAGATCAAAAATGTGGCCTCAAAAGTGTTAACAAAGTTTTCTTATTATTTGACCAACTTCGAACTTGACCTTAAGGTCACCAAGATAAACATTTTGACTAAACTTCATGGAGATTAAAGCCAAAATGTGGGCCCTAGAGTGTTAACAAGGTTTTCCTATTATTTGACCTTTTGACCTAGTTGTTGACCCCACATGAACCAACTTCGAACTTGACCTCTATAAGGTCATCAAGATAACATATTGACCAAACTTCATGGAGATTAAAGCAAAAATGTGGCCTCCAGAGTGTTAATAAGATTATCCTATTATTTGACCTTTTGACCTAGTTTTTGACCCAACTTCAAACTTGACCTAGATTTCATTGAGATACAACTACTTACCACGTTTGGTGAAGATCAAAGCAAAAATGTGGCCTCCAGAGTGTTAACAAGGTTTTGCTAATATTTGACCTATTGACCCAGTTTTTGACCCCACATGACCCAACTTCGAACTTGACCTATATTTCATTGAGGTACAACTACTGACCAAGTTTGATGAAGATCAGAGCAAAATTGAAAGTGCTAGAGTGTTAACCGTGAAAAGTCTAACGGACAGACTGACAGACGGACGACGGACAAAAAACAATCACAAAAGCTCACCTTGCCACTTTGTGGCAGATGAGCAAATAAAATGCAGAATAGAGTTGTTTCCTCTTTTTAGTAGATGTAGGTCATCAAATTCCACAAGTGTATAGACTTTCAAGTGAAAAGCTTTGATAGTTTTTGAGAAAATTCAGTTTATGTGTAAAATTTGCCACTACTTTTATGTACTAAGTCGAAAATGAACCCGACAACAAACTTAACCAACACACACACACACGCCCATGCAGATGCACACGATCTCGTTACAACAAATACTCGACCTTTTTTCTTCGAAAAGTCGAGCTAATAACTATATAATGCAGAATAATGATTATGACAGTTAACATGGCAGAGTTCTTAAGACATTTGCATTTGGAGAAATTGGAGCAAGAAGTAGAACGTTTATATCCAGCTTGGGATACATACGGAATATCACTACAGTGTGTTGATCCGTTGGGCCGTATTACCTTGAGTTGCTTGTGTAATGCCGTATCTCGCGAGACCGTCAGGTCGAGCATGATGCGGTATGGTGCAAGCAACGAGAGGTGATACGGTTTAAAGGATCAACACAACTGCAGTGATATTCCTTTAACTATATTTCCACAAAAGTGAAAAAAGCGCTTTTACGCACGAAAATGCGTTAATTTGTATACATTGACGTCATGAACGTTGACATATTTTCGGCATATAGCGCGACATTCATTCAAAAAAAGGTAAATGTTTACGTCATGATGTCATTACGGATTCGGAAAACCAGACATTTATGATACGGAAAATGCAATCTGTCGTGTGGTATTCCACTGTGCGATTTGGCCTGTATTCGTGACAATACAGTGTTAGTTATACAGTATAACCTCCCGAAACGGCTTCTCTGAGAAGCGACAACCTCCGAGAAGCGGCACTTTTATTCCCCCCCGTTCGTTTTCACTCTTATTTTAACCTCCGTAGGACTACACCTCCACAGAGCGGCAAACGGCCGTTAAAATTGTTTACCTTTTGTATGGTTTACCCCTGAGAAGCGACAGATGTGCTTTTACAACGGCATATTCACACGTGTTTACATAACTTCATACGATGGTGTTTTCTATTTTTCGCACCTTCGTGGATTGTAATAATTATCGCTCATCAGGTAACAATAGCCACGGGCGCTAGTAAATTAGCGACAGTCTATGAGATCAGTTTGACAATATGACACAGTTAAATCATACATACCATGCACTTGCTGAGATGCATTAAACTCGATTTTTTTAAATCAAAGTCGTTATCAATAATTTTAAATGAATTATCAATACGCGCTTATCAATCAGTATAAGAAATGAAATTCACGTACACGTCATGTTAATGGTTAATCACGTCGTCTATTTCAGCATATGCACTGACCAAGTTACACGCGAGAGGTAAACAAATTACCGATCACGTGTGCAATTGTGTACTGAGCGATCTGACGTAATCGAGATTTTAACACTTTGAAGGTAAACAATTCAATTGAATACGGCATGCGCGTAAAATAATATGGATTCGTATTATAATGTTGAGAGTTGCGGTTAATAGCAATAAATACTAGACCCGTGAATTGTACGCATTTTTGTATCTAACCAATGATCTTAATTAAATAATCCTCAGAATTATATCACAAAAACGCGCGGCTACGAGTAGATCTAATTTAATGCATTTAATCACAAAAACGGCACCAATTTAAGATTATTCTGAAACAGTCAACCTCTACAGAGCAACACCTCCGCAGAGCGGCAGTTTTTTCTGTCTCCGCCGGATGTCGCTCTACGGAGGTTATACTGTATAATAAATTGTGATATAGCCATAAATATGCATGCTGAGTATCACAGTTATAACAGACATATTTTTTAGCAACAAAATAAATGTCAACGCCCACCTTACAACTTTTCTTTCATTGGAAAACCATGCCCAGTACTCCCAAAGCATCTAAATCTGAGCTAAATCTCATTTCAAATATGGTCATTATTTTATGTTAAATTTCATGGAAGGCTGGACTCAAAATTGGCATCACAAAATGAAAACATTATCAGGGGTTCTACTGAGGCATAATGCCCAATCCTGAAAACGAGTGGCAAGTCTGTTTCAGGTGACATTAGCACACATCCGTACATCTTAACTAGGTTTCAAACATTGTTTTATTGATTCAATTCAGATTATGGAACTTTAAATGACCATAACTTTGTCAATTCTTTGAATTTTTTCATCAAATAACATTTATTTTGTGCAGAAAATGTCATTCTTTCCAATGCAGCAAATCCGGATTTCCGGATTATTCCGGAATTGTAGAACCCCTGCATTATTCTGAGTGAATGATAGTAACATTTCAAGAGCTCATATTCAGACTCTTAGATTTGAGAAAAATACCATTCACTAGAGATACTTAGTGAGATCAAGGCCTGATTAATCTATTCTACAAACTGACCTGTTCTAATATTTCTGGACTGAACCAACATAACATTTTCTGTGGATTGTCAGGGTACCTATATACACATTTCTTCCATTCCCCATGTTGTATAAGTGGACACGCATTCCTCATACCTGACAGACATACACGTCCAGCGGCTGATATCAGTATATGACTAGACTTCACACCTCTACAAATACACAGTCATATATTTCCTTTAAATAAATGCAACACAATTTGATACGGACGCTTGTCTGAAGTTATAGTATCATTGTACATAAATAAATCTGTGTTTTTCGTAAACCATGTTCGTTGACACAGACTATCAAGCAATCTTAGCTTAAAGTTTGTTTTTCAGATGAGCTTAATATCCACCTGAGGAATCAAAATCATGTCACAATAAGGACTTTCCCCAGGACATTTTAGCCTGCTGAAACCTTGACATTCAGCTTGTTAATACTGTTATTTTTCAACTTTTTAGGACTTCTGACAGTGACAGCTAAAACTAGGTAAATCAGCCATTTTACTGTTGGAACTGAGTCATGCAGCTTGGGCATTCAGCTTTTTGTTAGGCATTAGGCATTGTATGTATTTGTATGTTTTCTTTGCTCGGCTGGTTAAATTGAGTGCTGCCTTCCCTGTCTGACTTAATATCATCTTTTTGTTGCCAGAAATTTAAGATCTGTACTGCCTGAGTGCTTTAAAATTATCTTGCCCCTTGATCATCATTGCGGACAAATTAAATTTCAGTCAGTTGAGTAACACATCAGCTCAGCACGAGATCAAAGATGCTGTGTTGCATTAATGACAGCCCATTATACACCAAATAAAATGCTTGAAATTATTCCTGGGGAAAGCCCTTGACAACCAGACAATATACAGAATGAATTTTAAAAATGAAGTCCCAGTCAATGCCTACTTTACCCAGCTTTCAGATATCAACACTGATTTTATATTTTTACTTTCTAAATTTCTCTGAATATCTAAGCAATCAGTGTGTAAAGAGTAGTTACCTGTGAATAATGCCCCGGCCATGTAGATAATCCAATGCTAGGAGTATATCCCTCAAAATGTAAGCAATGGCTAGTTCTGGTAAACCAGTGGTAAAATATGCATGTAATAAGTCTCGGCACGAACCTTGAATAGACAAAATATGCATGTAATAAGTCACGGCACGAACCTTAAATACAAAAAATATGCATGTAATAAGTCACGGCATGAACCTTGAATACACAAAATATGCATGCATGTAATAAGTTAACGCACGAACCTTAAATACACAAAATATGCATGTAATAAGTCACGGCATGAACCTTAAATACACAAAATATGCATGAAGTTGATTTAAAGTCGGACATACACAAAATATGCATGTAATAAGTCACGGCATGAACCTTAAATACACAAAATAAAGTAGCAATGAATTTTAGCAAAAACTTTCCTATGTACAAAAACTACACATACTTAAGTCACAGGCTGTATTGAGTGTAAGAACTCTGAAACAAGTGTACAATGGTCCTAAAACTAATGCAGTCTCAAACTATCATTCTTCTTAACTTACTTTTTAACATCAAAATCTGGATTGATAAATAGGTGAAAAAAGTAGCTTGAAATTTTTTGGCAATCATAAATAAAACCTGTTATATCATATGGTATCAGAGGCTACTTGAATACTGATTAAGTAATTTTTTACCATAAGCCATAAGAGGCATTACTGTCCAGACTTCATTGTTGTGTACAAATGATGTATAATATGGCAATAGGGAATCATGATGAATCTGTCTACATAACACAATCTCTCTCTGTAATATAGAAATATAGAATCACATGGGTGCAAGTATAAATTCTCAAAAAACCTGAAATCCTAAAAAATTGCCTATTTATATATAGAAAAAAAAAGAAAAAAAGAATTTGGTACACTCAAAACCCTGAAATCCCGTATATAACTGAAAACTTGCACCCATGGAATCATGGTGTAATATATATTCTAACATGACTGATGGTTTTGCTTATATGGACATAGAACATGAATAGCATAGTATAACTTTTGATAGAGTGATGAAAGTGACATCACATCATGCACATATTTCATTTATGACATCATGCAGGTAAACAAGTCAAGCCAACCCATTTAAATCATGTTGCGATCGAAATAAGCAAGGGATGTATAAACACATATGCCCCCATGGCAGCCCAATAGTCAGAAAATGGTGAGGGTCTGAGTGACCTTGACTTTTGACCTACTGACCTCAAAATCAATAGGGGTCATCTACTGTTGATGACCAATCTCCATGTAAAGTTTGAAGATCCTAGGGCAAAGTGTTCTCGAGTTATTGAACAGAAACCATCTACCGACCGGCCGACCTACATGTACAGACCAGACCAATATACACCCTTATCAAAGATTGAATATATAGTATACCTTTTGTTTAACAAAAGATTGTTGTTAAGAACTCCAAACCATTGTATAACAGCTGGTATACTAATGTTTTTTCATTTTTCATTTCTTAAATATGGAAATATAGAATCATGAGTGGAGCAATATATATTATATAGCAATATAGAATCGTAGTGTAAAATATGATATAATAAAATAGAAATATGGTAACAAGTGAATTAACAGCAAATTTAAGCAAATTTTTATCTGTAATTATATAGATATTTATAAGAAATATAAGTATGTACCTGTAGCCCTCCCACATCGGAGTCTTTATCAAGGTCTACCTGTCGTATTGCCACATTATGTCCAGATGCAATATGTTTAGCTACAGATATGGTGCCTGCATCATTGCAACCTTTCCCTAGTTGTAACAAGAAATAATGTAATATTCACTTCAAGCTCATCAAAAATACACGCAGAACATAGCGCAAAAAATATGTTACAATACCTCAATGATAGGGCTTAGATACTTGCATTTTAATGTTTTACTCATCAAGTTTGATCTATGGTTATTACTGTCCATCAACAATTTTATTAACTGCAATAATTCATCTAATTAACAAAATCCTTTGACCAGAGTAGTTAAGGCAGTAGATTTGATGGTTTGAATCCCTTAAGAGGTATGGTCTGGTAGGTTGGTGAGCTGCCAACTGGTTTATATATGGTTGATGTACACTAATTTATTTAAGGTCAATTGTGAGACAATTTTTTTCAACTTATATTAATCACTCTCGACACCTCATTCCTGATGTTATCCATCACCACAAGGATATGAGAGAAGAAAAGCCAGTTTCTCCTTTTTACTGAGCGTCTAACAGGGGAATTTCTTGTACCATTTTTATTTCGTCTTTGGTATGACACGGCTTGGGATTGAACCCGAGATTTTCCGCACTTGAAGCAGACGCTCGACCACAAAAAGTAGGAAAATTGTTTCATTTCACTCATTTAGGGTGTGGAAATGTAAGTGGTTTTCACATTTCTTTGCAGTGTGGGTGTCTAGAAAATATTTGTAACACAAGATGAACTGATAGAGAATTAATCTGAATTTTGAACTTTTACAAAATTTGTCAAAATAGAAGATATTTGTTGATTTTGGTGCAAGATCAAATTTTATTTCACCTAGTGATCACAGAAAATCAAAACATTTTTGTATTTTCACGAAAAGGCATAGCCAGGATTGAAATTTTTATTTCTGTGATCACGAGTCAATAAAATTTATCTTACACCAAAAATCACGTCGAAATTAGAACGTCACGACGTGAGAATTATTACGTTATGATGACGTATCACATATTTTAAAGCCTGGCGCTGTTGACGTAACGTTTCTTTTTCTGCATGATACTAGAACCAGCTTCTAAAACAGTCAAATTAACAAAGTTGTAATTTCACTGTTATTTTCACTAAAAAATTTCCATAATCTATTGAAAGCAAATAATAGAGTACTTTACTTTACTTAAATGACTATAAGACTTACCTATAGTAGCATAGACATCATACTGTAACGGTTCATTACCGTACTCCAGCATAATATTGGGAAAGTCCCCACGAGAGGAATGCTCACTGTCTACTGGTGATGATACATTTTTGTCCTGAATAAAAATATAGTAAAACTTCATATAAAATACACCTCATTTATAAAGGTTATCTCAAATTTAAAAGCACAGCTTTCAAAAAATGTTCACACCGGAGTCTAAGAAATATGAGATGATTGTAAATCATGTGAGCAGCCAACAGGCAGTAAATGAGTAATTTGACATTAAAAATCACTGTCACCTTGACCTTAGAACAATTCTTTGAACTTACAACAATTTGGTCCATCTGTATTATACAGTATATAATGACCAAACCCAATAAAAGTCCCCATCACCAAATCGGATGACCAGAGACTTAAAAGCGTTATGTAGTTCTATACAGATGTACACAGCATTATTAAGACCTTTGCGTATTAAAATTAAAACTGTCTGTATATAAAGAAGTTTTTTCACTGTTTAACACATACCACTTAAACTTAAGCAGACGGTAAGGGAGTCAAGTTTAATGCAGACATGTCATTTTTAGATGTCATAATGTCAGACTTTAATACTGTATTCAAAGAAGTTTTGACACCTATTATAACAAAGATATCATTCAGAAAGAGATTTGTTTCATGGCGCATTGTCAACAGTTACTAACAGTCATCAGTGATTTCTTTTGGCTATTTTTAGTGCTGAATACAGGCACTTTCCCCTAGCAAAATAACCACCATTTTTCCCATTAGTCATATTTTTTTCCCAAAAAAGAATGCATACATTCCCCATTTGGTTCCTGCTGGTATAAAACAACTTATTGTTATAGCTTTTTTAAGCCAAAACAATATAGATTTTCAAACTGGTTAAACACTTTGCTACATATCAGTTAAGTATAACCAGGACCTGTTCTATAGATACATATCTAAACTCCCTGGTATAACCAGTAGAAAAGGCAAAATATGAACAGTTAATACTCAAAACAATTTTTTTAATGATTCCCAATTTTGTGATTTGTAGCTTTAAATTTTCCCAACTTTATAGACACAGGCAGATTAATTATTTCAAAAAAAATCACTGGTCATATAGTGTGCATTTGAATAAAAGAAAGTGGAAAGTAGAGAAGAAATCAGATAATGTCCGACATATACACTGTACCGGTTTTTTAAAATACTGTTCTTTATCATACGGCGGTGAATCTGTGGGACTGGATACTTTCTCTCGAGATCGACTACAATTCTGTAAATATAAAGTTTATAGTAGTTCATACAATTAATTACCACAGCATCAAAAGATAATTAAACGCAACATTTACAAATTTGACAATTCATGCCAATTAGTTATTACCTCAAAAACATATAAAAATGTTGATAATAAGCAGTTACTAAAAGCACGACTTTTCGTAATAAATAATTCAGTATAATTTGAAAGAGAGATGAAAATACCATGAAAAGCAGGTTTTAAACCACGGTTCACAGTTTGAGGTTAGGAAACAATTATTGGTTCCAGCTACAATAAAACTCAGGAACACAACTTCACATGTGAATAAAGGTTCCTGTAAAGTCTTGTGATCATAACTAAAATATTTGAAATAAATAATTCCATTGTAAAACTTTATTGAATATTTAGTCCATAATAATTTTGTACGTTGTTATCCCTATACTTATCACCTGATAATTATTCAATACGAAAATAGTCCTAGTAAGTAATAGGATATGAAGTTTCAGTAGATGTTTCATACAAAAATAACAAGGCAACCGATTATACAATGTACATGAAACACAATGTCACATTAACTGTCATAATGCCATAATTTATGCAAATTACATTAATTTATGAGCTTAACTTGACTGACATCATTTAGTACCAGTATGCCCCGATGATGCTGGTTGAATGAGCTCAAATGTCTTACTTTCTTACTAGTATTGCTTTTTTGTTGATAGGTAAGATAAAGCTCATCTGAGAACATACAATTTTGGCACAAGCAGTTTAATGGTTATTGTATGACCTAGTTTTGGCTCCTTGTGAACCAGGCACAAATCAATGAGTGCCAATGGGTTTTTTAGTTGCTTGGACTTGGTGGTCAAGATTTTGACCCCAAACATGGCCTAGATTTAACAGAGACACATTTAATGTGACCAGGTTTCTAAAAATCAAGTTATAAGTGTGTTGATTTTGCACAAAAACAGTAAAAAAGTAGCAAAGTGAGCCTTCAAATTCCGAAGCTAGTGGAACCCTTCCGAATTTGAAGGCTCACTTTGCTACTTTTAAATATATTTTACCATTTTATAGACAAAATAAGACATTTTCTGGCAATTTTAAGGGTCAAAAACCCTACTCCAGAGTCAACTGGAACCCCTGCAGTTCTAACAAAGAAAATAAACAATTTTGAACATGCATTTAGTTATTTTTGTCTGTATATACATTGATAGTCATCAGCTTTAAGAAATTAACTGATGGGTTAGAACATCATGTCAGTGTTTTGGCATATGATGATAATTGCATAAAGACTATGATGAATAATGATAATTTCATATAGACAATGACAAAGAACAGAGCAGATAACAAAGTCAAACATAACAATTAACATGAAACTGAGGTCACATCAAATAAAATAAATGTTTCATAAAGATAGTACTGATCCCTCTTAAAACAGAATTTACAAGAACTGATCCCTCTGATAATGCAAGAAATGATTATTCTGATAATACAAGAAATGATCATTCTGATAATACAAGCAATGATCATTCAATACAAGAAATGATCCCTCTGATAATGCAAGAACTGATCCCTCTGATAATACAAGAAAATTGAAGAAATGATCCATCTGATAATACAAGAAATGATCCCTCTGATAATACAAGAAATTGACCCTCTGATAATACAAGAAATGATCCCTCTGATAATACAAGAAATGATCATTCAATACAAGAAATGATCCCTCTGATAATACAAGAAATGATACCTCTGATAATACAAGAAATTATCCCTCTGATAATACAATAACTTGTCCCTCTGGTACTACAAGAACTGATCCCTCTGATAATGCAAGAACTTGTCCCTCTGGTACTACAAGAACTGATCCCTCTGATAATACAATAACGAATCCCTCTGATAATACAATAACTGATCCCTCTGATAATACAAGGTCTGATCATTTTGGTAATACAAGAACTGATCTCTCTGATAAAACAAGAATTGATCCCTTTGATAATACAAGAAGTCCAAGAACTGATCCCTCTGATAATACAAGAAGTTCACTAACTGATCCCTCTGATAATACAAGAACTGATCCCTCTGATAATAAAAGAAGTCTTTGATTTAACCCAATTACCCTAAGCCCATGGCAAGTAAATGTTTGCAAGTAAACAACAGGAACATCAAAATATGAGCCAAGAATTAATAGAGTATTGTAGAGTAAAAAATGCAACATGGGAACATGAATTCAATTATTTCTCTTTTACACCGTATAATAATATCAAAACAGTGCTTCAGAGAATGGCTTTAAGAAAAGTCTTTTTGGTGGGCAAGTTAAGTAGGCTGCGTGCAAGTGATTTTAAAATTAAGGTGAAGACTGTTCTGATAACGGGCTTTACATGAACTAATCCCTCCAATCAAATTAATTACAAGAACTCATCACTGAGAATTGATTCTTTTGATTACTGAATTTACAAGAACTGGTCAGTGGTACACCCTAAAACTTGTTGCACCCTGAAAGCCTCCAGTGACATTTTCACATTCTAGATGTTCAGAAATCACAGAATTTAAAGAAGAACTCTGATCTCTTTGACAACAGAACCATCAACGCCATGTTTGACAGATATTGATGCAACAGACATTCAGAAATCAAAGAATTTGAAGAAGAGCTGATCCCTCCAACATAATTAAGATATAAACTGATCCCATCATTTAACAGAATTTAAACAAGACAACTGATATTGTTTGTAACTCACCTCATTCTGTGAATATAAAGGTAATGTTATAAATAATATAATGTTATTAAACAATTCCAAGAGTCGCAAATCCACATAGAAAATAACATACAATCTCCTGATCATGTGGACAACTCTATTCTCAGCTATGCATGACAGATAAAATTAATTGTCTCTCTTTCAAATCAAATCATTATATTGCTGAGAAGGTTGTAAGTACAAAATCAATATTTTGAGAGAGAAAAAATGTCTGAAAACTATTCTTTACACAAGCTTTTTAAACTCCAGAGTTTCATGAATATAGTCTTATAAGAAGCGCCTCGTGGTGCAGATTTCAAATATGCACTTATAAGGTCGTTAGTAGCTCTTATGACCAGCGATACCATTGACAGTCATTGGGTAAGAGTGGCTTTAACATCATGACAATAAACAGAAGTCTGAAATGTCAAGTGAATGGTGGACCTCCATCAAGTTTGTTCAAATCTTGTTTAGGACTCTGCCCCGATAAACACATATTATGATTGAATATGTAAATGATTATGAATATGTGAACAATGATATTTACATAAAGTGCAGACAGTTATTAATACAAAACGTGTACAATGTGTGCAACTGTGCATCTAAAAGACAGCAGGTAAATACAGAATGAATGAACCTTAACTCCATGAAGATATGTTAAGATGTTTGATTTTCCACTTTCAACATCAATTAACTGGTATGGATTACTACACACACGTGTATGAGAGAAGAGAAGCCAGATTCCCTTTTATGCTGAGCGTCTAGCAAGAGAATTCCTGGTATCAGTTTTATTTCATCTTTGGTGTGGCGCAGCCTGGTATGGAACCTGTTGCCTCCTGCACTTGAAGCGGGCAATCAACCACCAGGCTATCGAGCGGTATGGAACCTGTTGCCTCCTGCACTTGAAGCGGGCACTCAACCACCAGGCTATCGAGAAGTACAGTGATACTTACCAAGAATGACATTGACGCAATATTTGGCTGCTTCTCTACCAGAATCATGTAAAGGACAACACACTCATAGTCACTATATGCATACTTTCATGGGGTCTAAAATAAAAATAAAATTTCAAGCAAACTGCAACAAACACACACAATGATTACACATGTTATTAGATTCTATAAATAGAATATAAAGCATATTAAATGAGTGTTCATTAAGCAATTTTGACAGTGGAACATAGTTTCAAATATGACATCTCTGACTCCTTGATGCTTCATCTACAAACATAATGACACAGTTATTCCAATTGTTTTACCATCTATTTCCTTGGTTCCAACAAGTATATAAACCCTGAAGTTCTTGGGTAGATATCCTAAATAAAACACCTAATAAAAGCTCCGCGAGTCGCATGTGTCGCCTGACGAAATGCACATTTGTCATGGAAAACTATCCAGTATAGGGCTACATATCAGACTCACAAGAGTTCTCTAGTCATCTGAACTAAAAACGACAAAGCGATGCTCTGGACAAAAAAATGTCCTGATTAAATCAATCTGAATGGAATCTTTCAAACACTATACAAGCTAGTGTTATGATTCTTGCGCACTGCACTTCATGTCACAGCAAAGAAACATGCATTCCTATTTTTGAGTCATTAATAGTTATGGTGACAAAGTTATGCCACGGACAAGAAATGCTTATAAAATCAATCAAAGGGAAAAAATTGAAAAATGGTACAAGGTAGAGTTACGGTTCTTGTGTACTGCACTTGGACTTTTGGTAAGAAACATGCATACCAAGTTTCAAGTCATTCAACCTCATGGTGACAAAGTTATCCTCCGGACAAGAAATGCTCAAATTAAATCAATCTAAGGGAAATAATTAAAAAACGATGCAAGGCAGAGTTATGGTTCTTGCGCACTGCATTTCGGCTTATTGCAAGAAACATACATACAAAATCTTGAGTCATTTGAACTTAAGGTGACAAAGTTATGCTCCGGACAAGAAATGCTCTAATAAAATCAATCAAAGGGAAATAATTCAAAAACTATGACAGGTAGAGTTATGGTTCTTGCGCATTGCACTCCGGCTTATTGCAAGAAACATGCCTATCAATTCTTGAGTCATTTGAACTTAAGGTGACAAAGTTATGCTCCGGACAAGAAATGCTCTAATAAAATCAATCAAAGGGAAATAATTCAAAAACTATTACAGGTAGAGTTATGGTTCTTGTGCACTGCACTCCGGCTTATTGCAAGAAACATGCATACCAAGTCTTGAGTCATTTGAACTTAAGGTGACAAAGTTATGCTCCGGACAAGCAATTTGTGACGCCACAGCCGCCAAAGTAACACCTATAGTATATGTCGCCTTTTCAGGCGACACAAAAATAAAGTTAAAATGTATGTTCACCTGTGAAAATCTGCCTAAATGTTTACCTCTAACTAGTCTCGAGTCTAGTCCTCCTACACTAGGGGTGACTATTGGTTCCAATTTTGACTATTGCAATACTATTGCTATTGCTGAAAGCTCTATTGCGATACTATTGTATTGCTGGAAGCTATTGCAATACTATTGCAATAGTTATTGCCAAGGTTTGAAAACCAGAGATTAACTTGTAAATGCAAATTTGCAATGTGTAAGATATTACTTTGTTGTACACCATAGTTATCTACTTGTTCGATATTTCGATGTATCGGCCCACCGTATCCTAGTAGGATTCCTACACATAAGTAAACTAATAACAATCGGTACTTTTACTGTCGTACATGATGATTTATAATAATACATAACACTCTGAGTCTGATAAACAAAGACATCATTGATAATCGCAGGCCTGGTAATTAGCAATCACTCTCAAACCTGAACATTCCTGTTTCAAAGCCTGAAACCTTACAATATAAGGAAAGAAGATAGTCAGGATTCAAAAACCTGAAACAAGACACAAGCCTGAAAAATACCAGGCCTGTAATCAGTTGAGTTTCCATCTGTCATAAGGTGTTTCACCCCTCAACTCAGAAACCCTCTTGATGGTGGGGCAATCAATGGAGATCAGCCACTGCTCCATCTAAACTTGCTTCCATGTTGCTTCACCTTCATGTCTAAGCCAGAGCCAACTGGACGCCCGCTTAGCAGTTTTGCCAACGCATGGATTGGATTGCAAACTTGCACCTTAACCCTTGCTACCTGCTGTTCCAATCATCTTCCATACTGACTGAGATGGAAAACCCCTGCAGTCATCCTCTCAGCATGTGTTAGTTTATACTAACTTATTTAAGGTCACAGGGGTGTCAACAGAGCCAAATTAAAAATCCTGAAAATCATATGCTGCTGACCATTTTTGACAAACTAGAGGCCGTCAACCCTTAACTCAGTTTTTGCAAACTTTTTATTGAAGAAAATCCTTTAGAGCAGATATAATTGACCATAACTTTGCCATTTCTTGAGATATTTTCATCAAATAACTTTTATTTTGGTCAGAAAGCATAGCTCTTCAAGGATAAATCCGGAAAAATTGACACCCCTGAAGGTCAACAGTGAAACAAGTTTTTTTTCAACTTATATTAATCCCTCTTCACACCTCTTTCCTGAAGTTGTCCATCGCCACGAGGGCATGACAGAAGAGAAGCCAGTTTCCCTTATTTGTTGAGTGACTACTGTCTAGCAAGAGAATTGCTGGTACCATTTTTATCTTTTAATATCAGATGCGGCCTGGGATCTAACCTGCATTATTCTAACAGGGATAAATGTCTTCTTCCTTACTTGAAATGATTTGATTCATGGCTAGGCAATTAACATCTAACTTCAGACTCAGCCTCAGTAAGATTTGAGTTATCCCTGATTCCTGATCGTCGTGCTTTCTTGTATTTTCGACAAGCATCAAAACTTCGTTTCTGAGTTATGATTTTGAATTATTTTTTAACATATTTTAGTTAAATTAGATTTGGACAAAAAACGAAAATTTTCGAAAAAACTAAAAAATGGCGAACATTTCAAAAAAGGGAAACAACCCATATTATTCTTGCTCAAACTTTTTTTTGAATGGTTTTCAACCACAAATGAGAATTTACACGTGTGGTTGAAGGACAATATTACAAATTGGGCCCAATATAAAGTTTGTAAGAGTACCAGTCGAGGCACAATACGAAAATGACGACTATACGAGAAAGTTCACTTGAACTCAGATTATGGAGGTCACGTGATGCGATGCTAAAAATAGACCATACAAGGTTTTTTTTCGTGTTTTTGTTGATTGCATGTTTTGCTTAAGTGGTTAAGTCATATTTTCCTCTAATTAAAAAATTCAAAAAGTTTTTTAAAATGCTTTTAAAATCATTTTTGTGCTTAGATGCCCGAAAATAGGGAACAACAGGATATCAAACCAGGTGTCACACTGATTGACAATAGTGACAATACTTTTATAAAATGGGGATCTTGATTTCATTTGAAGACAGAACTACATCAATAAGTAAATATATACATACTTTCACTATGTCGCACATGCGCTCAATGTACTGAAAAGTAAAACTGCATTTGTCCGAATGTGATACATCCGGTTACTAGGACATTGACAAAGATGACTCCTGTCGACACAGCGAACGCAATACACGATTGTAGTCATTAAACATTATGTGGACAATAAAAAGCACGAAAAGCAGACACAGCAATATAAATTATGACATTTTTTTAGTATTTTACAGGCAAAAACGTCAAACCTTACCTTTTTACGATTTTCTTTGAACGGGTAAAAAACGTACACGAATACAATATCATACATCATGTATCGTCATCGTCACGGGAAAGGTGTAGGAATTTGTTTATGAAACCTACTTATAGCAAGTTTTGTAGTGTAACTATTAAGTATGCCATATTTTAATTTCTACTACTTAAATATGATGATTGTTGTATTACCTGGAGGTATGCATAAATGAGAAGCCAAACAGGGCCGTATCCTGAGACAAAAAAACACCAAGGTGCCCCTTTACTTAAAGGACCAACATTAGTCAATTGGAGGCAGTTCAGCTTCACACAGCACAATTCCTTAAAGGGGACTACTGGTATTCATGGGGTTTGTCCACGATGTCCACCCTGGACAAACCCCATAAATACCTTAGTACCCTAGTCTGTACATACCACATGGTGTCCATCATTGACTACCCCATGAATACCTTACCCTAGTCTGTACATACCACATGGTGTCCATCCTTGACTACCCCATGAATACCTGACCCTAGTCTGTACATACCACATGGTGTCCATCCTGGACAAACCCCATAAATACCTTACCCTAATCTGTCCATAACACATGGTGAGCATCCTTACCCTTGTCTGTCCATACCACATGTTGAGCATCCTTGACTAGTCAACCCCATGAATACCTTACCCTAGTCTGTCCATACCACATGTTGAGCATCCTTGACTACCACATGAATACCTTACCCTTGTCTGTCCATACCACATGTTGAGCATCCTTGACTACCCCATGAATACCTTACCCTAGTCTGTCCATACCACATGGTGAGCATCCTTGACTACCCCATGAATACCTTACCCTAGTCTGTCCATACCACATGGTGAGCATCCTGGACAAACCCCATGAATAGCTTACCCTAATCTGTCCATACCACATGGTGAGCATACTTGACTACCCCATGAATACCTAACCCTAGTCTGTCCATACCACATGTTGTGCATCCTGGACAAACCCCATGAATACCTTACCCTAGTCTGTCCATACCACATGGTGTCCTTCCTGGACAAACCCCATGAATACCTTACCCTAGTCTGTATATACCACATGTTGAGCATCCTTGACTACCCCATGAATAACTTACCCTTGTCTGTCCATATCACATGTAAAACATCCTTGACTACCCCATGAATACCTTACCCTAGTCTGTCCATACCACATGGTGCCCATCCTGGACAAACCCCTTGAATACCTTACCCTAGTCTGTATATACCACATGTTGAGCATCCTTGACTACCCCATGAATAACTTACCCTTGTCTGTCCATATCACATGTAAAACAGCATTGACTACCTCATGAATACCTTACCCTAGTCTGTCCATATCACATGGTGCCCATCCTGGACAAACCCCTTGAATACCTTACCCTAGTCTGTCCATACCACATGGTGCCCATCATGGACAAACCCTTGAATACCTTACCCTGCTTTACTCTTCTGGCTGCATCATGGACAACCTCAAGGACACCTTACCTCAATATAATATATTATAGCCTATAGCCATCTGTGACAATTATTTGCTACCTCGGAAATTACATACAATGTATACCAAAACAGTCGTCAGGAAAGTGTGCTTATATATACACTGTATATACAGAATTGTATCTAGTATGTTTGATACTGTCGTCATTCTCCTTCACCAGAGTATTCTTCACCTGTGATATCAGTCTGGGAACTTGACTAACCACTGATGTATGAGGATGGATACTGTAGAGATCCAATCTTTAGATACCATAGAAATTAAGTCAATGAATTCTTCACCAACAGTTTGTTACTATGGAAACTGATGGCAGACAGTGACATAGATTTCTAGTTATTGTTGTATAAGAATCCCTATAATTGTTGATTATATTTTACTCTGTTTGTTGTAAAACTGCCCACAAATCTATTTAAGGTAGACACGTTGCTATTTTCACTAGGTATTTATTTTAATAAAAAATGTTATGTGTATTATTCAGATTCAATGAAGGGAAACAACCAAAGCTGAAGTTTTATAAATAAGGAGAGTGGTTTCCCTTTAACTATATAATATAGGTAGAGCATCCAATTTAAATGGCTGAATGGGTGTGGCATTGTATATTAATCTTAGACACATTATGGAGATCAGAAATTCCTAGAGTATCATTGCTTTGTCACAAATGTTATTATTATCCTCTGAACTGTGTCATAGTAATTGTTACTTCTTCAAACAAGCATAGAGAGAGAGAGAGAGCAACACATACTCCACTTTACAAATGCTCTAAAATATTATAAATACAATGAAACTCCTCCTAGAGCTGCTCTCAATCCATGTAGCGGCATCCTCTCTTAACCAACATAATTTTGTTCCAGAAGTACTAACTATTTACCACACATTTTACCTCTCAAGAGCAACATCCTGTGTACGACAATTAAACTGTGTTTCCCACAGGGTATTGTTCCGGAGAGGTTATACTGTACATACATAATGTGAGATTGTGTTTTTACTTCATTGAACATACTGTAACAGCTGACCATGATCTGCTTCAACATGTATCAGGTATACAATATATATATTGATGTAAGATGAAATTGATATTATGTAAAACTTTATGTTGTTTGTTTTTGCTACATTTGTTATCACACAATGGACACAGCTGCACTCATAGCCTTCAATTGTTAATTCTGTTTTCTCTGTTAATTTAACCCCTATTGAAATGCATCAAGACCTTGTAAACCTTGTCTTATGAAATATCATAGAAAAAACATTTCTCTACTTGTTCAGGGTCCGTCCATTACACATAATTTACACACTGATATACCAAATCTGTAAAAGGGGACATAACTCTGTTGAAATTTTGTGTTCCATAACCATATCCAAACCTTTCCAACGTAAGTTTCCTGGGTAAGGTTCTTGTACCAAATCCTGGGAAATGTGATCCAACTGTTTATGACTGGAGTCAAACTTGTGACCTGATGATTAGTTTGGTTCCCTATATTCAATATGTCATTCATTGTGGGGCGAGTATACAGGCTTGCTTGAAATATCCCATTTTGGGGATATTGACAGTTCGTTCCATGTCTGACTCCTGTGTGGTTGGCTAAGGGGCTGCCGCCGTTTCTGTGTGGCCTTGGATTGTCTGTGTGGCCTTGGATTGTCTGTGCGCTACAGTATTTACTAGTTATAGTACGATACCATTGACAGAGGAGGTAATCCAGAATACGTTTGGATCAGGAATCAGCAGTTCTCTATTGACTTACCTCCTGCGAGATATTTTATTGCTGTTGTCTAGGTTGCCATAATACAGTCGATTCATGATCAACCTCTTATAGTAAGCCTTTAATTCCTGACCTTCATATAAGAAATTGTTCATTGTTTAATGCCATTTTCTCAACACTTTCAGTTATGTACTGCAGCCATTTTACTTAACCAGTTTTCCTGGACTGTATGCTAACCAGTACTAACTTCCCTTCTCTCGTGTGGAAAAAAATCTACATTGTCAAATTCCATTGAATAATTAGTCACTACACCTCCTGCAAGTTATCTCAATGGTTGTATAAATCATTTAATTAGAACAGTCGCTTGTTTACATAACATTGGGTTCGTAAACATTGCAAATTCTTATTAATGTCTTATTTTAATAGATATTTTGTGAATTACTAGTATGGCTTTGTGGATAAGGTATTAGTTTTCAATGCCCTTTTCCTCAAATTAAAATGTTTCAAACGATAAAAATACAATGTTATGGTATTTTTAATGTTTGTATACAAGTGACAGACCTGTATAAACAGACTACAGTACAACCTCTGCAGAGTAACAACCTCTCTACAACAACACCTCAAAAATTTCCCTTAAGGTGATAATTACTCTAAATTGCAGAGCAACAACCTCTACAGAACAGCCAATAATTTCAGATCCCGAAGGGTGTTGCTTTACAGAGGTCTTTTGGTGGCTGAAACTAATGATTCATTATACTTTTTGACAGCTTGGACTTAGGCGAATCTTTGCTTGTTTAGTTGGGCATTATGCCTTGTATGTGTTTTATGTTTCCTGTGCTCGGTTGGTTCAGTTGGGCATTTTGCTGTATGTGTTTTTAATGTTTTCTGAGCTCGGCTGGTTAAGTTGAGTGCTGCCTTCCCTGTCTGACTTAATGTAATCTTTTTGTACGGTATAGGTAAAATTCATCACAACAAACAATTGTAAAGAATTATTTTTCTTTAATGCAGTATCAGTTACATTATGTTCGGCATGAAACAACAAAGTAAAGCAAATTCTGATTGATGAAAGATAGTAAAACCTGGAACTAATTTATCAACAAGACAATGAACGACTAACAAAACTGTGAAGAATATTACAGAGTTACAAAATGGAGCAATTTACCAATATTGTTGTTAACTAAGTAGACTGTGATTATACTGTAGGATGTACTTGTCGAGGAATACGGTAATATGTGAAAATGTTGAACAGTTCATATTTATACAAGGGTTCCACTAGCTTCTGAATCTGAAGGGTCATTTTGATATTTTTAACTAATTTTACCATTTTCTATGCAAAATACCCATGACTTAAGAAATGACCCTTCAAATCCTTGAGGGTCAAAATATGGTATTTTGGAAATGTCAAGGGTCAAAACCCCTACTTCCATGTCAAATGGAACCCCTGATTATTGTGCCTAGAACAGTCAGACTTTCACATTTTAATGTAGGCATCAAGTACATACTATCAACTCATGTTATAGCAATCATCAATACTATTAACTACCGGTACATATTTTACAGTGGGAATGTCACTGTACTGAATGGGTCCTTAGATTCACACAATGATCAAGTTCAGTATAACAACATTTATAATAGAATGATTCCCTTCAAGACCAGAAAAAAAAGAAAAGACACCTGTATCTGAAACTCTTCCTAAAACTGTTTAATCTATTATTACTATAAGAGTTTTGGTTAAATATTCAATTACAAAAAGCACCAGTTATAATGATGATACTACGAGTAAAAACATCATCAAGACACTTGTATTCATCAATCAAGATTAATATATTAAGATTTCACAGGACTTTTTCTTAAAATGTTGTTTTCAGTAAACAGATCCATTTCCCATTGAAGATAGTTATTCTTTCAATCCAAATTTGAAACATTCCCAAAATCTGCAACCAAGGAATTAAAATGGTAATTCTGCATTAATTATTGCTAGGTGGTTTGTGTCATAGCAATAGCATGGATCAAGTCAAATAATCATGGAGAACATTATTAACATTGTCGTAATTCTTCCCCGATAGTACGAGATGTGACACTATTTTTTTATCATATCGGACCTAATCCCTAAATGGTTAAAAAAGCCCTGCTTCAATTTATTGTGTCCGTTGAGAAAGTTCAATCCAAGTGAAGAGGTTAGGTAATAGCGCAGGTATACATCAAAGGTAACAATGGTCAATGAAGGCACAACAGATTCTTATATGTGTATTGATTCAAACATATCAAATAAATTCTAAACTGATTTTAACAGTATTTAACTGAAATAAACATATCCTAAAACAAGAAGGTTCTAAAACTGATTTGAACAAATAAATATTATGTGATCAGATTACAAGTTCCAACAGATGAAATACTAGATATTTGTGTGTGTAACTGTGTATATACTGTCCATCTGAGATCATTATAAATGAAATCCTAGATTATTATTCAGACTTTCTTAATAGACGGAGGAGGTTTTTATTTGCTTGACTGAGACTGGTAGCGAGTGGGCATTCAGTTTATCCCTGCCTAATTGACCAATGGTCTCCAGCTTCGAGGGAGATGGAGGATATGGTTTCTTCTATTTTCAAAAAATGTTTCTCGCGTTGATTTCGAGATCAATTTGCTAGTTGATAGTTATGAAACAATTTAAACTACATGAGTCTATCGTTTGTTGTAAAGACAGAAAATCTCAGCTAATCTTGAAATTGCTGGCAGAGTCTGACGGTAACTTAGGAATTGATTTATTTTGGTCTAACAGCAGAAGGTTACAGAGTCGGAGCAGTACAGGGTACAAAACAACAACTTTAATGCGAGGGTAAGCACAACAGTGTGTATTATTTCATGTTTACGTTACATATAACTAAGTTTTACAAACAACCATTAAGGGTATTGGCCCCCCAATTAAACATATCAATTACAAATGGTTATATTTACACTTTGTAACTAAAATACATGTACATAAATAGAGAAACACATATGTCTTTGTTAAAATGCAATCATAAATATGTATATAAACATTCATTAACAGCAATACAGATACACTTGGTAATCCTGTAGTTGATTAAACACAAAGACAGACAACTTTGTCACATCTTTGAATTTCCATTTGATCCTAGCTGTATCCACAAAAATATGTCGAAACCTGAATACAACTAATTGCCCACAGCAGCCAAGTTCAAACAACATTAAATCTCTGCACACTGATTGTGTAGTTATCATACAGTTGTATCTGCAGAATAACGATGACCCTAATCATAACAGCTTTACGACCCTATTTATTTTACCTTTTGTCTGATTTTTAACACTGCAATTTTCTTGATCATGCAACAAACAGGATTCTGTTTTTGTATTTATATAAACAGGGTGTTTAAAAAGTTCATCAACCAGATTATAATGGATTTTAATTGTTATCCCATTTTAAGTAGACAGTGTACAGTTCTAATTCCACACAAGGTTAGCTTTATCCAATAGAGTAGAACAATGGTGAACACTCAGGATTTTAACCTGTATGTTTCCTATTCCAATGAAATAAAGTAATAATATATATTTTTTAAAACTGTAATCATCGTGACCAAACTAATGTATCACCCTGTATGTAGAGATTCAATACAAATTGTGTGGAACGACTAAACGTTTATTTACTAGTGGTTGAAAAAGACAATCTTTTATTTGTCTTCTTAACTCTCGCTTCTTATAATGTGGAGAATATAATTCATATTAGGTATAAACTAGTACACGTAGGATATGTAGCGACACCTTGACAAAATGATTGTTCGTTAAAAACATGAAGGCACAAATAGCGTACACAACTTACACGAGATAAACGTCAATCATAAAAGTACAAATACTGTGGTATGATGTAAACAGTATGTTTAATTTCTACCACCATTTTAAGTATCCGTGAGTAGCATTAGACTGAGTGGTAAAATATAAATAAACCTCGAGTATAACAAGTACAGTACAACCTCTCCAGAGCAATCCTCTGCAAAGCATCAACCTCTCTACAACAACACATTTAAAATTTCACTTATGATATTTACTCTAAATTTACTTCTGTAGAGCAACAGCCTCTACACAGCGGCCAATATTTGCCTATCCAAAAGGGTGTTGCTCTACAGAGGCTGTACTGTATACCATTTGGTTTGTATTTTATGTGATGTCCAGTTTAGCCGTCATTTTGGATTTGACAATTTAAAAAAATTCAATGACACTATCTGTGAACTATTTATCTTATTCTACATCTGTTTTTATCATCAAACAAAGGAATATCTATCATATTTGGTTCTGTTTACACAAAAAAATAAAGAAACTACCGCAAAACTGGACGTAATGTGAAAATGGTAGAAAATAGTACCTGGTTTAAAAGTCTGTTAAAAATAATAACTGAAGAAATTCTGACCCTATAAACTATCTAAACATACTGAAGATATCAAAACATGTGATGTTATTGATGTTTTCATTCATATCCACAATTTAACAACAGTTCTTATATCTTGCTAACAGAAGTCTCACGTGTTCTAGTTTGACAATATGTCTTCCTCACGACAACATAGACTAGGTATTAAAAACAATTTTCGAAAGAGTTTGTAACGAAATACATCTACCAAAACACATGTACCATTACATCTAAAATACCATTAATCCAGATTTGAATTTCATTAAATTTTGAATTTAATTGAATACACAAACTGACTACACTGTAATAAATGATAAGAATATTTATTGTAATAAGTTAGTGTTTAGAATAAAGTCAGTGGATTTCACAACCTTGTCTATTACTTAAAATATACACTCACATTATAGTATATGCAAAATAATCCATCTGATTTATTATGTTTCCAGTCTATTGCAGTATCTCGTAATGTAAGTCAGAAAAGAAAATTTGCATTTTCGCATATATGCAAATTTGATCACTGAATAATCATGATTTTCTGGTAAGTATATGCAAATGAACTGAACTTGTGAATGGTAGTAAAAATTCCCCAATTTACAGTACAAGATCTTAATGATATTGTACTGGAAGGTACATTATTAAAACGCACGGGTATCCCACAATGCTTAATATGTACATATTTTATGTACAATTATTTTTCAGTGGCAGATTTATTCATCATTTCAATGTACACTCTACGATATATTGACATGACATATATCGTCCAAGACCATGAGATTTATAAATATACATACACTATATATACATATATATATATAGCTCTGTTTTGACACATTAGGGTAACTACAAGGGAGTTTCCAAGGGAGTTTCCTGACTAATATAGCAATCAGTATATAATCATCTTTTCATCTGACAATAAATATTCCGCTAACACCCACTATTTAAGTGCACCTGTGACAATGTGTTATCTTATGTCAAATTATCTCATTCTCACAAAGATAGGAGATTGGCCAGCTGGTTGAACAAGTTAACTTTTGCTGAGAATGAATTGGCCATAGTGGAAAAGGAATTTAGTATAGAAGTTTCAAACATTCAGAGATAGTATATGACTCAGCACCAGGCAAGGGAAACACAAACACAACACAGAAGCAGGATATGTGCTAATATGGTTAAGTTAGTTAGACGGTGTGAGAACATTGAAGCCATGGAAGCAGACCAACTTTACACAGTATTAGGAGATAATTTAGGACAATAGACCCTGATTTCATTACAACTAGCATACAAGCACAAATGGGCAATGAAGTGTCAAGCGAAATGAAAAATCAAGAAAAGCTCTTTATTTCAAAGAAAAACAATGATCATGAATAAAAATGTTTAGTTCTGTTAAAAATAGAAATACCCTGGTAATATATTAAATCCTATTTATAAAGTAAAATGAGAGAATAGAAACAATTAAAAATATCTTCGTAAATAATAGGCAAGTTTATTCCCCACAGCATGGTCCTACTGACAACAAGTCACACCAGTCATCACTCGAAACATTTAGGCAAACATTAGGCCATCTTAGACCTAGATGACAACACATATATAATATGTTCCACTCAGCGGTACACATATCCACACAGTATAACACATATGTTAAATATATTTTGATCAGAGTGAGTACATAAAATTGCACTTAACACAAGACTTTTCTTTCTCTTCCTTCACAAGTATATTCCATTTCAAATTTACTTCTCCAAGACAAGGATCGAAATTATCCGAAAAATACGAAACTAAAAGAAAGGAGAGCGCACCACTTGTAAAATCAAATCTTTCCTTAGCCCTCCTTCCAAATATGGTATAACTCCATCACATTGTTTAATTCCAGAACTGAGATTTACACAAGTAAATTTGATACCACACTGATAAAGCTTTCTATGTCACCATTCCAAGATCATACCTAACAACAATAGTTTGCAACATATTCAGTATAAATAAATTAAAATGCATCATAAATTGCTTTATCACACTTCGGCACCATCGGATCCACTCGTACGTCCTGGTGAGTCAGATTTATCCGGCACATAAATTTCAACAGCTTCCGTTTCCTGTTGGCGTTGCTGTTTCATTGCAGCTCGTTTCTCAGCGAGCATCTTTTTTCTTGCGTCATCCCGGATTTTAGCGGCCATCTTGGCTTTCTGTGATCTTTCTGGAGAAGATTCAGGAGTGTCTTTAACTCTTTGTGCACGACGACGAGATCCTGAAGATAGTCAGTACACAAGTCATAATAGCATCTCGTTATACAAGTCATAATAACATCACATTATACATGATCAGTGGCAAAGGCCTAATTTAGCAAGGGTTAACCATTAACAACACAACAGTTAACTGCCATCTCAAGTTTGAGGATCCTAGACCTTTTGAAAGGAAACCATTTGGATAAAAGTCATGATGTCAATTTTTGTTAAAGTGTAATGATAACTACCTCAGTCATCGATAGAAATGATATTGATGTACAGAGCTACAGATAAGCTGCGTATTGGGGTAATTACCCAATTAATTTTCATAAAAACCCAATAGATTTTGAGAGGAGGGAGTAAGAAAAAGCAAAGACAATCTGAAATACTCAAATAGATAATGATTTTTTAGTGAAAAATAGTATAAAAGATCATTTACCCTATGAGTTTTATCAAATACCCAATTTAAATTTGTCAAAACCCAATCAAAATTGAAAGTAGGGGGTAAAATACCCAATGGACCAGAACCTTATCTGTAGCTCTGGATGTATCGAAGATATGTTTTAGTCAGTCGATTATCTTTTCATATTTGGAAATATCGATTCATAGTTAAAATACTGAAACCACCCCAAAATCCTATTTTTCTTGCACAAAACGCTTTTCTTGGTTCAATGAAAGTTGCGAACTTTCAAATGGGTCACATATAAACTTAAATTGCAGCTGCTATTTTTAAAAGCTTAATCTATAATTAATATCTATACAGTGTACAATGGCTAAATAAGTGAACCTCGGGTCATTGACAGATAGGATGTAACTGGCACACCTATACATGTATGTGCAGATTGATATATCGATGTATCGTCTCGATACTTGTCTTACGATATCGCAATAGTCTATGTGCCTCAGATTGAATCAATGACAGCTCATGATGTGATGATAATGTAAACAACAATTTTGAGGAAGTGAACGTACCTGGAGTATGTGATGGTGTACTGGCATTACTAACATTCAAACTACTTGATTTAGGACTAGATCTAGAACTGGTAGAGCTTCGTCTAGACTGAAAACATAACATATATATATATCAATATACAGTGTATACATGTCAAATAAATAGTATGTACAGTAAATCTCATACACATAATGCTTCAATAATATCACCACCTTAAAATCCAAGAAATACTTCATTCAACCTCAATATCAAGACCAACTCTAAACAAGCAAAGACCTACAGCTGGTACAGACAGTTTAATACAGGGATATTTAATGTAGAGTATCAAGTTTGGTTTACAAATGACTGCTTAAAAAAGACGCCTACCAAATTCAGGCAGCTACTGACTTCAGGTGACCAAAGTGGAACTAATACAGGATAAAATTAACTTAAACTTAAATGAAACGTTATAAGCACGAGAGTATGACGTCACATGTATTTTAATGTGTTGTTACTCTGCACAATGATCAGTGTCTCTGCCATTGATGCAGGTTTTATTGAGGAAATTCAATACAGATTAGTCATCGGGTCATACAGTTAGAGTGAACTTGAAAACAAAGTAACTGCTAACTTTCTCACTTCCTGATTTTACAGCCACACCCACTTGTTTTCAAACATTTTATTTTACATACCACCCCAATTATTGACTACAATAGTTTGACGTGTGAAAGGGAACTTGTTTTTAGAGAGTGCCTTAATTAAATAAAGGCGAAAGTAGAACAGTATAAGTTAATTCACTGTTACACAGTACAGTGTTACAAGGTACAGTTGATGTATTCATATATAATTGGCCGGGTATAATACCTGTACATGTAATATGATACCCTGCAATCACGCAGCCAGACAATGGATCATTTATTCAATGACATAACTTTGACAAGCTTGGCTTTTGTTCAAATAATAAAATTAACGACTTTACCGAAGTGGAAAAAATCACTCAACATTTTGGATTAAAGAAAAACCCAATGAATGAGTATAATATATTTTTAAACTTGATCGTAATCAAATAATGTGCCAGCCCCCCCTGACCCATTATAACCCCCACCCCATTGATAAAGATCATACTCTCACGCAAACTTGTACATGAAATCGGCAAGCAAACAAGAGTGAATCACATGAAATCACCAAGAAGTGCATGCCATATGATTTAAAGGGTAGAGGAAACCAATGCACCATACTGGTGTAACCTACAGTCACATACTATGTATCCTTGTGCTGCCAATCTAGGGATACATAAAAGTACAGTTCAACCTAGAGCGGCCCTCCATAGAGCAACAACCTCTCTATAACAACACCTTCAACATTTCCCTAAGCTGATATTTACTATAAAATTAACCTATGTATAGCATCAACCTCTATACCAAGGCCAATATTTGCAGCTCCCATAGGGTGTTGCAGTACAAAGGTTGAACTGTAGCAGGAGGCGGTTGTATACAGGTATTTATAATAAACACAGCCAGTTGAGATTTCATACCCATAATAGTGGCTGCTTAACTCAAATGACAACACAATGTTTTGTGTGTATAGAAGATCATTATGATATATATGTATGATAGGGCAGGGGGTCTGTTATCTGGCCTGTAAGTTATCTAGATGATATAAGCTATGATGAAGGAGTTCGACAGTCATGATATTTGATAAGGTTTGTCTGTGTAACATGACTCAGCTTCTTTTTCTACTTCTGAAGTTAACTGATGAAAGTTTACATGCAGTAAAGCTTGGAGAATATGACTTGATCCTGACCTTTATGCATGAATATATTAAAGGTTTTTGCGTTGAATTTATATATTTCTGCGAGAAAATAGGCAATATCGGTCCTTTAGATTTGCGTTGGTATTACATCTCAAGCATCTAAGTGATACTTCCCACTTATGATGACATACAATCCGGGTTATAAATATAGACAATATATCAGCTGTCAAATTATGCTAATAGAAGGTCAAGAGTCGTGTCAAATTCTCCATGCGATAAATACAACTAAATATTTACAAAACACGAGACCGTGTAGACAGGGGTCTCAGCCAGGTATCAGACATGGATAGTTTACAAAGGTTGGTTTTCTCACATTTTAAACAAAATGTCAAATAGATTACAGCTGACCTTGCGTTAGTGACCATCTAAAATAAGAAGTCACCTGCCTTAAGCCATCAGTATCATTAAATCCATATCAGTCATTTTTACATTATATATTCATGTGCATTAAACGGTCACCTCCTCTTACAAGTCTTTGTTCAATAGCTTAATCAATCAGGGGCCATAATTCTGTTGAAATGTTGGATAGCGTTATATGGCTTTGACAATGTAAGGTGTTTATGATGGTAAACAGGTATGCCAAGTTTGAAAGCAATGCCTTGATGGACTTAAAATATATTAGATTTTCAACAACTTGGAAGTTGTAGTTAACATTTTCGGACAAACGGACATACGGACATACGGATAGGACAATCACTATATGCCTCCTGCATCAGTAGATGCCGGGGCATAAATAGTCACAATAAACAGATCCATTGACTGACAGCTAAAGTCAGGTTTGAGTGTATTCAGCCAGTTTAAAGGATAAGAGAAATTAAGACATATACATGTACTTGTATTTATCATGTGCTATACAGCAGATGTGAAAGTCTGTTTACATGCCTCATTTAACAAACGCACACGATTTCACTTACAACTTATAAATATAAGCAGTACATTAAAACCAGTTTAATGTATATTTACGATTTACTGTATTTAAAATGTGCTGTGTAAAGCCGTAATGAGAATTAATGTATTACTGCATGGTTGGTGACCTTGTTAATGGAGTTAAAATTTAGCTGATATAAGCAACTCTTTAAAGAATATCTCAATTAAAGCAGTCACTCAATTTCACATTAAGTTCAGATTTTATGCCATTTTTTCAAAAAATTTTGGTTGAGCTATCGGTAACTGGTAACTAAATCATTAAACTAGCTCTCCTGTTAACAACTGACATCTTCTCCACATGTTGAGGACATGACAAACTTCTCCACATGTGGAGGACATGACACCTCTCCAAGTGTAGAGGACATGACACCTTCTGCAAGTGTGGAAGAATAACACCTCTCCAAAGTGGAGGACATAACAGTTGCTAATGACACAAAAGAAGATAACCTAGTATTGAACTCTGATCCGCCAGGCGACACTCTAGCACTCTATAGACACTAGTAGCCTCATAGTCTGCTTGGTTCTATCATAATGTCACACTGTGAACAGATTGTGAACACACTGTTAACACTCTGTAAACACCTTGAAGAACAATGTTGGATATTTTAATCACATACCGAGTTTTTTATTTCTCTCCAGCCATTTTGTTTCATCAGATCAATTTCTGTAAACATTTCATCAACATCATCTACTTGTAACTTCACCATCTCCCAGAAGCCTCGTAAATCGTCACATTTTGTTTCCTTACCATTCGGGTCAGGATGCTACAAATATGCATGCATATATCATATAAATATTGATAGAGGGTATGGAAACAAAGTCACGCTCTTCATGCCCAACAACCAGAATATGACTGAAAAGTGATTTTCCATAATTGTTAGTGGTGTTCGCAACTCATTATTTATACCTATCTTATAACCAATACATTTTGCTAACAGTCTGTTTGAAGAAGAACACCTATTTGGTATTTAATAAAGTCTTGTAAAGAAGCTACCAGTAGACACATTTTTCCTGCAATTTTAGTAAAATTCCCTGATAATTCCCTGATTTTTGTCCAATTTTGGAATTCCTCGACTTTTTCCTGCATGGAATTTGTTGTTGGCATTTTCCCTGGTTTCCCTGTTATGTAGTCTGTGGCCACCCTACTCTTTGTTCACATTATAAGATATGAATAATTCACATAGTAGATTAAGTTTTTACAGTCATATACAATAGACAGTTGACAGACTCTTGCAACTGGCAAATTCTCAACATGTGGAGCAAATGGGCATAGCCAATGTTATGTATGAAATTATAATGTACCCAACCTGGAATTCAAACACATATCAACCAGGTGACAGAGTAGGATTGTATCAACTGTTCTAGCCAGAGATGCTCTCTATAAAATGCATCCTCAAAATTCACTACTGAACTTGTCTGAATGCAGAATACAAGGTACAAAATGTTTGACTGCAAATGTACATTGTTTGTGAGAGCTCAATCACTTGACAAAATAACCTTTTTGCATGTTTGTCACAAAGATTTGTAGACAAGATCGATAAAAACTCATTTTACAGCTTGAGATAAACCAGTTGCTATGGCAACAAGTCTGTATAATGAATAAATGCAGAATATTAAATTGACTGAGAATATTCTGACAGTTAAATATCTAGCATTGAATCACAATGCTCTGGCTACATACACAAACAGGAATGCTCAACATATGGTAATAGGTGATCACTGGAACCTGATAACGGTAACCTTGTTTTAGTTGGTTGGTGACTAATTTAAGTATGAACCCAACCACGAAATCATATCATTCAGGATCATGTTTTCTCTAAAAAATCCACGAAACAAAATATTTCTAATAAATATTTACCTTTTTAAAATTAGAACTCCCAATAATTTCCATGCCCCATCAAAAAATTTCTCAAACTCTTATCTCATAAATATGACTGATCTTACAGCAATGAAGAATTTTCTTGAGTACACTTAATGTTCAAGCAACATTAAACAAATGACATAATGAATATTTTGAACAGTAGTCAAATTGAATCATTGTTTTACCTTGTGTTGTTGGCATAAGTCTTGGAATTGTCTAAACTTCTGGCTAATTAACAAATTGGCTTTTCCTACAGCTGCCCGAATTTTACCGCTAACTAAAATAGAAGACAAACCAAGGCATAATATGATTATCTTTATATTCTTTAAACCAGTACCTGACTAAGTGTACATGTTTAGTGATTTCACTTTAAACATTTCTCTTTATAGTCCTGTCAATGCCAACAATTTCATCTCTACCAATTAGGGGGTAGAAATAAGCTAGTTGACAACAAAATCAACTGGCTATTTGAACCTGCTTGTCATCAACTTTTTGTCATTTTTTTCTTTTTTACTTTAATTGAGATTTCGAACCAAACACCTTCTTTTGAAGATTAACTGACTACATGAAGACATTTCTAGACCAGCTGTCAGCCAAGGTGAATAAATAAAACTTAATGTGCAGTTAAACCTGTCTGAAGCAGCCAGTCAAATCATACATAAAATATGGCTCCTTAAAGTAGGTGATTGTTTAATACAAGTGTGTTTGATACGAAGACAGGTGTCTGTTGAATTCAGGTGATAACAAACATAATAAAGTGCTGACAATAGTATAGTATGGAGAATTTGACCTGATCCTGACCTTTATGTATGAATATATTACTAGGTTATTGCGTTGAATATATGAATTTCCGCAAGCAAATCGTGCAATATGGGTCCTTTAGATTTGTGTTGTTATTACACATCGAGCATCTTCGTGATACTTCCCGCTTATGACTACATACGACTGGGATTATAATACAGACAATATATATTAGGTGTTAAATTATGCTAATAGAAGGTCAAGAGTCGTGTCAAATTCTCCAGACTATATAATACATGTATTAAGGCAAAGCTAACACCAGGTGATAAAACAGTCTTCATCAGCTATATTGATCAGACAGGCAGACATTATACAGGTCTTATGTCTACAGGCTTCTTGGTAAATGTTCTGATTAATACGATAGTATTGCTGGTACATATATGAACCTGACAGACAATGAAATCAATACCTTACATCCAGTAATACCACATCAAACAAGTTCTGTTCCCATTCTTAAGTTTATACTAATTTGTTTAAGGTCGATTGTGAAACAAGTTTTTCAAACTTATATTAATCACTCTGGACACCTCATTTCTGATGTTATCCATGGCCACAAGTATATGAGAGAAGAGAAGCCAGTTTCCCTTTTATGCTGAGCGGCCAGCATGTGAATTTCTGGTACCTTTTTCATTTCGTCTTCTGTGATTGTACACGGGACCTCCCGCACTCAGACACTTTACCACTATGCTATCAAGGAGGTTGTTCCTTTTCTTAAATGTCTACTTTATTAATAAATCCAACAATTTACAGTTTGAATTGAACTTATCCTTCTTACCAAGTGCTGCTGTGTTAAACAGCCATCAGTTTTTAACAGCCACATTCAATTCATCCTGTGACAGGAAACATTTAGCCAAGGCATGTCAGATACATCAAATCAAATTTCATTCTTTGCTAGGCAAATAACAATGACTATGTTACAGTCAGTTCTGGTCACGGTTTTGAATCAACTGCATTAATTTGTTGAGCAGAATTACATGTAGTAATTCATTTTTTAATAAAATACATCCATGATTTACAGTTATTTAACCAGAGGGTATATAAGGTTAACTTATAAACCGGTACATGCATGATTATTATAACTTACTTTCTTCTGATATAGATTCACAAAGCAGTTCCATTTCACATTTTGAACACAACAATAACAATCTATCTTCTTCTACCTGTGTTACACCCAGGAAATAATCAGCATCCTGTAAATATACAGAAACATTATCACAATGTATGGCTACATGATCAACATAAAGACAACCTTAATAGTATGACTATAAGTCAGGTCCATTTTCACTTCAACTGAAAAAGAAAAGGCCAGTTCCGAAGATGGTTTTATTACTGAGGTATCATTACAGCAGATGTTAAGTCAACTTAAGTGCCATGTGGCAGCTGTAAAGTCTCCCAGGACTTCACTTCAGTGCAGTTATCATTCTGCATTACCTCCCTTAATAGTTAATTATGCACAATATTCAAAGTCCACAGTATATCATTCAATAGGGGTGAAATTCAGAAATTTTATTTTCTCTCTTTTCTTGTTATCATATTTTCCTATATTGTATGAATATTGTATACTGTATGTGTTTCATGTATTCAAGTACCCATAGTGGTATTGGAATTATAATTCTGAAACAGACAGCCCAGTCAATTAAAATATTGTTTTAAATATTTAACAAAGGAAAACAAACAGAACCAGTATCTCATTGATCTTAAAGAAACTGTCATTATAATGAATGGACAAGTCATGACTGTACGTTAGTAAACATAAACCACACATCATACATTAGTAGTGTGCCCTGAAGGCCCGGTACATTATTTAACATGTTTGAACCTGGTATATAATACATGTTGTAATTTCTAGATATGCTTCATAGTTCAATAAATCAACAATTAGCAATTGACCAATTTCAAAATGTTGACACAAAATTATTTGAGAATTGTGTTTTTGTGTACATTATGTACATTTGTCAACCATTTATAAAACATGTGTTAATTGACCGATGGTTGGACCACCTCAAAGTTTGTTTACAACAGTTCTAAAGTAAATATAAACATGCTATATAGATCTAAATATGGGATACGGACAAAATCCCCCTGCTTATAGCATGCTATGACCCGATGACTTTAAGAAGGTTCAGGATAACCCCATCCAGCTTCTGATTTTAGTCTTTAACCAAACTATGAGCAGCTTTATGCTAAGTGTTTTCATGTTGCGAATGATTGCCCTAGATATTAAACATACCTTGAATATAAACAACAACAAGTAACAACAATACATAGGAGCGTAAACCTTAACCAATGTTTTTTTTTATTTCACTGATGTCAAAGAAAATTATTCAAATTTTATGTATCAGGACTCCGACTGGCCCGATAAAATACTTTCACTGATAAATAGGCTTAAATCAATACCAATAAATTCTACAGGATATTTAAAGTTTACAAATGGTATTTAGGTAGTAAACAAAACACTGAGCAAAAATCAATCAGTTCAATATATAATGTTTACATACACTCTAGAACATGAGAAAGTTCCGTTATGAATGAAAGTTTTGAGCTTCTTAGTAATGCCACCCAAAAGTTGAACTTGTATTGAAAGGAAAATATTATTACGAGGAAAAGAAATAAACAATGTTTCATGAGAAATTCTGAAGCAATAGTTATATATCGCTGCCTTAGAATGAGAAGTAAGTAGCACTTACGACCTTATAAGACAGTTTTTTTCTTGTTTTCTCAAAATATTGATTTTGTACTTTATTTCAATGACCTTCTCATTCTAAGCCAGCGATATATACATGGAAGAAAGTTTGGGTTTTAAGGACCTGTTACCCTTCCCCCAAAAGTAGGAAACCCCTGACATATATCCAATTTAAATCAAATAAGAGACTTATTACCAGTCAAAAATATTAAGGACAGGTCAGAAAATTTAACTTGTAGAGCATTTTTAATCAAAATGATCCAGGAGGGATTGTATTAAGCTGAGCAGTAAAGACTTTAAATGCCTACACAATTGCGTAAACTTACGCCTTAATACAGACGTCATACATATTTATTTATAAGTAAAATAATGTCGTTCAGATAACCCACCTTATAATCGATTTGAACCCTTCAATAACAACATTAATGATCACGGAATGTAAGATTTGCGGACATTTAAGTATAAAATACCTGACTAGGGAGTATTTATACCAGTAGCAGTTTGAGTGTATAACATTACATTGAGACGCACGGACCAGAAAAATGTCAATAAACTGTAATCAGGTATTAAGCCTATTATAGTGCTGTAACTTGGCAATATTCCCTTACCTTGTCACATATTAATTCAGGAAGATTAAGATCTGCTGTGTAATATTATAGTCAAACTATGGTCTTGAACTGGTTTAAGTGCCTACTTTACAAGGATATGTCCTGCCACAGTATATGACAAGTAGGCATCTCTCAATGAGAAATAAACAAAACATACCCTGTGACTGTGTCAGATTATTTCGTTCTGTCCAATCACTAGTTTAATGAGCCTCTGCCATGGTCCAGTGGTTTAACATGCACTGGATTTGTAACAGGGCAGGGCATACAGTATTACCCTTCCATGAAAATTTTACAACAATGTTGATTTTCCTCCACATGTGGAGAAGTTGCCGGTTCATTGTGGAAGGGTGAGTTAATACTAGTTGTGATACAGTCCGGAAAACTGTTTAGGTGAATAGGCTGTCATATATAAATGAAATCTGACTGTATACTCAGGCAACAGAACAGAATAGAACAAGACCAGGCTGGCACACACATGCCCTACGTTCAAAGAAGGATTACGTGATGCACGTTTCGTACCTGTGTTGTACCTTTTACGTACCAGCCCTGCGTTCAAGGAAAATCACGTGACGCACCAGGTACGATACGTGCGTCACGTTATTTTTCCCTGAACGCAGGGCAGGTATGAACGTGCATCACATAATCCTTTGTTGAATGCAGGGCTGATCTGTAAACCAAGTCAGTCATTCAGTGTGGAACCTGATCAACAACACACAATTAGGTCACTGGGACTCCGAGTATATAAATAAGAGCAGGGTATGATAACAAATGAAATGTAATATTTTACATCGTTACCTAGATCGTTACACTCACCTTATTGCTGTCTCCTGTAGATACGTAATTTTCTACATGTGTAACGTGTCCATTCTCCCCGTTCACTGCTATATCACAACCATTGTCCCCATTTACGTGTGAATTTAACACAGGACAAGCACCATTCACAACAGATTCAAAATTGGTCTCTTTATTCGCTGTAGGCGTTTTAGGGGACAAGATTTCAGACTTGACAGGGGGATAGTTTGTAGGGGGTTGTATATTCGGTATTTTTCCGATAGGCATGTCTACTGGCGACAGAGGGGTGGTCAAGTCAGACCGACTCGACCTCAAAGATAGAGTGCTAGAATACGGAGACCGTTTTTCAATTCCCTTATATGCACTGTATTTACTATAGTGTCCATAGCCACTCACTGCACTGCTTATACGCAAGTATGAAGGAGTCCTCGGAGGAGTATCCTTAGGAAAATATTCTGCTGAATCAACAATAATCGGCATTTGTGGGTAACTTAGTTTTAATTCCTTGACACGTTTACGTTCACTTCTATAAGAATCACTGCCACTTCTCTGTAAGCTATCCTCGTGTTGCACATTCTCACTAGACAATGGCTGTGATTGTGACAAGCTTACATGATCCTGTGATGTATGACTAACTTCCACTTGCTTTGATGCTGAGGTTTCACTCAATAATGAAGGCTCACTTCCTGCAAATATACAAGAAAATACACAATTACAATACATAAACATATTGCTGACTGACCATGACATTTTTCCTGAATTATATGCAGTTTCACTTCTGTCGGACAGGGAAGGCAGCACTCAACTTAAACAACCGAGGACAGAAAAATATCACATACCACAATTACATGGCACATGATGCCTTAAACACACAACTGAACGAGAAATTGAACTTTACAGCTGAATGAAGTCCAAGTTTAAGCTGTAAAAAAGTTGAAGCTAGGCATGTCATCATTGAGTAAAGGGTTAATATAATAGAAAATACATACATGTGTCAAAATTACAACACACCCCACCATACACTCCATATTGGCATTCAATATCCATAATGAAAGGAATTCTGTCTGAATTTCATTAAATCCTGATACAATGCAGCACATTCATAAGGCCAAATAAAGCCATTTAAATTTCACACTTCAATAGAATATTAAATCCAAGTTAATTTTAGCTGACAAAACGTTTTTCACCTGGCAATATGTTTATCGTGTGCAAGGTGAGTCATAAACGGTATTTTGTAAGAACGAATCCAAGCGAGAAAACATCCATATTAAGTCAGAGGGATTTTAAAACAGACAATATTATTGATTATCTATAAACGAAATCCTGAGTCTTAAATGAAGGACACTAGCACAGCAGTATGCAGACTTGATATTTTTGTCTGAAATGGTTCCAAAAATGTGCGTGAGTGATTCACATCCACTGTTGGTAAATGTCATAATTTCAAGACAGACAGAGTCAGAGTGTATGATATGGAAGTAATATTACTAGTATACTAATCAATATGTCTACAAGTACATACATGCATACTGTATGTTCTGTAAATGAACAGTCGCATTCAGTTGATGCGCAAGTTTCTCAACAGCGAGAAAACAAATAGACATTATTAGATGTACATAAAGGAGATAAGACGTTATTCTAGGATTCACTAAAATATATCCTGAATGCATCACCAGGCAGAGAAAGAGAAGGAAGGAACCATTCTGTTTGTTGACAATCAAGCCAGCCATAAAAGAACATATTTGTTCTCGATAGTTGAGTCTGACTGATTGAGTCTATGATCCACATTTTAATCAGATCTCAGAGATCACAGACAATGACACTTGACGTTTGATCGTTACAGAGCAAGGATAGAAAGGAGACTCAGTACTATAGCTCCGATGGTTCAGAATTCAAGATTTGTCATAATGTTACGTTAGCAAGTTTGTACCACAGGAGTGGAGCAGCTCTAAATGATAATATTATACAATATTTGTAATACAGGATATTCTTCAGTTCATGCAGAACAATTGTGAAAGAGTAGTTAGAAAGTATATGCAACTTTATAATTTTAATCTCCATAATATTACCTTACACATTATTCCACATAAATTCCTGAAATATCACAAAATAACCTAGATATGTCATCAAAAACTACCAGAAAGTATCAAAATGAACCAAGATATGAATAAATGAACAACAAGTGACATTAACACGCCAGATCATCATTACAGCATGTATTCTATGTAATGTTATCATTCCGCAATGAAACTTCACTATATAAACAGACCAGGGTATACTTTAACACAACACCCAGTAGATCCATAGAGACCCACTTAATGAAATGAACTCACTCTCAGTGTTTTCACACAAAGCGATGAGACTCATTAGCAAATGTAATGAATTGGGAGACAATACTGAAGATAAGCCTGGTTGGCTAAAATATATAACATTTGTACATGTATGTCTGGTAAGTATACCAGAACCTAAAATATTGTCTAATGATAAATCAATATTCATTGGTTATATTGATCACTCTGGATCAATAGTTAACAAGTTTTTATCTGTTTAAGAGAATCTATACATCAGACCATATATTGTAGGCTATATAGACATACACAATCTGCCCAAGGTAAGTATTCAGAGCTCAGGTCTTTCAAATTGACATTCCAATACAGTGATTAAATGGCATAGATCAACACTCAATATAAACTTTCAGCTATCATATAAGTCAGAAGGTTAAAATATAATGAAAATACAGATGGTCCATACAAAATTCTCACATCCCAATTCAAGGACAATTCAAGGTAGAATATGTTTTTTCAAGGCATTTTTTCCAAACATTTACTGAGGTTAAATTGTACGAAAATGCCATTATGCGCTGTCATTTATATATAAGTTGAAACCAAATTAAGACCTGTGCGAACCTTGATACATGTATGTTTTTCTAAAGGGAATTATGGAAGTTAATAATTATGAAAATGTTTTAAACAAGGAAAAAGGACATTATTATAGATTTCATTATCACCTACCTAAAGTTCCTTGAGGACCAAGATTTAAACACACCATCTCACAAATTGAATAATATAATTATAATATCCTGAATTAAAGTTTAACAACACACTTGTTTAAAGACCGCTAGAAGTATAAATGGTAGAGATGTAACAAACAAGGATATACACGGTATAACATCATGTCATACACGTGACTCATCATCTTATAATTAAATATATTCCATTCATGATAAAGTACATTCTGCTTTACCACATAGATGATCAGCATATTTAAGGGGATGGTAGTAAAACCATGGCAAATACATGTTTGATGTGACGTAAATGCAAACAAGCATATCATTTAATACCTAGGTTAGGTACAAAAAAATTAAATCTTCACACTGAAGATAGGTAAATCATACTCATCACAACATGGCAGATGTTACAGATTTCAGCAACAAAAAACAAGAGTGGGATTCGATGAGTCATGTTGGATTTAAATACACAGCTGAGAAATGTCAATAGAAACATTGATATTTACTTACAAGTTACAAGCATGGGAAATATCTGCTGGATTATCACATACATTTTTTTAGAAAAGAGAGCCATGGCAAAAAAAAGACAAATAAGCGCTCGCCTGATAATTTGCAGTTTTATGCAGAAGCAATCAGTAAATAATATGCATGCGATGACCTTAAGAACCGGTATTTGACCAGAGATGACCCAGTTTGATTTCAGCATAAAAATGTGACAATGCCATTAGAGTGACTTGACAATGTTTTTTTTATTTGGCCTAGTGACCTAGATTTAATAGTTTTTGACCCCAGATTGCCCAGTTGCGACTTGACCTAGATTCACAGAGAAAAACATTATGACCAAGTTTCAGAAAGAATTAAGTAAAGTATGTGACAACCGGATTGTTAACAGTCAAATTGTTGACGATATGCAAAACAAATTTCCCAAGATGATCAAGCTCACCTTGAGCACTTTGTGAGGACTTTTCATTTTTAAGTAAAAGTATTAAAATGCATCTCCAGGTTTAAATACTTCGGACATTATGGTTTGCTTTTTTGTTGTGATAGTTGGTTTTAAACATTTTGAAAGTTTATATAGCACACCGGAGATAACTCGAGACTATATATAGATCAATAAACAAACATTGATGATTATAATAATAAACACTGCACATTTGACTGGCTTTTGTTATCAGTGTAGATTGAAAGAGTATAATGCATTTAAAGTGATTATATGCACAAGGCTAAATCAAAGCACTGAGAGTACAAATGGGAGGCGACCTGGTTGCTGCTACTAAAGCTTAAACCGACTTTACACGTTTAATGTTCGTTTCTTACTGCCGATCTTGTCTCGAATGTCAAAATAGGCATATGTGACTATATAGGCATGTTGGGTATCTAAATAATTGTTAAAAGGTGCTTATTAATTTATATGTAATATGTGTATTGAATGCGTATATCAAAAGTGGCTTTAAAATAATACTATGCGCCTATTTATCAGATTCTACAGTACTGTCTTGTAATCACTTCCCTCACAGCCTGAGACAGTCTATAGAAAGCGGCTAGCTAGTACAGCGACACCATATGATTGCATAACAGTACTTTGCAGACCGTATACGATTCATTGATAAAACCATCACATGACCGTAGTCTGAAGTTTCTAAAAATAGCTTTACAGCCGGAACATTTGATGAACACGTCATTTTCGTACTATGAAACAAGTTTGGTATCGGCCGGTGTAGTGATTTTTTGCAAAAATATCGATTTAACGAACAGTTGCACAATAATTTTTGATCTTAGAATAAACAAATGTTGCTGATTGGCTTAAATCAGTTAAAAAATTTGGAGAAACATATGTAGCAGTATTGGGAATGTTGACAGTTTCTGGAACTACTTGAATGCGGATTCACATAGCAGCCTAAAGGCGGTTAATTTTGTATTAAGAAATGGGCTATGGTAGTAATGAGAGGCTTAAACGCCTCCCAAAAAACTGAACATCAAAAATGCATTTCATTTTCATTTCTTTTTGTAAACAAAGGCTCAGAGTTATCATAGACGTGCTTTAGGTCCAGGGAGTACTGGCAGGGATATGATAACCCAGGCTTGTATTTCGTTCTGGCCTACAGCAAGTTTAGACATGACAAATGGTTTTTGACACCTGATGAAAGAGTTAAATATTGACAACTTGACAGCCAGGTCAGTGACTGAAGATTCTCTTTATACAATTAAACTTATTATTTATTCATGACCAATTTAAATGTACCTATAGCAGTACTGTGAGTTATGAGTTTGTATACTTATCCTCAAAATGTGTCTATGTGATGACGTCAGTGACGGTCACTGATATTAAACTATAAATGGTATAACCAAAATATATAATTCTGAATACTGAATATTATACCATAATAATCATTTTAAATCAATCATTTTAAAACAGCGTCTTGACTATGACTATCATTATAATACATCATTTTAGCTTGTTTAGCACCAACTACAAAACATGGCACAAGATAATCAGGAACAATCTGTATGGAATCGGTACAAACATCATGTGTATCACAATAGGACAATTATAAGGTGATAGACTGTTGTTTATAAATGTGATAAACTGTAGTTTATGACAGTATAGATCAAACACAAGTATTGAGTCATGACAGCACTTTAAGCCATAGACTTAATATAGTGGATACCCAAAGGTTACAGAACAAGGATCAGATTCTATCTATAGAACAGGTATAATGTGGTAGACTGTAGTTCATGACAGTAGAACAGTTGTAATTATGTGAAATACTGCCGTACTGTTATTTCATAATTATTACATATATGTTGTATTTATGTTATACACTGGGTACCGCTGGGAAATTCTTAGAGCACCAATAAAACGCCTGAGGTTATAAATTATTAATGTACAATTGTAGAAAATCAACAACCTTTAATTGTTACATGTCATACATATTGAAATATCATGGAGTACATGAAAATTATAACATGAATAACTACCTAAAATACAGTTACACCGAGTCCTTAAGTGAGCTGTAACAGTTACACCGAGTCCTTAAGTGAGCTGTAACAGTTACACCGAGTCCTTAAGTCGGTGAGCTGTAACAGTTACACCGAGTCCTTAAGTCAGTGAGCTGTAACAGCTGCTATGCCATGAACATTGTGGGAACTGGCAGAAGGAAGCGCCGAGGTGACAAGAATAAGAAGATTGAGATATGAGAATAATTTTACATGAAAATAAGTACATAAAAGCCTTTCCTTACCAACAAGTAATTCACTCCATCAATGATATATTATATCAGTACTATCGTTAAATAAAATCTGTTCATAAATCACTGTCAAATTACGTATCACATACATCTAGTAATGATACAATAAACACTAATCTACCAGGCAATAACTTCCAGTCAGCAACACCAACCATGTATATAATGATACAATCCCAAACCACAACCACTTAATACAACACTTACACCAACACTATACACGACTATATCAATGTTACTCTACTAATATATTGGTATGTGTACTGTCATCCTATACCAGTTATTCTGTCAATCAATTCAGTCCGGACTTAATTATTCTCATAATTAATAACTTAGGGTAGCCTGTAACCGCTGTACTTTACTACATTTATATGAGGGTAGCCGGATAATGTATCAGTAGCAATGTGATGGTATGCAAAGAATCATAATGTAGCACAATAAATCAATCACTAATTATGAGTAAATCCATTATTTCTAATTACTTTAATACAGCAAGATATACCTGTAAACTTTTGAATTCATAATTATAACAGCTAGCCCATTTAAATTTAGAGATACGTTTGACATATTGAAAGATGTTGATGCATAAAATTAGAACTTCACAAACTGTTTAAATTGGAAATAAACTTGATGTTACAATTAAATCAAAATATTGTTATTGTGTCAGTGCAACAGCAAACTCGTTCTGAAGTACCTTAATTATACCACCGCATATTAACCTTATCACTGTGTGACTTATTGGGAGACTATACAATTCAACATGTATGACTTATTGTGATAACAAGAAGTTGACTCGTTTATACAGTGATATACTGTACCACCATGAATAGCAGAATAAGTGCTAATCATTTTGATAAATCAAATATCCATTTATATCAAAATTAAAATATTTCACAACACTTTAAGAATTATTTTCAAACATGCCCGGTGATTCAACCTAAGTGCTTCGGGTTTAAATGATACTTGAACATTATACATTTTTCATATTCAAAACACAATTTTTCAAATTTAAACACTTCAATGTGAAATAACTGGAATTTCACATCAAATAGCTCAATCATGACCTGGGGTGGTATTAAATATTGATCTTACTTGACTTAAGGACAAGGACATCCAATCAGATAACACCATATCAAAATCTTGGTCAGTAACAGGCGATATGATTGGCTATCCTTATGCTCCAATTAAATGAGATCTATATAGTCAATACCATTCCTGATGAACAAAGTGAACAAAACAGAATGTTCAACAATTTGAAAACATTATTTGACAATCAAAAATTAAAAACACAAACTCACATCTGACATTTCAATCAAAACTTCCTACTTCACACATACACTTTAATATACACCAGTATACCACCAGTTCAATGTTCAACCAGTATTCATTCACACAAACACACATAAAAATCCTTTCACTTTCTCAACAATCGAGCCTTCATTCATTGAGATCTAATATCAAGTTTATCAACATATAAAACACAATCTACCATCTACAATATCCAGGGAAATATTGCACACACAAACAGGAGGAGGCTGCACCTTTACTCTGGAATGATGTAAACCTATTTACTTTCGCGAATACTAACTTTCGCATTTTGCTGATCGTCGGGCATTATTATTCGCAGCTATTCCTGCAATGTCCATATTTATGATTTCAGCACATCGCGGCAACGTAATTTTCGCAAAATTCTACCACTCGCCAACTCCATGAAATTAAATTGCGCAAAATAATTTCTTGATTTACAATATACCAGTAAAAAGCTGAGTCAGGTAAAAGCCTAAATGTGAACCAATTATCGAGCTAGGAATCTTCACAGATGTGTATCTAACAACAGTACCCAGGGAAAACAGACCCTTAATGTCTCATCTAATTATCCGCCAACAACTCGCTAGTTTATATTGAGAAAACATCAACATATATCTTTTTTATATTGAGGCAATGGTACAATTTTGTTGTTTCTATCATCGGGTAAAAATAATATTTTCAGTCATTTTATACAAACTTTAAATGCTCAAAGACCATGAAAACCAAACAGGAAATAACAAATCTCAAAACTTGTCATCCATGCACTCCATATAATGTCAGCGTTCTAGAGAATCATCAACAAGTTAAACATCTATTGTAAAGGCACATCAGGGGACACACAGACCTTTCAGCAAATATACCCAATACGCCCAAAATTGCAAGTTGTCCATTTAAAGGACCTTATAGTTGGATCTCTTTGACTGGTCAATATATAAAACATAAAACAACCAAATAAATCAAAACAAACTATATTTATTTTGAGATCGGCTTTCAATCTCAAGTTTCTATTAAAGCCGGCCAATAGAGAAGCACCTGTCCAATAAGCAAGCAGTCAGGCCACCATTTTACATTAATTACACCATTAAGTACAACTATACAAGTAAAGTTCATCTCCATCCAGCTACAATGACAACTCAATAAGTGAAGCAGGAGAATGTCTGTGTAACAAGATACACTAAGTAATTATTTGTTAATTGCCTGTAAACATTAAGGATAAGTTAAAGGTCATTTCCTGGTCAATTAAGGTGCAAATTGTATTGCTTGCAGTAGATGTCAACTGTCCTTGTCTGATTATTACAATATTGTCAATGTGTGTGCATACAACGGTTTAATTAATCTATCGTCCATCTTGGAACAAAGGGGAGGTAACGTGGCTGAATGGTCTAGTATGTGTAGTTTTTCAAACCTAGAAAAGCCCTTATGCACAGCATATACACTTAATCACTGTATGACTTATTGGGAGACCATACAATACACTTAATCACTGTATGACTAATTGGGGGACCATACAATTCAACTTGTATGACCTATTGCAAGCAAAAGCAGCTGTAACTTCCGGTCACTGTATCACTTATTGGGAGACTATACCATTCCACTTGTATGACTTATTGCGAGCAAAAACACCTGTAACTTACTGTCAATGTATGACTTATTGGGAGACTATACAATTCAACCTGCATGACTTATTGCGAGCAAAAGCACCTGTAACCTCCGGTCACTGTTATGACTTATAGGTAGACTAACCAAATTAATATGTATGATTTCTTTCAATAATCGGATGCAGACTTGTTTATACACTGCGCATACATAAACACATAATTATAGAAAAACAAACAGTCAATCAATCACCTTGAGATTTAAACAGTTGATGCACATAGTATACATGTATGTACTGTACGAGCAGCAGATTGGTGACTTAATTATTAAAGAAACTCTTGCAGATGTGGTTCAATAATGTGGTATTAACAGATGTTGTATCACTTAGTCATCACAAAACCACAGGACGAGTTTAATTGAAAGACTGTTCAAAAGTGATCATTGAATAAGTTTAACGACACAGTAAAACATGCGTTATCAGCTACCTGCGTTAAACAGCCTTCCAGTGTTTAACAGACAGGCAAGACTGTACAAGATACAATACCATAAGATCATCACCGAAAAGAAATACTAAATAATGAGCAAATTTACCTGTGAGCAATAATATCAACCAGCATGTCACACCCTCGTAAAAATCTTTGTGGGCAACAACAGAAGCCAACAACAACCATCATAACTATTTGCATAATTTTCTAAAAAGGGATTGCTCAATAAAAGTTGCACCTTAAAGAATTTGTTAAATCTGTAAAGCCTTAACAGGATCTTAATTGGTATAACCAACCATTACTAACTGCCATGGAAATATATTAACGTTTTTGTTTATTATAGTGTCACCTCTATTGAAAGATGACCCAGCCAATTTGACTAGCATATGAGACTATATTTTGTATGCACATGCAGTACCTCCCGAATCGCTTCTCGTATATAAATGTGTATATTAATTTATTAAAGTAGTAAAATTTATAATAAATCAAATATCAAAGTAATATTTTAACCTTACCTTCATATATACACGGGAGATCTTCATTCAGTATCACCATGTTTACAATTATCGTAAAAATTTAATATATTCACAAGTTATACATAAAGTCCTATATAGATAATTTATAATTAAATCGTGTTCATACTGAAATATCAAGTCACCCAATTAGCTTCCACCCTATTCAATTATAAATGTAAAATATTTATTCAACAATAATAGAATTTGTCAATTATTTTCAAAGCCAATCGCACAAAGCCATCAAACCGTATCAACAAGGTATGTGACTAAACTTGTTTATCGACTAATTAAAAGGTTAAAACCAGCTGTATGGTTTTATGTTATTAATCCCTCATATTGTATATCAACCTTTAAAACACCTTTAATTTCCTTTTATGTAATTTAATGCAATCATACAATCCTTATACAATGCACCTTAATGAAAACAACAACCTATTCATACATTGTATCTCAATGATTTAAGATAAAAACTTTAATTATTCACAATTTAATGCAATCCTTATACAATGCTCCTAAATGAAACCAACAACCTATTCATACATTGTATCTCAATGATTTAAGATAAAAACTTTAATTATTTACAATCAACTATCAGATTATCAGCAGACAAGAATTCAAACTTCAACCAACACAAACTTTGATTCAAATTAGAAAGTTGTTATCAACAGTTATTTTATCCACAATGTTTGTTATCAGCTTATATCACATCATGCATCAACACAAATCGCTCTACAATCAGGTAGTTTTAATCATCCATTGTTTGTTACACTAATTAAATCACAGTGAACAATGCCAAGCCAACAAGTCAATTATCCAAAGAAATGGAATTCAAGAGAAATCTGTTTACTCAACACTCTCAGCACAGGTAGTACATGACTTTGTGATAATCTATGAAATCCAATGTAATAACACAACACTATTTCACACACATGAACTTAATTTTAAAATATTAATCTCAATTCCAAAATTTAATTTTAATTAATTGTTTTAAAAAACTGATTTGATCAGCAAGTGATGCAAAGTCAAAAGGGTTAAGGATCCAAAATATTTTCAGAATGAGCAATATTCAAGGGATACAGCTCAGTCCATTGACATTTAAACAACGAGTCGTGATCACAACAACATGACTATAATGTAATGTACAAACACATTGAAATATTGATCAGCAACATTCCAGAGTATACATGACTATGCCAGCTGGTATCAGCATGCATACATGGTACCAGACCTAAATAATACAGTGTGACACAGTCAATACAAACATGGTACCAGGCCTATCAATACAAACATGGTCAATTGTTGCATTATTACATCCAGTAAAGAATTAGTCATCAAATGCTATTAGCCGATTTTCAATAAAATATTCCCAGTGTGGATATGATATTCAGAGAAACACTGATGAGATTAAAGTGTAGTTGTAGGATACAGCTGTAACCTGTAGACTCCAGAAACTGTAATTGCATGTTACCCCGTAACTCCATTAAGCAGTAATGCATTTAGACACTTCCACTGTATTCCCTGCACGTAATGTACAGAGAATTTGACATGACTCTCCACCTTCTATTAGCATAATTTAACAGCTGATAATATATTTTTCTATTTATAATCCCGGTTGTATGTTTTCATTAGGAGGAAGCATCACAAAGGGGCTCCAGGAAATTTATATATTCAAGGCATTTGAACCTTGTAATATATTCATGCTTAAAGGTCAATTTCATGTCAAATTCTCTGAGCTATAGAAGCATTTCAATGAGGTGACCTTATGTCAACGTGGGCCCAATTATGGACGAGTCTTCGAAAGCAATATAAGTGAAATTATTTGTGGCTACACCAGTTACCCACAGGGAGCCGGAGCATTTATTAGATTACAACAGTAACTCTGAAGTACCCTATGGTATATAATATCACAAAACACTCAAGAATATTAGTTTAGCATTACATCAATATTGCATAAATATGTATGTGACTACAGTGCCAATATTGGTAAATGACACTACAAGCTATCTATACAATGAGAATCCCACTGTCTGTAGGAATAATGTTGTTGTTAGCACTATAGTATTCAATGATTTATTGGTCAATTGTGAAGAGATATTCGAAACATACATTAGATCTCTGCCTTTCCAGTTTTCTGAATCCCACAAGTAGCAGCACAAAGTAAGCCCCTGCTGGTTTCCCGAAGATCTTGCAGAGTTGGTCAGGGCTAAGGGAGCCGAATTTAAGTTCAGTCAGACTAAAGAGCATCATACTAGGATTTAGGGGTTTGGGCCCCACATCAGATGTACATTTTCCTCTAGATCTACTTCATATTGACTCTATCACAGTTTCATAATGTTAAACAAAGTCGTAATTCAGTTTTTTAAAAATATACACAGCTATTTATTCATTTTTTTAAAAAGATTCACAGCTGTTTTTTAATAATAATAATGTTAATATATACATGTATAATTATTCTATTTGATGCAAACATACTTACAAATGTTGATATTTTCTTTCCCACAAAGGTAGACTTACTGTATTTATATTTCCACACAGAGTAGCTGAATAGACCAAATTTGACCTATATATGTTCTTAATACAAACAGAGGGGTGTGTATCAATCATGAATACCTATAAGTACATGAAATAAGCCTTATCTAGATTTGGCACAATTGTGTCATGCTTGCACAGACCTGTACAAAGTTCTATGTTAAATAACAATATACCGGTGAAACAGTTTGCAAGGCTTGGTAAGCATGTGGATCAAATATTGCAGAAGATTAACACATTGTTTCACGATGACCTATAATATTATAGAATTGTATTTATAATATCATGCATTTCAGTAAACAATTACAAGTAGATGATTAAAAGATTAAACCACTTAAATGTTAAACATCCAGCGATTACATACATACTTGCTAGATTTTTCATATTGAAAATGAAATACCAGGACATGTCTTCCATAGTGAGCGAACAAGTGACTTTTAGAGGTTTGAATTAATGAAGAAACTCACTAGGACTGTTCTCTCACAGTTGGAGAGCTCACATAGTTATATATATACTTCATTATTATCATTTCATTGTGTCCAATTGGTGGTTTATTAGAAATAGCATGGATGCAGGATGTGTGCCCCATTGCATGCTCCTGGCGGACACGGATGCAAGATTGGTGTTCCATTTATTATATAGTAACAATGCTCCTCATGGACAAAGCTGCATTGCAGACTAGTCCCCCATTGGATGCTCTTCTTGGACATCAATGTAGGATGGGTGTACCATCCCATGATCCTCGTGGGCATAGATACAGGATCGGTACACAATGGCATGTTCCTCATGGACATCAATACAGGATCAATGCACAATGGCATGTTCCTCGTGGACATCAATACAGGATCAATGCACAATGGCATGTTCCTCGTGGACATCAATACAGGATCCATGCACAATGGCATGTTCCTCATGGACATCAATACAGGATCAATGCACAATGGCATGTTCCTCATGGACATCAATACAGGATCAATGCACAATGGCATGTTCCTCGTGGACATCAATACAGGATCCATGCACAATGGCATGTTCCTCATGGACATCAATACAGGATCCATGCACAATGGCATGTTCCTCATGGACATCAATACAGGATCCATGCACAATGGCATGTTCCTCGTGGACATCAAAACAGGATCCATGCACAATGGCATGTTCCTCATGGACATCAATACAGGATCAATGCACAATGGCATGTTCCTCGTGGACATCAATACAGGATCCATGCACATAGGCATGTTCCTTGTGGACATAGATACAGGATCGTTGCACAATGGCATGTTCCTTGTGGACATCAATACAGGATCGATGCACAATGGCATGTTCCTCGTGGACATCAATACAGGATCCATGCACAATGGCATGTTCCTCGTGGACATCAATACAGGATCCATGCACAATGGCATGTTCATCGTGGACATCAATACAGGATCCATGCACAATGGCATGTTCCTCGTGGACATCAATACAGGATCCATGCACAATGGCATGTTCCTCGTGGACATCAATATAGGATCAATGCACAATGGCATGTTCCTCGTGGACATCAATACATGATCCATACACAATGGCATGTTCCTCGTGGACATCAAAACAGGATCCATGCACAATGGCATGTTCCTCATGGACATCAATACAGGATCAATGCACAATGGCATGTTCCTCGTGGACATCAATACAGGATCCATGCACATAGGCATGTTCCTTGTGGACATAGATACAGGATCGTTGCACAATGGCATGTTCCTTGTGGACATCAATACAGGATCGATGCACAATGGCATGTTCCTCGTGGACATCAATACAGGATCCATGCACAATGGCATGTTCCTCGTGGACATCAATACAGGATCCATGCACAATGGCATGTTCATCGTGGACATCAATACAGGATCCATGCACAATGGCATGTTCCTCGTGGACATCAATACAGGATCCATGCACAATGGCATGTTCCTCGTGGACATCAATATAGGATCAATGCACAATGGCATGTTCCTCGTGGACATCAATACATGATCCATACACAATGGCATGTTCCTCGTGGACATCAATACAGGATCCATGCACAATGGCATGTTCCTCGTGGACATCAATGCAGGATCGATGCACAATGGCATGTTCCTCGTGGACATCAATACAGGATCCATGCACAATGGCATGTTCCTCTTGGACATCAATGCAGGATCGATGCACAATGGCATGTTCCTCATGGACATCAATACAGAATCAATGCACAATGGCATGTTTCTCGTGGACATCAATACAGGATCCATGCACAATGGCATGTTCCTCGTGGACATCAATACAGGATCCATGCACAATGGCATGTTCCTCGAGGACATCAATACAGGATCCATGCACAATGGCATGTTCCTCGTGGACATCAATACAGGATCAATGCACAATGGCATGTTCCTCGTGGACATCAATGCAGGATCGATGCACAATGGCATGTTCCTCGTGGACATCAATACAGGATCCATGCACAATGGCATGTTCCTCGTGGACATCAATGCAGGATCGATGCACAATGGCATGTTCCTCGTGGACATCAATTGAGGATCCATGCACAATGGCATGTTCCTCGTGGACATCAATACAGGATCAATGCACAATGGCATGTTCCTCGTGGACATCAATATAGGATCAATGCACAATGGCATGTTCCTCGTGGACATCAATACATGATCCATACACAATGGCATGTTCCTCGTGGACATCAAAACAGGATCCATGCACAATGGCATGTTCCTCATGGACATCAATACAGGATCAATGCACAATGGCATGTTCCTCGTGGACATCAATACAGGATCCATGCACATAGGCATGTTCCTTGTGGACATAGATACAGGATCGTTGCACAATGGCATGTTCCTTGTGGACATCAATACAGGATCGATGCACAATGGCATGTTCCTCGTGGACATCAATACAGGATCCATGCACAATGGCATGTTCCTCGTGGACATCAATACAGGATCCATGCACAATGGCATGTTCATCGTGGACATCAATACAGGATCCATGCACAATGGCATGTTCCTCGTGGACATCAATACAGGATCCATGCACAATGGCATGTTCCTCGTGGACATCAATATAGGATCAATGCACAATGGCATGTTCCTCGTGGACATCAATACATGATCCATACACAATGGCATGTTCCTCGTGGACATCAATACAGGATCCATGCACAATGGCATGTTCCTCGTGGACATCAATGCAGGATCGATGCACAATGGCATGTTCCTCGTGGACATCAATACAGGATCCATGCACAATGGCATGTTCCTCTTGGACATCAATGCAGGATCGATGCACAATGGCATGTTCCTCATGGACATCAATACAGAATCAATGCACAATGGCATGTTTCTCGTGGACATCAATACAGGATCCATGCACAATGGCATGTTCCTCGTGGACATCAATACAGGATCCATGCACAATGGCATGTTCCTCGAGGACATCAATACAGGATCCATGCACAATGGCATGTTCCTCGAGGACATCAATACAGGATCCATGCACAATGGCATGTTCCTCGTGGACATCAATGCAGGATCGATGCACAATGGCATGTTCCTCGTGGACATCAATGCAGGATCGATGCACAATGGCATGTTCCTCGTGGACATCAATGCAGGATCCATGCACAATGGCATGTTCCTCGTGGACATCAATGCAGGATCGATGCACAATGGCATGTTCCTCGTGGACATCAATTGAGGATCCATGCACAATGGCATGTTCCTCGTGGACATCAATACAGGATCAATGCACAATGGCATGTTCCTCGTGGACATCAATACATGATCCATACACAATGGCATGTTCCTCGTGGACATCAATACAGGATCCATGCACAATGGCATGTTCCTCGTGGACATCAATGCAGGATCGATGCACAATGGCATGTTCCTCGTGGACATCAATACAGGATCCATGCACAATGGCATGTTCCTCTTGGACATCAATGCAGGATCGATGCACAATGGCATGTTCCTCGTGGACATCAATACAGAATCGATGCACAATGGCATGTTCCTCGTGGACATCAATACAGGATCCATGCACAATGGCATGTTCCTCGTGGACATCAATACAGGATCCATGCACAATGGCATGTTCCTCGTGGACATCAATACAGGATCCATACACAATGGCATGTTCCTCGTGGACATCAATACAGGATCGATGCACAATGGCATGTTCCTCGTGGACATCAATACAGGATCGATGCACAATGGCATGTTCCTCGTGGACATCAATGCAGGATCGATGCACAATGGCATGTTCCTCGTGGACATCAATACAGGATCCATGCACAATGGCATGTTCCTCGTGGACATCAATGCAGGATCAATGCACAATGGCATGTTCCTCGTGGACATCAATACAGGATCCATGCACAATGGCATGTTCCTCGTGGACATCAATACAGGATCCATGCACAATGGCATGTTCCTCGTGGACATCAATACAGGATCCATGCACAATGGCATGTTCCTCGTGGACATCAATACAGGATCCATGCGCAATGGCATGTTCCTCGTGGACATCAATACAGGATCCATGCACAATGGCATGTTCCTCGTGGACATCAATACAGGATCGATGCACAATGGCATGTTCCTCGTGGACATCAATACAGGATCGATGCACAATGGCATGTTCCTCGTGGACATCAATGCAGGATCGATGCACAATGGCATGTTCCTCGTGGACATCAATACAGGATCCATGCACAATGGCATGTTCCTCGTGGACATCAATACAGGATCCATGCACAATGGCATGTTCCTTGTGGACATCAATACAGGATCCATGCACAATGGCATGTTCCTCGTGGACATCAATACAGGATCCATGCGCAATGGCATGTTCCTCGTGGACATCAATACAGGATCCATGCACAATGGCATGTTCCTCGTGGACATCAATACAGGATCCATGCACAATGGCATGTTCCTCATGGACATCAATACAGGATCCATGCACAATGGCATGTTCCTCATAGACAATTAGATACAGGTTTGTTGCACATTATGGCTTGCTGGGGTCCATCATATATAAAACATTAATTGCTGGAACACAGAAGTTACTTTAATCAACCAACTTCAATATTATAAGACCACTGTTATATTGACTGGTACTGTATCTAGATGTCTGTTTGTACAGTAATCACTTAAATCAACAACCAGACAACATTCTGACTCTACAATCTGTTTTCTGTAACCATAACATCAATGGAACATACCAAGATTGATGGCAACAAACGCTTAATTGAAGTACTTAGTACTGGATACATTAAAACACATGTTCTAATCAAGTATTCTTTTTTATCATTGGGATTTACATCATTTTTCAATTGTTTCTCAGATAAATACAGTTGACCTATATTCCTGGTACATTGAGTATTATTGCGATGGCTGACTGGTCTAATGCGTTGGTACATGTACTTTGCATTGCTAGACAATGGTGCCATTCAGTCTAGGTTCAAATCCCACAATATGATTGTACTAAGACTATTAATTATCATCGCAACCAGTACTAACTTCTAAAACTAAACTTACCTCTTCTCCAAGCAACTGATGAAACTGATGTCCACATGATTGGCAGTCAAAGGTCAAGCGTTCTAACGACTACACTAGCCAGACACAGAGAATATATAACAATGTGGCACTTAATGGCTGATTACTGCCCCTGTTCCAACCAATATATTATTCCTAATCATAAAGAACATATTTGAAGAACAATGAATTAATCATATATCATATGCTTCCACTGGAAATGATAAAGTTTATTTTTTGGCTGTGAACTGATTTATGTTTGTGATCATCAGCATCCAAAATGTCATTTCAAGTCCTATACTGGCTCCAACTACAGACATGTAGGTAGGTGAAGATGGATTTTGAAGGTCAAGGACTTTTGATATTCACAATAAAACTATAACGTTTTTTTTTAAAAATGTCAAAAAACAAGACTGCGTTCAATAAACGCTTATGCCCCCTGTGGAACCCTTGTCCATAAATAAGTCTAAGTCCAAAATTAGGTCAAGGTGAAGGTCAAAATGGGGTCAGGTGATACAGGTGTGTGGAGAGTGTTCATATACAACATCCATGCAAGTTTGGAAGCTTTGTAGCAAGCCATAATGATGCTAGAAGAAACGGTCAATTTGGGTTAACCAGGACGGACGGACGAACGGACGGACGGACGGACGGACGGACAGGTGAATCACTATATGCCTCCCGATCTATCGATACGGGGGCATAAAAAAACCTTGCCAATTTAATTCAGAGTAACGGTTTTGCTGTTTGAAAAGCTGGTGGGGGGGGGGGGGGAGTCTTACAATTAAGACTCTGTCCACCAGGGGGATTGCATTACATGTATACTAAATACTAGAACTTTATGCAACTATTTGAAAAAAATTGGGGACAATTTCATCATAATCATTCATAACAAACATTCTTGTTATCATGGCAACATTAACACAATATTCTTTATCATTAATATGCAAGTCACATGTTTTTAATTTACAGTCTGTAGCACACATTCTCACTTCTCAAATACATCATATTGTAAATGTGCAATTTATAAGCAATTAAAATATGATGATTACTCATAGGACTCAATTCAGTCATTATAAATGTTTCTGTCTGCCTGATTTCAGCTCACAGGTAACAGTTACTGCTGACACCAAAATCCCAAAAAGCAAGGTCATAGGCGTGAACCTATAGCTAGTGAGAAGTATAATTTAATGGTGACCGAAACTAACATGAATAAAGTATTTAGTCCTCTCCATTCTAAAGTAGCCAAACACTGTGTTAGGGTACTGCTGATGTTGCTGCTGATGTTGCTGCTTACGTTGCTGCTTATGTTGCTGCTGATATTCCTGCTGATGTTGCTGCTGATATTCCTGCTGATGTTGCTGCTGATGTTGCTGATGATGTTGCTGCTGATATTCCTGCTGATGTTGCTGCTGATATTCCTGCTGATGTTGCTGCTGATATTACTGCTGATGTTGCTGCTGATATTCCTGCTGATGTTGCTGCTGATATTCCTGCTGATATTACTGCTGATGTTGCTGCTGATATTCCTGCTGATGTTGCTGCTGATATTCCTGATGTTGCTGCTGATATTCCTGATGTTGCTGCTTATGTTGCTGCCAATGTTGCTGTGGATATTAGGGTACTGCTGATCTTGCTGTGAATGTTAAGGTACTGCTGATGTTGCTGTGGATGTTAGTTGTTACTGTTTATATTACTGCTGATGTAACTGCTCGCCACCAGCCTGCTATAACAAACGGCATGAAATCGAAACATAAAAACTCAGGGTTTTTGCTTGGTATTTTGGGTAGGTATTTTGGGGGAAAATCTGGAGGAAACAGTTTTTTTACACAAGGCCATATTACATGAAAGACATATTTACAGTCCTAAGACAAATATGAGATAAATGAACATTTTGACTGCCATCTTATCATCAATTGTGACAAGTAAATATATAGTCTTAAACTTCCTGTTTTATCAAACACTATTGGGGAGAATACATTTACTTATCAAGTGTATCAAAGGTCAACATGGAAAGGCCATTGTATATAAATCGCTAGTTTATTACTATAGGTGTATTTCTAGGTTATGCATGTTTATGTACTTTAACCATAGAGTTTATACAGTTAATCCCCCCCCCCCCCCCCCCCCCCCCCCCCCGTTTAGCTACCCAAGTTGGAAATTTACCTATAGTATCCATTTTTTTTTATAAGATTGTTGGGAGAGTTGGAATTTTTTCATTCATTTTTTTTCATAAACTTATAATTTTCAAAATATTATCCCATTTCAATTTACATCCATTTGATGATAATTGAAACATTTTATGACTCAATCTGTTGCAAATTTTCTCAGTAATCAATCAATGGATTAATTCTTATTAATGGAATACAAACCTGTTAAGGCAGCATGAAGAGTAGTGAGTGGGTGGGGATGATGACCTAGGAGCGAATGAAATAACATTAGTCTGGCCTTAAAGAAGGTTAATTTAGAGTTCATGTTGAGAATACAACAATTGAAACACACACATGGTGTATTGCCCTGTCAAGTACCACTGGCTATTTCTCCACTACATAACAACTTCATAAACAAAACATTGCCTCTTGCCCTATGATTTACACCATCCATGTAAGAAAATACATACTTGTCAGACACAAGCGGTACTTAAAAAACAACAATAAGTCACAATGAATTCACCAAGTTGGAAAATGACCAGAACAAATGAGCAGTTTACAGACAACTATAGATATATGTATAACCACCAGAGAAGTGTTAAGAACATTAAAAGCTCCAATTTACAAAATACATATATCCAGGCCATGTAATCCATAAACGAAGTTAAAGTATTGACTTATAGATCATTAAATACCTTCACACTCCCTTACTACAACTTTTACCCTCTGTCAAAAATATGTCATACTACAAATTACTGAAATCAGATGTTTAATACTTATATATACATGCATACACAAACCTGCCACCAAGATCTGACAACGTAAACCCTACATTGAATCAATATAACCTACCTACAAATTTACATAAAAACCGACCTAGCTCGAATATTTCAATATAAAAACCTTATGTATGTCATATGTAATAAAATTTACCTCATAAATGTTTTAAACAATCCAATTATATTGCCACATGTCAGGATAGAGTACATGAGCAAGCCACAGTCGATCACTATTATCCAAGTGCTATAATTTATCTACATTTCACCCACATGCACATTTCAGTAGATTTAGTTACTTATACTCCCATTCAAGTGTTTACTGTTGCGTTAAACCTTCAATAAAATATAGTAAGTACACGAATTTCCACTTACTTAGACAACTAAGTTATTACAAGGGAGACAAATCTTACAGTACTTATGATCTATTATTAAGCATTCTAGAGTTACCTCCCCTGCAGACGAAGTGTAGGGTAACTGACACATTAGATTTAAAATCATTATTTTTGTTTCACTATTTAGTTTTCCAGTTAAGAAAAAGATGAATTCACGAAAATCAAACAGGATTGAGCCAGATTGAAACTAATACATGGTAAATAGGTCATAGACAGAAAATTATCATAATATAATTATTGTAATAATACAGTAATGTTTTTAGGGGTGTTAATGGAGTCTGAAGCTATGGCAAAAAATGGAAATGTAAAGTACGTTTTAATAGCAGCATTATTATCATGTTGTATGAAAGTAACAAAAGCGATAAAGCATCTATAGGGTTTTGTGCTACATTCACGACCTATTGGTACTTTTGTTTCATTTTGTATGTAATTTTTTGTTACCGTCCGATAGAATGTCAGAAAATTTTAGTCATATCCAGTACTATACCCAGTCCAATTATCCTAGACACTGGACTAAATAGTCCTGGAACTTCTCTTATTATTGAAGTATGCTGAGCACCTTTCTTTGGATCTATACTATAGTGAGTGACTTCGGAGTTCCGCAGCCTAAGTTCGAACATATTACTTCCCCATTGTTACCTTAAATAAATTGCATTGTTACAGCTACTGAGTCCAACCGCTAGAAATAGAGGGCTGCAGTACATGTAACTCTTGTACGCATACACCTGCTGATTTGTGTGAAATCAGGAAGGTGTGGTCATAAAGTCACATACAGCAAATTAACTGTAATGTAAATATTTAAAGAAGACAATGAATCAGAGGTAATCAACTCATAGAGAGCATGTTGGTTGTTTGTAGTATTCACACCTGTCTGAACTACCAATCCAACATACTAAAATATATCTACACAGTCATACTGTGTTCGTGCTGACACCTTCATTAAGCAACCACCTGTTATTGTCCAAAATCACATTGTTTTTATATACACCTGTTTTTAAAACATCCATTTGCCCAAGACATTCTACATTTGATGTTTTCCTTTGCTGACAGCTAAGTAGAGGTTACATATTGAGGTAATAAAGGACCAGATTTTTTCAAGTGTAATTCCAGGATTCCTTAGGCTGGCCTGGTATAAGAAGCTATAGTCTTTTGACTGTCATACAATTGAAATAGCACATCTTCAACTAGAGCTAGCACCATTCGGCAGATCGAGTAATATACCCGAGCAAATTCTTTCCTTCAAGCATATCTACATGTTGTTCATCTGTGAAAGTTTGAAGGAAGTCCTGTCTAAACTGTAGGAGGAGTTGAGTCCACAAGAATGCATTAATGGACAGACAGACAGACTGAATCCAGTATACCCCCGCCCTTACAACTTGATATGCAAGGGGTATGATTAACCTGTAAAATTTGCCAACCTATTACAGGACCATATAGACTCCATGATACCAACTCTGATGACTCTGAAGACTGCAGTGTATGCAAGTGTGCAGTCAAACATACAGCAACATTTTCCCAACAACAGCCAAGGCAGATGCTATAATGATTACTGTAAACCAAATTTACTTTCGAGACTAATAACTTTCGCGTTTTGCTTATTGTCAGCATATTCGCGTCTACAAACTATCACGTTTTTTAGTTTCCTGCAATGTCCATAATAACGTTTTTGGCACTTTCGCATTGACTTAATTTCGCGAAATTCTACCACTCACGAACTCTAAATCGCGCAAAATGATTTCTTGGTTTACAGTACCTAAGGTCATCACCTACGACAGAGAGCTTACATCGGGCAAGGACAAGACTCGGAAATGAAAGAACTTATTAATTACATTTAGCACCTTGATTGAATATAGAGATATTATTGATTGTACACAAAACAGACAATAGATGCAGCACAGTTAACAGGGCATCGATTTTATACCTGATAGTCATGTTAATCAACCCTAAGGTAGCATGCAGCATTTTATGGTTTTCTGATATAACATGGACTGGAGGTGTTGAGTAATACTTTGCATAGTAAGTGACTAATACACTTCTCATGCATTGTAAGACTTTCCCAGTAAAATATCTGCATGTCTAGAACATGATAGGTCAGTGAACTAATACAGCAGCTGTGTTCAATCTACAGCATTCCGTGTATGTTTGTTGTTTAGGCATTCCTTGAACACTTCAGTATATACAGAGGTGCTGAATCTTACACTTAACCATAGGAGCTCCATCTTAACTATCCATACGCAAGGTGCATCTTATACTTAAACATAGGAGCTCCATCTTAACTAACTTTGCACACGGTGCATCTTACACTTAACATAGGAGCTCCATCTAAACTAACTTTGCACACGGTGCATCTTACACTTAAACATAGGAGCTCCATCTTAACTAACTTTGCACATGGTGCATCTTATACTTAATCATAGGAGCTCCATCTTAACTAACTTTGCACATGGTGCATCTTACACTTAAACATAGGAGCTCCATCTTAACTAACTTTGCACATGGTGCATCTTATACTTAATCATAGGAGCTCCATCTTAACTAACTTTGCACATGGTGCATCTTATACTTAAACATAGGAGCTCCATCTAAACTAACTTTGCACATGGTGCATCTTATACTTAATCATAGGAGCTCCATCTTAACTAACTATACGCACTGTGAATCTTACACTTAAACATAGGAGCTCCATCTTAACTAACTATATGCATGGTGCATCTTACACTTAAACATAGGAGCTCCATCTTAACAAACTATACGCACGGTGCATCTTACACTTAAACATAGGAGCTCCATCTTAACTAACTATATGCATGGTGCATCTTACACTTAAACATAGGAGCTCCATCTTAACTAACTTTGCACATGGTGCATCTTACACTTAAACATAGGAGCTCCATCTTAACTAACTTTGCACATGGTGCATCTTATACTTAAACATAGGAGCTCCATCTTAACTAACTTTGCCCATGGTGCACCTTATACTTAAACATAGAAGTCTCAAAATGAGTGTTGAAAATGTAGTAGTATGTTAATAGAAATAAGAATTAAGACTCGATGAATAGTGGGTACAAAAATGTTTTAGGGCCGTGATGAAAAACATCTAAGGAAAACCCCTGATTTAGCCCATACTCAGAAATACCAGCCAGAATGATGCTAAGCTTTAGTCTCAGTAACAATACAAAACAGTATTCAAGTTATTTCATCTCAGACATGTAGACAGGTATACCTAATGCCAAGAATGTATCATGATTCTTAGAATGCATACCAGTGCCAAGATTTATAGAGTACATTTAACAAACCTTGAGACTTGGGCTGAGTTTTATCTGCCATTAAAACTAATGTTACCATAACATTGATAAAGGAAGTTCAACTCAGTAAGAAGCTTGTTTCAAAGGTTAGCGTAACACAGGAAGAAATATCATCAAATCTTCTAGATCTCCAAGGTATAAAACATTTTTACCATTTATTTCAAAAGATAACAAAACTTGTAGTCCAGTTTATTCCAGAGGGAAAAACACACAAGAATACCCTTTTATTCAAGTGACTTTAAAAATTCTACTGGTGCAATACCACTGTTTTCTTAATGTCAAGGTCATAGTTGTAAGTTGATCTTTACATTAATTTGGGGCTGGATATTTGGGGAAATGTTCTGCTATTGGTTTTGTTTGGCACACTGTGTCATAATGCAGTATTTTTAACACATTCTTGCCACTGTAAAATAGTGGTTTGAAGGCTCAATCAAGCGTATTCTACCAACGTCCTGGTTCTTTCACCAAGGCCTGACCAGTGATGAATGTTATTAATAATTTATAAGACCATGGATGTTATTTATGATGACTGTCAAACGTGACTAATTAAAATTAATGCCGATCATATTTGATCATGCAGATGCTACTAAATGCATAATGTACATGCCATTCATGTTCTAAAATGCGTATACACCTACATTCATGTTTAAACATGTTTCAATCATGATCATACTTTTGTTTAATATAGGCAATGATTCAAGAGGAATTCAAAAATCTACTAGTGGAATACCACTTGATTCGAGTGGAATTATAAAGGAGTAAATGCTATATTCTATTCGGCTGTGAAGTCAATGTCAACATTATTATCATGTGGGGCATTTAACAGAGAATACATGGTATATATATTACGATTATGTAACGGCAGATGGATTTTATGACTGAACAGAACAATAAAACAGAAACAAGCCAACCTATATAACAGCTGACATTGTTTTGTTTCCTTAGTTGTGTATGATGTGTATTAACTATTGGTCAGGGAATACATTTGTTACTCAGTTTTCCTAGTTGTGTATGATGTGTAGTAACTATTGGTCAGGGAATACATTTGTTACTGGGTTTTCCTAGTTGTGTATGATGACTGTATTAACTATTGGTCAGAGAATACAATTGTTACTCAGTTTTCCTAGTTGTGTATGATGTGTATTAACTATTGGTCAGAGAATACATTTGTTACTGGGTTTTCCTAGTTGTGTATGATGTGTATTAACTATTGGTCAGTGAATACATTTGTTACTGGGTTTTCCTAGTTGTGTATGATGACTGTATTAACTATTGGTCTGGGAATACAATTGTTACTCAGTTTTCCTAGTTGTGTATGATGTGTATTAACTATTGGTCAGAGAATACATTTGTTACTGGGTTTTCCTATTTGTGTATGATGTGTATTAACTATTGGTCAGAGAATACATTTGTTACTGGGTTTTCCTAGTTGTGTATGATGTGTATTAACTATTGGTCAGGGAATACATTTGTTACTCAGTTTTCCTAGTTGTGTATGATGTGTATTAACTATTGGTCAGAGGATACATTTGTTACTGGGTTTTCCTAGTTGTGTATGATGTGTATTAACTATTGGTCAGGGAATACATTTGTTACTCAGTTTTCCTAGTTGTGTATGATGTGTATTAACTATTGGTCAGAGAATACATCTGTTACTCAGTTTTCCTAGTTGTGTATGATGTGTATTAACTATTGGTCAGAGAATACATTTGTTACTGGGTTTTCCTAGTTGTGTATGATGTGTATTAACTATTGGTCAGAGAATACATTTGTTACTGGGTTTTCCTAGTTGTGTATGATGTGTATTAACTATTGGTCAGAGAATACATTTGTTACTCAGTTTTCCTAGTTGTGTATGATGTGTATTAACTATTGGTCAGAGAATACATTTGTTACTGGGTTTTCCTAGTTGTGTATGATGTGTATTAACTATTGGTCTGAGAATACATTTGTTACTCAGTTTTCCTAGTTGTGTATGATGTGTATTAACTATTGGTCAGAGAATACATTTGTTACTGGGTTTTCCTAGTTGTGTATGATGACTGTATTAACTATTGGTCTGAGAATACATTTGTTACTGGGTTTTCCTAGTTGTGTATGATGTGTATTAACTATTGGTCAGGGAATACATCTGTTACTGAGTCCCCCCCCCCCCCCCTGAGACCTGACCAAGCAATATGACCCAGTTTCAAACTTGATCTAGATTTTATACAGACACACAATCTCACCATGTTTCATGAAGATTCAGGGCCATAATTGTGTCCTCTAATGTATTGGCAAGTTTTTTCTAAGATTTGACCTACTGTGACCTAGTTTTTGTCCCCCACATGACCCAGTTTCGAACTTGTCCTAGATCTCATAGACAAACATTCTGAATAAGTTTCATTAAAATTGGGCCATTACTTATCACTATTTACCAAGACATAATTATAGGCTTAATTGTACTGAACTAACACAGATGTTTTGTTAGACATAATTAGACATTAGCGGAGTAATGAGTGTTAAACGAAAAGACCAAATACCCATATGGCATCCCATAGTGCCCGTATGACATCTTAGTTCTACAGAATGCTCTAACCTTCCTGTAATAATACAGGTCTTAGAATAATTACAATGTTTCTGTCTGCTGGGAAAACAATAGTAATTACTCACTACGAAAGGAAGTCTCCATTAAAGGACTAAATTAACAAGACTCTAGGAATATTGCCTTGCGGTAAAGACAAAAATTTGGATTAAAGTCAAACACAATTTGCATATCAGAACTTAGAGAAATAGTACCAGCATTGCTTGGTGCAAAACAGATGCTGATGTATTAGCAAAAACCAAACAGATAACAATGTATTAGCAAAAACCCAGACTGTTTTTGTCATGTTAAAGAGGAAAAGAGCTAATCTAATAGATTTTTATATTGTAAACTGACAAGAATGAGATAATACGGAATAAACTGACTGACTTCACACTGACTGACTGTCACACTTACAGACTTCACACTCCAAGACTCATGATCACACTCACAGACTTCACACTCCAAGACTCATGATCACACTCACAGACTGTCACAATGACATACTTCACAATCCATGACTTTAAACACACTGTCACTGACTCACACTGACAGACTCATAATGAAACTGGCAGATTTTATAATCACAGACTGTCACACTCACAAATGTTACACTGACATCACTTTACACCATACTCAAAAACTTCACACTGAACTCACAGACTTCATACCACACTCAAACCCTAGCAGACTTCACACTCACGACTATCACACTCACAGGACTTCACACTCGCAGACTACCAACAAAATTTTAAATCATCAAATTTAACTTACTTTCTTTTTACACTTTTTGCAAACCAAATTGTTACATATTATATCTGAATCACTCGACTTGAGCATCCTGAGTCAGCCTACACCTACTGCTGATTTCATGGATTGAGCTGATTCACGTTCAGGGTCCTTGCCAGAAAGTGGAATCAAACTTGTGACATTCAGATGACGAATCTGACAATATATAATTTTGCATACCAACCACAGTAAAATCTACTCAATGAACTTAAATGAGTGGTTATAGGTAAAGATCATTAACAATAGTTTGGGGGTCCACTAGCTTCTGAATCTGAAAGGTTGTTGATACTTATGACTTTTATCATTTTCTAGGCAAAATACCCATTATTTTAAGAGAAAATGACCCTTCATACCAAAATCTTGAGGGTCAAAATGTGGCTTTTTGGAAATTTCAAGGGTCAAAACCCTTGCTCCTGAGTCAAAATTAATGGAACCCCTGAATTATAGTTATGTAAGCTTTAAATTACCTTGATCAGGTTGATTGTCATGTACTGCATTAACCACTGTATTATCATGGTTGGCTCCATCAATCTCATCTCGTTCATCGTCTCCAACCTTCGACTTACAATTCTTACTCTTAGATAAACCCATGATTGTACATATATTCAGCTTCAACTCACCACATATAATATGTTATTCTTAATAATATTCAAGTGAGCAATGATATCAAAACCACATAGAGAAATCCATGGAAAAAAAACATATACAAAAATCCAATTTTCGAGGTAGTTAAAATTCCACAACAAACTTGTATCAACCACCGGAATGCTCAACTTGAAAAGCCGAGTTCTCGAGTTTATTGGAAGAGAAAATCTGAAGTTTTCACTCTATATCTCCATAAAATACATCAGGGAAAAACTACTCCCTGCAAGCAGGAAAATCAATAGCTCACAACTAACACACAAACATTTCAAAACTGAGCAAAGCTAGTAGAGGGAATAACTTCTCTATAAATGATGGCCTACAAAGATCCATCGGTTTTTCATGGTTAGCTTACTATAGCCAGCAGCCTGCAGTGAGTCTTCACCTGGATTTTGTAAATTATTCAAAAAAGTAATGCATGATTAATTATTTGTAGCAAGTTAAGGATGAGGAGAGATGCTGGGGTAAGATAAACACAGGAATTCCTGCTGTATTGTTGAGGTCTTGGATAAGGCCGTTATTTTAAATTCATTGCTAGCTTATAGATTACAGTAAACCTAGAAATTATTACGCGAGCTTTGGTTTCACGGAGTTCGCGAGTGGTAGAAATTCGCAAAATTAAGTCGCTGCGAAAGTGCTAAAAACTTTAAAATATGGACATTGCTGGAAATTTAAAAACGCGAAAGTTTGAAGTCGCGAATTGGCCGACGATCATGAAAACGCGAAAGTTAGTATTCGCGAAAGTAAATTGGTTTACAGTATTATCTTGAAATGGGAGATGCATGATTTTATCAAATTGTGTACCTGCATGGCTTGGACTGTGAATGGTTTTCATGCGTCTAAATTGTTTTGAAATACTTTAATAATTAGATTATTGACTATTGAATAAAACTTTCACAAAATTATACGATTGTCTGTATGTTTGACGATGATCAGAAGAACCTTATTCGAATTTATTTTTCTGGTAATTTCAAGGGCCATAATCCAGAAAGGATCAATTTGTCTACCAATTGATAACTCGGCTGAGATATGCACTGAAACATTGTCACAATTAACGTTTAAATCTTAGATTATAAGATGAAAATTATATTGAATTAAAGTTCATGCAGTTGCTTCACCAGGACACCATTCACATAATTTATTACACACATGTACATAGAATTGTATTTAGTTAATAATTCTTTAATAACAGCCTTATATAGAAAATTTACGAGGGTAACAACATGTGGTTTATATAATGTTCAAGCTTCAAAGAACACAGAAGTCAAGCACAGAAGGTGTTCTTTATGTGAATTGTACAATATTGCAAAAGATGATAAAACCATGACGTCAGCTGTTGCAATAGAAATGCATAACATAATGTTGACAGCTGATCGATTAACTCTCTCCTAACCATATTACTGTGAAATGATGCAACATTTGAATCTTTTCTTTTGACTGTTTATCAAAGCAACCATAAAAGGTGCTCGTTTTTGACACTTAAAAAGCATAAATTCCCCCCATACATTGTGTTAAAAGAATCTTCAGATCAGTCATTCCGAAATTCGCCGGTCAGATGGACAAGTTCGAAAAATTTTGATACGTTCCGCCTTTTTCAATCCGGAACCGATCCGACTGACGGCCTTTATCAACTACTGTCAAAATATAAAATGGCCTTGTTAATTGCGCAAGCACGTAAACAGATTCATTTAACTACGGCCGTCTGCACAGAGTATAAAGAAACGGGAAACACATACTTTCCATAAAAAATGGATGATACTTATCGTAGCTGGTTAGTTTAATTGGACAAAAATTGCGTGTTAAAACACATTTATTTTGAGTTCCAAAAAAATTATTTTGATCGCTTTTTTTGTCCAGCAGTTTTGGTTTTGGTCCGGCAGTTTGTAAGACAATGTCGGACCGAATGTCTGAACATTTTGCAAACTTTCGGGATGTCTGTCAGAGGCAATCAATCCAATGGGTAGACAAGGGAGAGTCTGACCAGGTCAAAACAATATATCAATACATTATGTCTCATATTTACAACAGAAAATACAGACTCAATTAGACTCTCAATTGTGATATTTTTATGGTCTTATATACAAAATCGGACAATAAGTTATTGTTGTATTTGAATAATATCATATTTTACAACACAGTGGTATTGCATCTGACCTGTGATATATAGTAATGAATAGAACTTGATATAAATAAACAGATATAACTGGGTATACTAAACGCTAAATAATGTGGTAGACAATCAATGCCATTATAAGACCACATTTCTTGAACCCTTGCATTTCATGTTCCTGATTGTTTTCTATATTGCTTATTAATATTATATTGTTTTAACTTTCTGTTCCTGGAAATAAGTTTGATATTTTACCCCTCCCTAAAGATTTATTTAGCATAATGATATAAAAATACTTTCTGTGGGAGTATTTTTTGGTTTCTGATTTCAAATCCATACATACATATTTGATGGCAATCTCATTCTATGTTATTTATGGAAACACTTATAACCTGATTGTGACGTTTGTAGCATGAATTTTCACTCCACCCTTATGCCAAATAATGTACAGTTTCATGTTATTAATATATTGTTTTCTACTAGAGTGCTGATGAAGAGGTTAGAAGAAAACTTTAGAAGACGGTGATTTTTTTAGCTTCTTTGGGAAAGGGTCCGGGTCCGTTCAAATTGGGAATTTTTGCGTCGTGACAACTTGAAATTGGGAATTTTTATGGAGCAGAAAGGCCAAATAAAACAAAAAAAGAGATTACATGTGACTGTTTACTGGTTTCTGTAAACTTTTATGCTTGACCTCTTGTCAAAAATGTTCATAACTTTGTCATTTTATGTCCGATTTTGAATTTTTTTTTTTTTAAATGTTCATTGGGAATTTCTTCCTATCAAATTTGGGAAAATTATAGCTTTTTTCTAATTGGGAAGGTACCGTTTACCGGTAGCAAACAAAGAAGGAAAATAATCACTGGAAGAAGACCTATTAGTTGTAGTACAGTGAAGTTCCGCTAATAAGACCAGTCAAAAAGGTGGTCTTAATAGCGAATCGGTCTTATTAGCGGACCTTTTTTGTTCTAAATTTATTACTTCGGGACCGAAAAATCTGCATGATTTCAAAATGATCAAAGTGGTCTTATTAGGGGAACTTTACTGTACATGCAGGTCTAGCAATTTCATTTCTCTGGCATTTTTCAAGGTACTTTAGGATAGGGATTTTTTTGTGGTCAAATGAGGGAAATGTCATGAATTTTTTTTTTAATTATCACACTTACTTCATTATATATACCAGAAATACAGAGAAGATGATCAGGAATCACGACCCGTGTGATGTCAAATGGTACCAGGCATTTGGAAAATGGGCCAGGTCCCATTGTATTATTATTTAATGTACATTTAAGGTCCGAGTCGGCTTTGAATTTGAACATTAGTTTAAATAGTTCCGGGGGTTTCATTTGACTCAAGGAGTCGAGATTTAGACCCTTGAAATTTCCAAAAGCCACATTTTGACCCTCAACATTTTGTTTTGAAGGGTCATTTTCTCTTAAAAGCGTGGGTATTTTGCCTTAAATTGGTAAAATTTAGTCAAAAGTATCAAAATGACCCTTTAGGTTCAAAAGATATAGTGGAACCCCGGTAGTCCAGAACTGTCAATAAAGCAAGTGGTTATAACTTATAATAAGTCTTCCAAGCTGAATTAAATACAACTACATGTACAGTCAGAGGAACAGATAAGGTTTTAGGCAATTGGGTATTTTACCCCCAAGTTTCAATTTTATTTGGGTTTTGACAAATTTTAATTGGGTATTTATAAAACTAATTGGTTAATTGGTCTTTTATGTACTATTTTTCACTATAACATCATTTTCTATTTTCTTTTTCTTACCCCCTCCTCTCAAAATCTATTGGGTTTTTAAGAAAAGTAATTGGGTAATTACCCCAATACGCAACTTATCTGTAGCTCTGTACAGTTCATGATTCAGTGATTCCAATGCTTAATCTCAACAATCATAACGGCATAACATTACTATTTCAGATTCAAAGACCCCAGGAGGTTAAGGCATTTCATAAAATGCTTTTAAAAATTAAATGTAACTGAATTATTTATTAACAGGTAATAAGATATTTATATCTCACACCCAATCAAGTTGGTAATGATTCTCAGGCTTGGTATTATGTTGTTCCATGACATTGGTTGATATAGTAATATGCAAAGCAGTCACTAGTCTGTCAGTTGTCTACCATACAACAAGTTAGTACAGGTTTATAATTAATTCCAGGAATACCATGGCAAGGTCAACTAACAGGCAGGTATGACTGAAAAATTGTTGTGAACTGTGTGTGTAAAACCCAACAAAATCAACCAAGCAACGCACTGCAACATACCAGTCCAACATACCAGTCCACAAAATTAGCACTTGTGTAATTAGCATTTGTGAAATTAGCAGTTGTGTACGGTTGTCCAGGATAAGTGATTATTGATTCGTGCAAGTAACTTTTGCAAGGTAATGTCATGGAATATGCTAATGTCTCAGACCTGTCAAACTACATTATATAATCATACAGTTAACAGTTTTAAAGAACCAAATTCATTGCTTTGCTCCACAGCATTAAAAAAATGAACATTAAAATTATGTAAGTTGGAAACACATTTCTGGTAGTTTTATCAAAACTTATCCATCTTTTTTTTATCAAGCTCAAACAGGAAACTGCTGTGTATTGCTCGAGTGAATTAGCTAGCCACTAATGCTAATATTATCATGCTAGTCCTATCTGTACGATCTACAACATATCATACCCAGCATTAGACAAGTTGAACATGTCAGGATAGCTACACACACTATGCCAAGTATGAAAAATTATAATAAACGATAACTTTCAACAGATGGAATCAAACACATCTGGTAAGTACATGTACCACAGTAGATAAATACATCAAGAACAGTAACTCTAGCAAACTAAATATCAGACATCTTGAGACCAATGATGGTTGTCTCCCTTCTCTGAAAAGCCCTAATGAACAAAATGTACAGAATTTCCCAAAGCCCTAAACAACAGCCAATATTTGCAGCTCCCAAAGGGTGTTGCTCTAGAGAGCTCTTAAGTAGTAATATCATTAACCTAACCCTTAACTCCATCACACAAATTGGGAATGTGTTTAATTGTGAGTAACAATCACAAAGTCTGTTGAAAAGACCTGTATGAAGATGGAGCACACATGATAGTTCCTTACAAGAATACTTGCAACGGGTGCAGAAACGGTGTTACAGTAAAGATGTAGCATTGTTACACTAGGGAGTTGTTTCCAAACGACACGAGTTGCTTCTGGGTGACAAGATGTAACAACAGGAGTTGTGCAGGCTCCGCGATAAGTTTTTGAACTTGTCAGTCCCAATTGGTAAAATTAGCAAATGATCCTTTTCATCTAATAGAAAAATACAGGATTTTCTGTCAGGCCGAATCAAAATTGTCAGTCAGGACTGGAGGACTGACAGTTTTCACAGAGTCTGGTTGTGTATCAAAGTTTTGACATGCTGAGGTACACAATTTTACTGATAAATACTCCCTAGTGATTCTTTACAATAGAAGTTAGCTACACTACTATAATAGTTATGGAGAAATGTATGTGACACAAGAATCTTGACAGTACCAGTGTCCAATGAATTTGTCAATCGTACGATTTTTTGTAAGAAACCCTGGTTTAAATCACGCACTCTACAACATCAAAACATTAAGATAACTACATAGAACTTACCTGTCAAGTTTGGGTCAATAGAGCAATCACCGATTGAATCATCTCCAGATATAGTGCTGATTTGGGAGGCCTGTAATGATCGTATGGATTTCGGTACGAGTCTGACATCCAGCGAGTCAGGGGGATGTACTCTTTCAGTACTTAATGCTTCGGCTGAGACAGATGACGTGATGCTTGTTTCTGTTGTCGATGGCCCATCAAGGGAGGTAAATCTAGGTGTTACTTTCATTGGTTTACCAGCTTTATTCTCCCCTGACTTTGGTGTTGTCTGCTTCTCTTTGAATTTTTGGTAAATATCTTTGTCAGTCTTGGAAGACTGTTCTATGGATTTCATATAGAGAGAAGGTTTATGCGCTCGATCGCTATCCCTACTGTTATTTGACTGGTTTAAATCCTCGATCGACGACTCAGACTTATTCAATGACTTATCTTTTTTCGAAGATTTTCCCATCAGTTTCATCAATGAGCGTCTAAACTTTCCTCTAGATAAACTGCTGGTACTACTATGTCTCTGAAATGAGCCATCACGCTCATCGCCAGGAGACAAACTTTGTGAGCTTGCATTCGAAAGATTTCCCTTCTTATTTTTCCGACCTAAATGAGGCGACAATCTTCGAAAAAAGTTACCAATACTAGCACTGATGGAACGTTTTCCTGGGGTTAGAGGACTAGGCTCAGGAACATCATGGTCGCCATTTTCCGTAGGCTCCGAACACCTTCTTTGACGAGATTCTCTTTCAGTTACAACCGGTTTCTCAGCCTCAGTTAATGGTACACCATTAACTTCCATGACCTCATCAGCTTTTTGTTTTATTTCATCAGAGTAATTATTTTTAATAGCAACTCGATAACTCACACTGCGATCATTATCATAATCCTCATTCACAACAATTCTTTTCCCTCTCTTACCATCTTTATAAATTTGAACATCTTGTCGCGGATTCCGAGATCCATAATCAGGTCCAGCTTTAATGTTACCATTTGGTGTATTAACTTTACCATTAACTCTCCGGTCACCATGACTAGATAAATCTGAACCTTTATTTTCCTCATTATTTAAATCAGAGTACTCTCTAACAATCTGTTGGGATAATTCTCTCAACTCGTTAGAGTAATCACGCTGACTAGAATTAGACATATTGATACTGTTGTCACAATTACTCCTATGATACGAATCACTAAGGTCTCTATCACTTAAATGTGTTACGATACTATCGCACGTATCAGAATCACGTATTACAACGTTTTCATCATAAGTCACATGTTTATGAGCTCGTCGACCTCCTGGACTCTTAGAACGACTCCGATTACTTCCCTTTAAACTAGAAGTACAAGGACTTGTGGATCTACTTCGATCTCGTTTCACACGTTGTGGCGGAGCTATTGCACTGAAGCTTGTTTTGTATGGCTGAGGAATTCTGGGAGTTATCACATCTTCTTCCCCACCTTCGTCACTTGTGTAACTATAACGATTAGAAGCTCTAGCTGGACTTCGATGACGTGTCAGTCGATCACGTAACACATGCGCAGCAGTGTCTTTGTTAATCTCGCGACTATCTAACACTGAAGCTGGTCCATGTAGAGGCATGGTTGAAGTCCCTCCAAGAAGGGTCGCTCTTCAAAAAGGGCCAACTGAAAGTACACAAAACACAAACTTTTATTATATGATCAATTTGTTTTGTAAACCAATATACTTATACTTGCAGCCAATCAGTCAGATCACATTAAAGGTCACTGTAACCTTGACCTTCAACCTGTTGACCTAAAAAAATGAAGGGTTCATCTACCCCTTCTAAATACTCTACAAAATTTAATTGACTGAATAATTGACAAGCCATGTGTGCAAAGCAATAAATACACTCCCCACTTTTTCAATAAATTTACCATAAAATTTATTCCCAATAAAATCATTTCCAATCCATTCCACATGTGATTACCGACATCTGCAGACTGAATGCACAAATATTTAAAGCTTAACAGAAGAGGGAAACAGAAAAGGTCCTGCGATAATAACAATATTGATTTCTCCACAAGACAGGAAATTTGCATACAGATGAAATATTTTCTTCAAGAGTACTAAACTATGACCGGATTAAAGGATTACCAAGAAGAATTCTAAGTGAAGTATTTTCAGCCAGAAATCAATATGACAACCTATATATGATGTAAACATGATGCTTATATGCAAATCCAAAGAAACCCAACTCATTATTGGAAGCAAAATGCAAGCTATGTAGCAGAAATATAACAGTATCTGTCTCCATATAATATATCCTTTACTGTTGTTTGATGCCAAAATGTTTCCAGTAAAGAGACAATGAAAGCGTAATAGATAGACACTTATTATATCAACAAGTTTATTGCAAAGCACATTGGCATCAAACAACAAAACTGTCAGAGCTCTCTGAACATATCGAAATCATTTACCATTAATGAAGCAGCAATTTCTTTCATGTATGACTTGCTACATAACCCTTAGTGTACAACAAGACCCTTTAATTACACCAGTGAATAATAAGACACTTTAATTACACTAGTGTACACCAAGACACTTTAATTATTTTAGTGTACAAAACGACTCTTTAATTACATTAGTGTACAACGGGACACTTTAATTACAATAGTGTACAATAGGACACTTTTAATTACACTAGTGTACAACAAGACACTTTAATTATGTTAGTGTACAAAATGACACTTTAATTACACTAGTGTTCAACAAGACTTTTTAATTACACTAGTGTACAATAAAACACATTGATTACACTAGTGTACAACATGACACTTTGATTTCACTAGTGTGCAACAGACACTTTAGTTACACTAGTGTATGAGACACTTTAATTACACTAGTGTACGAGACACTTTAATTACATTAGTGTACAATGAGACACTTTAATTACACTAGTGTACAGCAAGACACTTTGATTACACTAGTGTACAACAAGACACTTTGATTACACTGGTGTACAGCAAGACACTTTGATTACACTGGTGTACAGCAAGACACTTTGATAACACTAGTGTACAGCAAGACACTTTGGTAACACTAGTGTACAGCAAGACACTTTGATAACACTAGTGTACAGCAAGACACTTTGATTACACTGGTGTACAGCAAGACACTTTGATTACACTGGTGTACAACGAGATACTTTGATTACACTAGTGTACAGCAAGACACTGTACAATGAGACACTACTCATACTAAGTTTTTAATTTAAACTCTTGACTTTACTTACTATTTTACTTCAACCAATCAGGATGTGGAGCCCTTAATAGCTAAAAGTCTGCGTGCCAGGACATTGCTTGTTAAATTTCCCCTGACTTGTTAAGGCTGAGAGCCACATAGTGTCAACATATTTCGTCCCTTTGGCGCAACAAGGTTGTATCTCACATTTTTGTCAAAATGACTTTTTTGCATAAAATGATTAAGAATCCATAAATACATATTGCTATTTAAATTTGACATCTAAATTCAAATTCTAACCCCTTAAAAATGATAGTTGGCAAAAGGTTGTATCTCATATTGACATGATTTGTTTGGCGCAACAAGGTTGTATCTCAAATATTTTACTTACATTTAGGTGGGATACTTTAGTGAAACATGTTTGTATCTCTTTTAAGAGTACTGTAAATGTAATTTAAAGTTAATAGTTAGATGTGCAACATACGTTATAATAAATGTATTATAAAATTATTAATTATTAGGGCCCGCAATTTTTTTTTGGGGTGCCCTATAGTAATCACCCTGTCCGTCTGTCCACATTTTTCAAGTTTTTTCTTAATAACTTGAAAACCATTATAGGTATTGACTTCAAACTTCAAACATAAGCTCACAACAACAGTCCGCTATTTAATGGCAAGTTACATTACTCTCGCTACAATATTGAAAGAGTTGTGGCCCTTTGTAAAATTCAAATTTTCATCAATTTTCAGCTTTTTTCTTGATATCTTGAAAACCATTGAAGATATCAACTTTAAATTTTAAACATAAGCTCACAACAACAAAATACTATTCTATGGCTAGTAACATTACTCTAGCTACAATATTGGAAGAATTATGGCCCTTTGTTAAATTCCAATTTACTCATTTTTCATCTTTTTTCTTCATAACTTCACAACCATAGTAGATATTCAAATGAAACTTGCTATAATTATTGCCAGTGATAATACGCATATCTTTAGCAAAGGACAACAACTCTTGCTTTGATATATTTTGACTTATGTCCCTTTTTAGCTTCAAAAACTTTAAGATTAGTCAAAGTTTAAAAATGGTTCAAGATATTAAATGAAACTTGCTATACTTACTGATATTGACTATGACAATAAGTACACGTATGTGGAGCAAAAACAATACACACATTTTTAGCAAAGGGCGACAACTCTTTAAAACTTTAATAATTTTTAACACTTGAACACAAAAAGACCCCAGATTAATGTAGTTCTGTTTTGTGTATTTCCATCTTGCAAACAATATTGGCCAATCAGGAACAGGACAATGTCAGTGAAACCAATGTCATGATTTCATTAATTCAGTGTGCAATTTTAGTCTGTCAAAGATAATTCCAAACTTAATAAATGTCAAAGTTCATCATGGTTTCTATGTAGGAAATTAAACCTGCGCTTGTCAAACAGTTTTTATTGAATTTTAGAAGGGAGTGAATTACTTTATTTCAGGCATCAACACATGAAAGTTTGAGATCTGACTTTGTTATTGTGTCTTAGTACAGAAACTTATAGTGCTGATAATTATGCAACCCCATCATACTCCTACACTCTTCCCCTCCCCCCTCTTACAACATGCTACCACGGGGCCCTGTTCACGACAGTGATAATTCTAGTGTTATCTAAAATCTGGCTGAAAAATATCTCAGTAATGCACATTACTAGTATAACATGATGTCACTACTAAGCTACTATGACGTAAGTGACTAGTTCTGATCCAAAGCATTTTGGTATACAGCAACAGAACCATCAAATTGTGATTATTAATGCAAATACATATTTTGTATTATTGCAAGAGAATTAAAATGCAAACTCTAGTTTTTTATTTCATCAATCTTTTATATTTAATATAATTATAGTCAAATGTCAATACATTATTTATGCAATATGTTCATCTTTATTCTAACATGACTACAACTTATATAGACAAAGAGCAAGAATAGCGTTGTATAACGTTTCATATACCGATGGAAGTGATGTCACATCATTTTTATAACATCATCCAATCATGTTTGAATTGAAGTAAAATATTTAAAAGCCGTATTTACCTTTTGTTTAACAACAGTTTGTCTTTCTGGCGCTTTTGTATTAACCACTCAACATTTCAGCCTTCATGGCTAAATCCTACACATCAGGATTTTAAACCATTGTAATACAGCCGGTATACCATGATTTTTATATATATCATTTCTTAAACATAAGTTATGTCAAACTGTGGTTGACAGTAAGGTGGTTCAGTGTTTTTAATGGGGATATATAGGTTGACAGGGTGGTTCAGTGTTTGTAATGGGGAGGACCAGTTGACAGGGTAGTTCAGTGTTTGTAATGGGGAGGACCAGTTGACAGGGTGGTTCAGTGTTTGTAATGGGGGACTGGTTGACATGGTGGTTCAGTATTTGTAATGGGGGACCAGTTGACAGAGTGGTTCAGTGTTTGTAATGGGGGGGACCGGTTGACATGGTGGTTCAGTATTTGTAATGGGGGACCAGTTGACAGGGTGGGTCAGTATTTGTAATGGGGGACTGGTTGACAGGGTGGTTCAGTGTTTGTCATGGGGTCATTTTAAGTTTTAACTACTACTGCAGAAATGCTTCTAATTTTCAATCCAGATATCTAAGTTAAAAGTGCCATAACTGTGACCTGATGTAAGTATTTGATAATTGGGTTATTAAACATCTATGTTAGAAGTGTCAAGTGAGTATGTCTAATACTTCGACTTTATATGTCTACTGCATAAAACTTTCACTAATTACCCCTAAAAATCTAAGTTAAAAGGGTGATAACTCCGTCCAAATACATTCTAAAGTTATGGGATGCAAGTGCACTTATTAGGTGGAGTATTTGACACTTGATAAATGTTTTAAATATTAAGATGATATAGGTAATACTTCGGAAGTTGTGTGCGTTCTGCATAAAAATTGACTTTTAAACCCAAATCTAAGTTTATAAAGGGCCATAACTCCATCAAAATACATTACATATATTAAGGGGTATAATGTATGTGATGATATACAGACATTAAGTATATGTTATAAGTTTCGAATGAATATGTTTTATACTTCAGAAGATATGAGTCTTTTACATAACAAAATTTTAAAATATGACTCTGGCAATTCTGGTAGCTCCCTTTTTCTTTAAAAAGGCAGGCAAAAAAAGGATTTTTGCAATATTTTAGTCACAAATGTGATGATAACTTAATCAACATTGTTAATGTGTTTATAAACATCATTACAAAATACATTGAAAAAAATTGTAAAATGAATTTCTAAAATATGTTGAGATACAACCTTGTTGCGCCAAACATTTTAATAATAATCCAGATTTATTTGGTGCAACAAGGTTGTATCTGGAACATTGATCAAAATCTCTTTTATAGTTTATTTTTGTTGTTTGTTTTATGTATCAACTTAAATGTATTGTTTTACTGAATTAAATATCAAAAGCCAAAATTATTTTATCAATTTGTAACAAAATAATCAAGTTATTTCCTCTTCCTGAAAAAAGTGAAAAATTGAGATACAACCTTGTTGCACCAAAGGGACGATTTGTCTTGTATCTCAAGGCTACTGCTGACTTTAATAACACAGATGTCCAATGTTGTGTTAGGACAATGATCTACGAGACAACTTGATTAACTTTTTGTTTTCTTGTGGCCTTACATACAAAACAGTCCAGTACAATGCCAGAGAAGTTTGTTGGCATTACATTTAATTACTTGGCTTCATCTCTGAATATGGTCAATACTCAGTCAGTAGCTTTTTCAGCCTTTTTTATTTCATGGTATTTACAGGCACATCAACAGCTATAGTCATTTAGGGCGCATACGAGTATCAATAGTTACATGGGAAATTTTTTAAATCCATTTGTACTCCACCGAGTTTGTTCTATTACACGGTCATAATGGATTGAGGACTCATTGGGTCTAAAGTGCCAGAATAATGAGACTGACTTCGTTAAAGTCCCCATTTGACTTTTAAAGTCCCCATTTGACTTTTAAAATATCATTTTCAGACTTCGAACAGGAAATAAGTACAGTACAACCTCTGTAGAGGAACACAGTCTTTGGGAGCTGCAAATATTGGTCACTGTGTAGAGGTTGTTGCTCTGCAGTGGTTAAAATTATAGTAAAATTATCAGCTTAGGGTAATTTTGAAGATGTTATAGAGAGGTTGTTGCTCTACAGAGAGCCTCTCTGGAGAGGTTGTACTGTATGTGGTTTTATAAGTCTGTTAAAACAGCATTAGAATATATAATGCCAACAAAGGCAACCCATCCTATGACAAATCTGTAACAAGTTTATTCATAGACAGAAATAGTAACAACTGATGAAAGCAATCAATTTGGTAGCTGGAGTCACACTGAATCACACATATACATTTATATATAGTACCAATCACAATATCACTGAGAAATGTAATCAAGGGAGCCCAAGGAATTGGTTCTATTAAGCAGAGCAACAGATAATGATCATAAACAAGAGAGCCATTCAGGCCCTATAGCGCTCACCTCAAGACTTGCAGTTTAGGCATAATCATTAATTTGTTATAAGATATGACCTAAATATTTGACCCCAGATAGGTTTTTCTTGATATGACCTGGTGACCTAGTTTTTGACCCAAGATAACCCAGTTGGGAACCAATAACCTAGATTTCACAGAGACACTCATTAAGGCCAGGTAGGCCAAAAATGTGACCTTGAGAGAGTTAACATGTTTTTTTCTTTGATGTGACCTAGTGACCTAGTTTTTGATCTATGATGACCCAGATGAGAACTTGATCTAGATTTTATAGACACATATTGTAGACAGGTTTTATAAAGATTAGGTAAAAAACATGACCTCTAGAGTGTCAACAAGGTTTTTCTTTGATGTGACCCGGTGAACTGGCTTTTGACCCCAGATGACCCAATTTCTAACTTGGCTTAGATTTTACTAAATTGAGATCTATTAATATATTTGTTTTATAAAGCGCACCCTATGATGTTTACATCAATGCTTTTCTTGTTATTTTATTTAATGCCTAAATTAGAATTTTTCATCAGTATATATATAGCCTACAAACTTCAATATGTTTTATTAAATTCCTCAAAATTGATTGTGCTCAAAATTAAATGATTTCACCATATTCATGGAACAAATTGTAAACAGATCTTAGAGAATCAATCATCACAAATTGATCAAAATTTAAAACTTGGCAACAGTATTAACGGTATGTAATCAGTTCAAATTTTCTTTTGATTTCCTAGTATGATGTAATAACAACAATAACATACAGCACAATTTTCAATTTGGCAAAAATACAAGTCAAATCAATTCTGTTTACATTTTATAACAACAACTGATTCCATTATTTATTATGACTTGTGTTAAATTTGCATGTGGCCTATAAGTCTAAAATTAGTTTACAAAGATTGATAATTTAATGCATTTCCTATGTAGCCATCCATGATCCTGACACACTGCTTCTTCGCTCCGCCTGAAAACCAATGTAATGCTCCGACGGAACAATACAGAATCTGATGTCATGTATCCTTAGTTCCGTCAGTGTTACATTTGGTTTTCAGTTCCGTCAGAGCCATATGAAAACAGTACAATTCTCGGACGGAACTGAGAAGCCGTGTATCGGGATACATATTGTGTACATTTCCGATTTGGTATGTAACCTTTTGAAAGCATTATTATCAACATGCACTTAATAATTGAAACAGGCGGTTTCTCCGACAAATCTAGTGTTTATATCATCAATATTTGTTTATAAACTAAGTCAGTATTATCATCATTGAGCAATAATTCCACATATTCCACACATCGGTGTTGACAAGTCTCGGTATGTTTAAAATAATACAATCATTGATGTCATTTATTTTGTGGCTATCAAATTTTGGGAAAATTGCAATTACATGGGATCATAAAGACTAGGATTTAAAATCATTGGAAATTTACAACCCATTTTGGAGGACATCAGTTTTAATCCTGGGGACTGACCATAATATACTCCCCACATTTAGTCCCCCTCAATACAACAGAAGCTCAACCTGACTATTTTCCTTGCACCCTCCACCCAGGCTCTGGCAGTCCAGCTTCATCTCAGGTTGGGTGGGTCAAACACTGAAAGCATTTCAGAAATGACCCTGGCTGAGAACCAAACCACAATTTGTTGTCAAGAGCACTACCACCCAAATAAAACCCTTAGGAATTCTTTAGTTACCTGCGCACCAAGACATTCTTCATGTTTGTGAGCCATCTAATATCTCGGCTCATACCTCAATGTTTTATAACCTCCTGAAGACCAGAAAATAGGTGTACATATTTTTTCCATTGCTAACTTGTTTATGAATGGATTGCAAGAGAAATGCCAGAAGATACCTCTAATCTTGACTCAATGCCAAGTACATTATCTTAGATTAGGCACAAGTGGAATACTGCTGGCAAAATAACAAAACTTTCACTATCATTAAATTATCACTTACACTCAGAATGATTTAACTCTGGAAAGTGATTTTGAATGAAAACAATCTTTATTGCCAACAAAAAAACAAAATAATTATGCTCAGTGAATTTCAGTGGTTTTGTAAATTATTGTTTGATGATGTTATAAGTAAAAGCATTAGATAACAGGGGTGTAGCCAGATAATTATCTGATGAAATACTGTAACAACTGCTGCATAATAGGTGTACTCAACTTGGTAGTCTGTCTATACATACCCTATGTTTAATTAAAGGAGACAACTCTTCAGTCTACTCTTTTTTCCTGAAATTAATTCCCTTTGCACCCTCAAACATAGGAGATAATCAAGCCCAAAATAAAATGTAGCTAAAATTGAAAATAGAATTATGATTATTGATTGAAAAAATATATTATCTAGTTGGGTAGCCAGACTATCAACTTGGCTGCCTACAATGCTTTGAGTCATTTTGGCCTGCTGAATGCATAGTAGAACCACAGGCTGATCTCAGACTCGGTAAGATTTTAGGGTCCAGGAGAAAGTAATTTATATATATACAAATAATCATATTTTACCAGACCCTAAAATCACACGACAGCATGTGAGAAGAACTAGCTCCCCAGTCCTCCTTTTTTCTCTCAACTTCAACCTTAACCACTATTTTTCACAACTTTGGTACTGTAGTGGGGACACTAAGTCATTGATGGTGACCACAATTAAAACCTCATACATCGGTGGCTATGGTCAAGTTCCCAGACTATGTTTCCAATGGAATAATACACTGGTTGAACGAGAATGCGTACACATGTACATCCAAATTAATACAAAAGGTTATTTATGTATTTAATGACCTGTAACATTTGTTACTCCTTTCATCAAGTTGAAAAAGACTCTAATTAAATTGCATGACTATTAAATCTACAATTACCATCAAAATGTCCAAAATTGTAATTTCTCAATTCTTTTTTATGAATTTTGGGTCAAGCAAGAACAGACTTGCAAATCATGCATAGTACAGCATAATGATGTAAATGTAACATCTAGCAAAAACAATTACCTCTGCTAAAATCTTGTTTTATTGCTAACATCTTGTTTCAATCTATAAAATATCATATATATATCTCAATTAAGCAGAAAATTGATCTTACCTAGATAAACAACAAAATCCAAAATAATTAAATGTCAAATTCTTCTACCAATATAGAGCTGTTATTAATTTCAACAACTCACACACATTTAGTTACATATAAATATGAATGCACACTGCAGCACAGTAAGATATATAAGCACCACTTGTAGGTGATATTTTATTCCAATATATGTAAGCACCACTTGTAGGCATTATTTTATTCCAATCATATAAAACACTTGAAAACAAACATTTATCCTTCATCTGATGATAGACTCAACAGAGGCTGTTGTTCCACACACCAGGTATAACTTGTAGTTGTTGTCTATACCATCTAATCAGTACCTACCATTCACAGTCAGTAATTAGGTGAACCCACAGGAGCCTGTGTCTGTTATATATGTGTGGTATGTATAATATAATTAACTCTATCCTCTCAATTAACTTACATCAACCAATCAACAGAATCATCTATATAACATTGATCATTAACTGTAACACCGAGTGTGAGACTATATCATCATGTTCTACTAAGCAAGAAGTCTGATTTCGATTAAAGCAAGAAGTCTGATTTCGATTCAGTTCCAAAAAATTTAATCTTTTATAAGGCCATTACAATAAATTTCATAGATCATGCACCTTAGGAGGTATATGAGAAATAGCCAGAAATAGGAATTCCACGACATAACACTGTCCCAGCGTAGACACCAATGCTGAAATACACACTTCCATGTACAACAGTTTTTGATCATCCATCAAGAGAGGTTCAAGAACTGTTCATCATTTTCTAGAACATTTCTTGAACAGTTTTAAAACTTTATAAGAACTAATTTTCGCAGGGGAGGAGTAGACACCGAGAATGCTAAAACTGATGCCATCACTAGGGTTGTACATTAGCTGGGGTGTTAGTCAATATTGATCTAATTTGACTTAAAGATAAGGACAACCAATCAGATAACTCCATATTAAACTCTTGGTCAGTTACAGGCCATATGATTGGCTATCCTTATTCTCCAATTAAATAAGATCAATATTGAATACCACCCCTGATTATTTTTCACATTGAATAGTTGAGCTAAAACTACAAGAAATAGTGCAGGATCACATGTGACATATCCATCTATACATTAATACAGACAACAATAAATCCAATGCTAACCAGGTAAGTGACACAATATTTCTATGTTACTGCATGATTAACATTTAGACAAAAATGCAGACAAAAGTCATAACAACCAACATAGATCTGCTAGGAATGTTGATGTATAAAACAGATGGTGTATTGGCTGTATTACCTGACATAACAGCAACTACAATCACCTTCCCACACAGTAAAATGACCAAAATACAGTCAGGGTCAATGACTGCATTCAGCTAAAAGCCTTTCTCTTCAAGATACTCCTTCCGATCTTGTTTGAGCGGGTCCCCTTTGATAATAACTTTCAATTAAGACAGCCCGATGATTTAACTGCCAGATTCATTCATCAGACCAATGTGTTGAACTATTCTGCAAATTATTTTTTTAAAACCCTTCAAATGGTGCAAGAGACAATCAGACAGAGAGGAACAAAAAACTCTCTTACCTGTGAGTGACCTTGACCTTCAAACAAGATGACCAAAAGGCACGTTCATCCAATCAGACTGCTGCTGAGTATTTCTATCAAGTATATTTTTAAGATCTTTCGTAAAGTGCAAGAAATACAGAGCAGACACGAAAAATAACAACCAAAAATGCTTGTCCACCATGTGGGACATTAACTAATCAAGACAGTCAAACTGCATGTTCTATGCATAGGGCTGATTGTGCTGAGCAATATTCTATCACAAATCCTTAACAAACAGTTTAAGAAATACAGAGTGGACACAAACGAAAAGACAACAAAAAACACTTGTCAGCTATTGAGTGACCTTGACATTTGACCTTCATTAAAGATGGCCAAATTGCATGTTCTGTCCATTAGACATGTGCTGAATAATTTCACCTAATGATCAAACAGGAATAGATAGACAGATTTAAGTCAGGACAGACAGACAATTTGGTGGCATCTTTACAAAGGCACTCAGTAAATAATTTACTTGGTAGTACTGAATCATGTACTGGTAGTAAGTACCTGAGCAATATATTGAAAACTGGAACAATAACATACTCAGCTCAACTCACTCCAGTACAAAGGGAATCATGAACTACTGGAGTATTATAAAGCACTGGTGCCCAGTCCTCCAACTTGACGATAATCTAATAAACATACTACTTTACAATTAAGTTTAAAAAAACTCATGAAAAAACCTCATGAATATTTTATTCTATTCCACACATCAAGAGCAAAGCCCTGTGTTATGCTGGCATACCAAAAAAAAAACATCCTGAGAAGATAATGTACAAATACCAATTATATGGAACAGTATGACTACAGACAAAACAGAAACACATGTAGATAATTATTGTTTAAAGGTAAGAAAAACCTCCCACTAATATAATGAAAATGCTCATCACTTAATAATAAGAGTATATAAACAGAATCCAGGTGTATGAAATTAAAAGTCCACAGAATTAAAAAGGCAATTTTGTAAATACCATAGATTATAACAAACCTAGAACTACAGTATGCATGAACATTCTATTTGATATTGGCCAAGGTCACACAGCACTTTGAACTGATGATTGAACTGAAGACACACCAAATACAAGGAATCTGGTGTGCTTCCATAGCTGCAACTTTCCACATTAGACTCTTTGGTTCTTTAATGTGACCAGTACATGCCACAACATGCGAGATTATATCTGGGTTTCCAACCAGTTCATCTCTTGGGTGGAATTAAACAATAAAGTGTTTCATGCAAATATTTTTATAGCCACTCCGGAGTGGTAGTCCAGACAGTGCTTTACCAGTTGGCCAGTGTTCCAGTACCTCTAAGGCCTAAAAGTAAACTTCAACAAAAATGAAAGGGGCAGGTGAAATATAGAAAACGTTCTCTCTTTTGTCATAATCTTGTTTGATATAATCATAAAATGATAAGAAACAGTGGAGGTGAAAAGGTAAACTATAAACATATAATACTCCTGTTGATTATCTATCAAATGATTTTAATCTTTATGAAGCTTATGGTGCTGTATCAATTTTCTATTCCTCTGAGACGGAAGGCAGAAAAAGTTTGTTTCTGGTTATAAAATATGACCAAACAATTACATAGGTGGTTTAAGATATAGAGCTTTTAATTAAATTTATTATTATTTATTATTTGCTATCAATAGATTATAGAGATTTTTCAGTGAAAATAACAGTGGAATTAATATTTTTGTTATTTTCACTGTTTAGAAGCTCAGGTTCCAGTATTATGCAGAAAAAGAAACGTAACGTTAACGGTGCCTGGCTTTAAAATATGCGTTACGTCATCATGACCTCACAATTCTCACGTTGTGACGTTCCAATTTCGACGTGATTTTCTAATTAAGCCAATTATAAACGGTACCTTTTAAAGAGAAATTGAGGCATATAATAAACAGAAAATTTGTGGATTTTTGGTGCAAGATCAATTTCATTTCACTTGTGCACCACTCGTGAAAATATTGGTTTTCGGGGATCACTTGGTGAAATAAAATTCGATCTTACACCAAAATCAACAAATATCCTCTATTTACTGATTTTAGTGGAAGGTGAGAACATAACAGTCAATTGATACTGAATATAATCATACAGACTTTAGAATTGATCAAGCCTATGTATTATAATACATAATTAATATTATAATTAAATCTATACTGTGGCTATGAATGCACTGACTAAACTTATAATGAACAGCACCAGTCAATGCAAAATGTTTCATAATTAATGGAATCATTATGAAGCCCACAATACAATATTGTACCATCATCAGTGGACAAACGATCTGTATGCCTTACTTTTAAAAAAATCTGTTGCTATTTAAGAAACATAGTCTGGCAGGGCAGGTTCACAACAGATAGGTAACCTGGGGAACAAACCTTTCCTTTGGCCTTCATCTTAGTAGAGATAATCTAAACATATATTTAACACCCTTGGCAAGAATTGGATGTTACCTATATCAAATAAAGATGCCGCAAAGCACAGTAAAGTACTCAAAACATATTGTTTTACTTGAAACAGATTTTGTAAGCAGTTACCTGGAATAATTTTCAAAAGGTACTTAAATTATAACTAAAGTTGTACCCAATTTAAAATCTGACAGCTGATATAAAAAAAACTGAATTATGGTATTTTAAGTGGTACAATTATTACCATATACTACAATGTACAGAATAAAATTTATGTTTCCTTTAAAAGTGTACTTCTAAATTATCTGAAAAGGATTATGAGATTTTTTTGAGCTCAGTGAAAGCTCAAACGTCAAGTCTTGACTTTGATCTTTTAATTTCATCCATTTAATTGGTTGCATTAATGTAATAAAATCATACCAAACGATGTCAAACTGTATGAATGTGTAAAGTTACAGAAATGGTTGAAAATTGACTACATGTTGCTGAGCTTAAACTCAAGTCAGTCTCCAACAATTAGTTGCTGAATGGCATATAGCAAATTAAGATGCATGGTTACTAAACTCCCAACACCATGAGGATAATGGAGATAATCAATTTGCAGCATATAATTTCAAAATCCAACATAAGGAATGGACAAAACGCTCATTTGCATAAAACATTTGCCAATACCCTGTGACCTTGACCTTTGAGGAAGACGTCTGGGTGCAAAACACTGCATATTGTCATGACATGATGAATAGGAGGATCTTTCATGTAAATCATTTGAGTTATTTCAAAATTCAACCAGTCATATGTTTATGTTCAGAGACTGGACACGAAAATGTGCACAGACGAAAAAGATGGATATAATGGCGCTTTAAAAACTTAATTGAACGAGTATGCCCTGAATTTGTAACCTGGCGATTCAGGCTCATTTTCAGGTCAGGGCAGGTCATACCCATTCCATTGAAATTTGACAACAATGTTGATATGCCGAATTATAAACAAACATAACAGTATAGCTAAATTTCGAGGTTATGCATGTTATTGTACTTTACCAGATAGTTTATATAGTAAATCCTTCCCTTTAAACTACCAAGGTCAAAAATTTACCTTAAAGCAAATTCATTTGAGAATGATGCTTCACAGAAGTTATACTAACCTACTGTTTCCTATCCTATAATCAAATTCCACACTGAATGAATGATGAGAAAACAATAGATAGGGTAAAGATAGAAACTCTCAAACCTGTCAAAGATAATGATCAGCCATAAAATCTCCCCGAACCACCCTGTACTCACACACATACAACAGTTATATCCTGTTCATTCTAAACTATGCCAGGTATCACACCCAGATAATAATACAGCACAACCAACATTCCTATACAATCACAGATACTATCATGTAACCATACAGAATGTCTCCCTTCACTCTGTCCATATACCCCAGTATATATATGCTCAAAATGAACATTGATGTAAGGCCTCGTCAGGCTTAATATTTAAGGTCTCCTCGGCTGAGTGACAAGGCCTCCAAAGCTGACTAATTAAGGTCTTCTCGGCTGTCAGAGTGACAAGGCCTCGTTGGCTGAATAGTTAAGGTTTTCTCGGCGGAGTGACAAGGCCTCGTTGGCTGAATAGTTAAGGTCTCCTCGGCTGAGTGACAAGGCCTTGTAGACTGAATAGTTAAGGTCTCCTCAGCTGAGTGACAAGGCCTTGTAGACTGAATAGTTAAGGTCTCCTCGGCTGAGTGACAAGGCCTCCTAGACTAAATAGTTAAGGACTCTCCTCAGCTTAGTGACAATTTTAATTCCTCTCAGCTGCATCAGGTTTAGTTAAGGCCTCCGTGGCCTTAAGTGTTAAGACAATTTGTAACATGACTGACTGTTTACGACATACCTGGTCAGGACTACCTGACTGACTGGGTTAGGCCTTACACCTGGCCTAGGGATACTTTTAGGACTACCTGGCTGACTGGTTAAGGCGAGGGGAGTCACTGGCTAAGTAATACTTTCAGGGACTGTATCCTGGCAGACATGTTATTTAGGCCTACCTAGCCTAATGATACCTTTAGCGACTGAAACCTGGCTGACTGGTTAAAAGCCTTCCCCAGACCTACTGACAAAGCATATCGTGCGAATTGATTAAGGTCTCCCTGGCCCTGTGATACTTAAAGGGGTCGTCACCTGGCTGACTGGCTACTTAAATTTATAAGGCATTCCTCAGGCTCGCCTTGGGAACTGATTAAGGGCTCCAGATCCAGGCCTACCTCGCAGAGCAAAAAAACTACCATTCATGAGGCAGACAATCTAACCCATAAACCATCAGAGGCATTATGCCATTGCTGCAGAGTAAATGTCAGGTCTTCATTTAAGGTAGCTGCACTAATGATTTAATGATCTGATGTAATTTGTAACGTATTTTATCATGTATTGGTAATGGTGCAATTTCTTAGAATGTCTCTGGATAATGCATCAGGTAAGTTGAATTCTGTAAGTGCACGATTTTATCAAAATTAGAAGGTTCAGTGCAGACATTTAAGATAACACAGGCATTATATTAGACTCCAAGCTGCCAGGAAGAAAATACTCGGAATTTAATTATTAGATTATACTGGTTTTTCACCAGATTCTAGAAACAGTCTTGATTTGTTCTGCATGCACTCGAAAAAAATAGTTAGCAAAAGTCAGTTCAGTTAAAGTACAGTTTTTGAACACTATTCCAGAACAACTCAAGTACAATATCATTTGTACATTTTTATAAGATGGAAGTTTTTACACTATAACTTTACACAGAAAAATAGAAGGAGAACAAGTTTAAATAAACTTACTATATATCAGAGACATAATTAAAGAATAAACAAGTAATTTACCTGTACAAAGAATGCATGTAACCCTGAATGATTATCATATCACAAGGAACTTCACTTAACATCCTAGCATAGGCCATAAGGTATGTATAGCTTAGAACATTTAACATGGCATCCTTGAATATATCCGTGCTTATCCATGCTTATCCGTTGTCTAATCAGAGTTGTTATTTTAACTAATCAAAACATTCTTTCAAACTTACAATAATGAAAAAAAAAACGGTACAATAACGAAAACAAACGATAATTGATTTAGCGCCAGGTCAAATGTTCTGTACTACATTATGCATAGACAATTGTCGTACACATACATGTCGAGTTCAATGTTTGTGTTTTATCAGAACATCTCAACCAGTGTGAGCCATTGTTTACTCCAATGGAATGTACTTCAAAGTCATATCAGGACACAAATAAACAATGCCAGTGTATGATCATTGAATACAATTTAAGCAAATATTAACTACAATTAAAGCCTAAATTATATATTTAATAAACCAAACTATAAGATTTAAATGTACCTTTCTTATCAATAGATAAAACTTGATGAGTCAGATAGATTTTTTGTTTAAGTAAACATTATCTATCAACGTAACATGATCATGAACATGTACATTTATATATATACTACTCAAACTTTGATAAGGGCCAAGAAATTTTCCATTTGAATATTTTGCAAATTGGATGAGATTGACTGGTAGAATTTTCAGAAACATAACGCTACATCTGCAATATTGTAAACCAATAAAGATAACTTCCAAATTTAATGTCTAAATGCTGATAAGCCCAACCATATTAAAATGTTTGTGCTGCATTCAAGCCTCTGTAGTAACAGAATGCGGTCATTTTCTTGGCATTTTGGGTCTTACGCGATATGGTAATAAAAACGGGATAAAGATTTCAATGTTAATCTAGCCACTTCGGTCCCCGCCAATAGGGCTTATCAGTTACATGGATAACGACGTCATTTTGGCAATGCGTATCAAATGCAAGAAATCAAGTTATGAAATTTAGCAGCAGATAAGATGATATTTTATTAATTGCACAACGTTTTCTTAGTCGGTTTTGTACATTTAATGTGAGGCGGACATCAAAATCAATTTATTGGCCCTTAGCAAAGTTTGAGTAGTATATATATATATACAATTATAGGATCTGTCATGAGTTGTCTTTGGAGATCAAAACTTCTTAAATGAGTCTAGAAAACACAGGTTATTAAGCGAGCCTTTTTCATGACAAGTTTACGAAATATTGATCCCTAAGAAAATGAGTGGTGGATTCTTTTTATCACATTACCATAGTTACTGACTCAAAACAACGTCAGACATAATGAATTTAAGCCGATAACGTCACGTTTCCGCGCCGAAAAACTGGTGACATCACACATTTGTTATCACACGTGTTGGAGAACTTTGTTCCATCATTTGTTTTTACATGGAAAATCACGGTATTTATGAGAATTATAAATATTTCTATACTTTTAGAATTATGAAGTCAAGCACTATATCAGTCTTCATTCTCAGTATGTTATAGTGGCCCTCTGAATTAAACAGCATTATCTACAGAGTAGCAATACCACGTGACTTTTGGCTACAGTTCACAGAGGCAATTTGTCAACATTGGAAAACAAAAATAGTCTTAACTCGTTTTTTTCTTCATTGATTTCTATGAAATATATGCAACGCTACGGGGGAAATTATTTGCTTTCCATGAAATCTAAGATTTTTTTCAGTTACTTGAGTGTTGTTTCCAGCATCCTGTGAAACATGTATTTTTCAGACTATTCCGGATTTGTATTATAGGACCCATGGAAACTGCAAAGACAGTTTAAAGTATGCGAGTCTTGATTTTAGCACCCAGAGCTCAGTACTTAAACAGCACCTTATATAGCAAAGTGAGCTAGGAGTCAATGAATAAATAAAATATTAACTAAACATAATCCAATGCACAGTAACTTACATAATAAAGTCTATTCCCATACAAGTAACAGTCCAGCCACATACACACTATCATGATAAAATCTGCTTAAACATACAGTCAGTCATATTCACGCTGACCAAGTTAATCTGGCGGAATAACCACTTTATAAAGTCACAGCCTAACAAATTGGATTAGTCAGACTGTAAGGTGAAATTTCCAATCTCAGAAATCCAGATCAAAGGTAAATATAATCAAATTATGAAAGCAAGAACATATAAATCCAATAATCACCTTTCAATTAAGCTGGGCGGGTCAACGTTGACCATAATTATGTTATAAAGACATTATACAGTAACCTTCAGCTACGGTTTACATAATTTATTCATTCAACATCAGACACGTCGTCTAATATTCCTTAGTAGCAGGCCTGAGCAAACAGGTTCCGACGATACATCAGACATGTAGGGACTTCACAATGGAAAGGCTTATAGTTAAGTACTGGAAATCAGATAAGGCCGAAGGTTATAATGAACTTAAGTAAAATGCTGATAGCAGCAGAGACTTGGACACTGCACTAGACGTCATTCCTTAGCTGCAACTAACACTTGTTGACAAAATTTTAATAATTGGTACTCGCAATTTCATCAAGTAACAGCGTTTTTCTGGTAGAGAACATGTGTCATAATGGTGTAACAGAAACAAAATGAAATTGATAATGATGTCTATGGCTATGGCTGGTGGATACGTATATGGCCAATTTATATTTGCATGGTCATGTTTATTCTACAATTTTTCAATGCCTTTAGTGCTTTGATTATAGGATGTAGAGTTCAAACAGAGTTTGATTTCATGACAGCACACATCACATTCAACAACAGTTGGGGACAACATAATAACAGACTGTTATAGTCCAGTCAGGATAAAAATCCAGTGACGCAGCGGTCGAGACCACTATAATGGTAACCAATTATAAAGGCTTATACTGTACAAACAACTATAATTTCAATGCTAAACTAACATACTAAACTTCGCTCTACCTGTTTAGACAATGGTTGTAATTTTTTGCGTACACATAAACTGCAACATCACTGTCACAATATCCTAACTGAACTATACATTTGAATACAGTGTCTGGTTAACCAGGGATTCTATAAACTTCAAACCAACTATCATATCTCATAATTATGCAAGAAGATAATAATAATTGGACAGGGATTAGGTAACACTCATCAGAAACAATAAAGATCCATAAAGCTCCGCGAGTCGCATGTGTCGCCTGACGACATGCACATTTGTCATGGAAAACTATCCACTATTGGGCTACATATCGACTCACAAGAGTTCTATAGTCATATGAACTAAAAACTACAAAGTGATGCTCTGGACAAAAAAATGTCACAGCAAGAAACATGCATACCTATCTTGGAGTCATTAATACTTATGGTGACAAAGTTATGCCACAGACAAGAAATGCTTATAAAATCAATCAAAGGGACAAAAAATGAAAAATGGCACAAGGTAGAGTTACGATTCTTGTGTACTGCACTTGGACTTTTGGTAAGAAACATGCATACCAAATTTCAAGTCATTCAACCTCTTGGTGACAAAGTTATCCGCCGGACAAGAAATGCTCAAATTAAATCAATCTAAGGGAAATAATTCAAAAACGATGCAAGGCAGAGTTATGGTTCTTGCGCACTGCACTTCGGCTTATTGCAAGAAACATGCATACCAAATCTTGAGTAATTTGAACTTAAGGTGACAAAATTATGCTCCGGTCAAGAAATGCTCTAATAAAATCAATCAAAGGAAAATAATTCAAAAACTATGACAGGTAGAGTTATGGTTCTTGCGCACTGCATGTCGGCTTAATCTGCTTATTGCAAGAAACATGCATACCAAATCTTGAGTCATTTGAACTTAGGCTTATTGCAAGAAACATGCATACCAAAGCTTGAATCATTTGAACTTAAGGTGACAAAGTTATGCTCCGGACAAGAAATGGTTTAATAAAATCAATCAAAGGGAAATAATTCAAAAACTGTGAAAGTAGAGATATGGTTCTTGTGCACTGCACTTCAGCGTATTGTAAGAAACATGCATACCAAATATTGAGTCATTTGAACTTAAGGTGACAAAGTTATGCTCTGGACAAGAAATGCTCTGATAAAATCAATCAAAGGGAAATAATTCAAAAACTATGACAGGTAGAGTTATGGTTCTTGCGCACTGCACTTCGGCTTATTGTAAGAAACATGCATACCAAATCTTGAGTCATTTGAACTTAAGGTGACAAAGTTATGCTCCAGACAAGAAATGCTCTAATAAAATCAATCAAAGGGGAATAATTCAAAAACTATGAAAGGTAGAGGTATGGTTCTTGTGCACTGTACTTCGGCGTATTGTAAGAATCATGCATACCAAATCTTGAGGTATTTTAACTTAAGGTGACAAAGTTATGCTCCGGACAAGAAATGCTCTAATAAAATCAATCAAAGGGGAATCATTCAAAAACTATGACAGGTAGAGTTATGGTTCTTGCGCACTGCACTTGGGGGCATAATAAACAGACAGTCAAACATTAAAATTGCATCCATGCATATAGTCTCTGCTTAAACTTGGGTTCCCATGTTTCAGGCTTCCAGCAAGAACAAAATCCTGGTTGAAGAACTTGTTTGCAAATGGGTAACCCAATGAGCCACAAAGTTCCAATCTAGCCCAATGTATTATATCACCTAAGAACTTGAATAACAGTAATACTGTCTTCACAAATCATACTGATGAGCACTTCTGTTAAGTTACATAACCATATGCAGTTCAAAATAAGATGGAAGTTCAACAACCACAAGCCAAATTGCCCGTCAAATAATCAAATGTTCGGTTTAAAAACTGTGAAATATCAGAGGTGCCTGATGCATGTTTCCTTTCTCACACACTACACAGCAATGAATAAATGACACCATATGAGTTTCTCAAAGTATGTCACATCAGTCTTGCAACAGCCAGACACTTGACTGCGATCACCATCACGTGTGGAACACCTTTTGGGGAAATAGCTGGAGTTTTTCACAACTGCAGTACAAAACATTAATGCTGCTTAATGAATGCAATGTTAACGTTGCAAACCTTATTATCGACATGATGACTTTTTCTGCATGTTGCTGATTATATTCATGCATGTGCTGTGGGACGGTAAGTCTTCCAAGCATAATACAGCAACCTTGTGATGTCTGCAATTAGTCAGGATGTCTGCGGAAAATTTGTCTATGGTCTGATGTGACAAAGGCTTTTGAGTGTCATTTACTCATTGTTGTGGTGTACAGCATCTGACACCACAGGTCCTGTGAAAAATACAGCATTACTTGAAGAGTTGAATTGATTACTGAATATTATAACATACATGTACAATAAATGACTGATATTTACCATGGTGAATGTATAGTTAAATTCCATCCCACAAATCACAGAGAACTGATAAAACTCCAATGTATGAAACTTTGAGCTGTGTGTATATTGACTAACTTCTACCCATCAGACATGAGGGCAGCACTCTTTTGTATAAAACACAATGCAAACCCCTACCAACAAATACAGAAGTCAATTTAAACTGTATATAATGACAATACTATCATACTGGGTTAAAGGAATTTTATCTTATGAACTGAATCAACTTTTATCTTGATCAAACTGAGCTAATCCAATGAACAAACAGATGAAGTCCTATTAAACATATTTATCCCATAGCAATGTGTTTAACACCAAGTACACAAAGATATATATATATACTAGACACCAATTACATACAGACAGGTAATTTAAATTAGGACAAAAGAAAGTCACATACCATGTATGTACTGTACTGCATAATTATGCTCTAAGAACGTAAACTATTTCAAAGACTATTGCCAATACATACTGTAAACAAATTTACTTTCGCGAATACTAACTTTTGCATTTTGCTGATCGCCGGCATGATTGCGAAGACAAATTTTCGCCTTTTTTAAGTTTCCTTCAATGTCCATATAAACGTTTTTAGCACTTTCGCGGGGACTTAATTTTGCGAAATTCTATAACTGGCAAACTTTACGAAACTAAATTGCGCGAAATAGTTTCTTGGTTTACAGTATTACATATTTACAATTATCTATAATAATGTACGAGTCAGTGACACAGAAATGTATGAACGATAAACATCAGGCTATATTTTAAACCAGTTAACTTTTCCAACTTACAAATAACACTAACTCGATCAGATCTACTAATGATTTAAACAACATACCGGTAACAAATCATTTAACGGCCATGAACTGCTTATCAGCCAACAATTTCCTGCTATTTCAGTGCAATACATAACAGATCAACTAATGTACAATAAAATGATTTGTTGACATGAACCTTGCATACTGTAAAAGCATTAATTTTTGTTGGTATATTTTATATTAAATTTAGCGGATTTGGGGAAATGGTAATGATTCATAGATTGATAAAACATTAATTAGAAAACCACTTATTGCATCATTTGAAAGTTGACTGATTACGTCTCGTTTAAGAGTTCATGCACCGTTTAGCGTTCACCTGAGTGAGGCTGAGTCTCCTGATCAAGTTGACTAGTTAAATCAATGAATACAGAGCTACAAATGTACTTCACAGATATTAATGATTTTACAGCAGTTTGCGAAATTAAAAATATAGTTCTCATAGTTGAGTGAATAAACAGATGGCTAATTGGTCTCCTTTTGGCAGTTCAACTACCAGACTGTCATTAAAGTAATCATGGACGTATTCACCGCTAATTATTATGACAGTTTTATGTAATTTATAATGCATCATATGTACTGCGATATAAACAGTCGGTATTCATATAAATATCACAAAACTATCAAATGATATTGTAGAATATGCAATGATGTATTAAAATACAATAATGCTGAATAATACCTGAGTTATAAGGTTTCACTTTAAGCAATTTTAAAGCAACCATGCAGTCCATACTCCTAATGTGAATGGCAGGTAGAAACTTCAAATCCCACTAATGGGGTCTATACCGATATATATGGCGGGTTTGGAGTACCCAAGTAATTTAACCAACTGCTCAATAATATAAAAGCTCCGCGAGTCGCATGTGTCGCCTGACGACATGCACATTTGTCATGGAAAACTATCCACTATTGGGCTACATATCGACTCACAAGAGTTCTCTAGTCATCTGAACTAAAAACAACAAAGTGATGCTCTGTACAAAAAAATGTCACTGCAAGAAACATGCATACCTATCTTGGAGTCATTAATACTTATGGTGACAAAGTTATGCCACGGACAAGAAATGCTTATAAAATCAATCAAAGGGACAAAAATAAAAAATGGCACAAGGTAGAGTTACGATTCTTGTGTACTGCACTTGGACTTTTCGTAAGAAACATGCATACCAAATTTCTAGTCATTCAACCTCTTGGTGACAAAATTATCCGCCGGACAAGAAATGCTCAAATTAAATCAATCTAAGGGAAATAATTCAAAAACGGTGCAAGGCAGAGTTATGGTTCTTGCGCACTGCACTTCGGCTTATTGCAAGAAACATGCATACCAAATCTTGAGTCATTTGAACTCAAGGTGACAAAGTTATGCTCCGGTCAAGAAATGCTCTAATAAAATCAATCAAAGGGAAATAATTCAAAAACTATGACAGGTAGAGTTATGGTTCTTGCGCACTGCATTTCAGCTTATTGCAAGAAACATGCATACCAAATCTTGAGTCATTTGAACTCAAGGTGACAAAGTTATGCTCCGGTCAAGAAATGCTCTAATAAAATCAATCAAAGGGAAATAATTCAAAAACTATGACAGGTAGAGTTATGGTTCTTGCGCACTGCATTTCAGCTTATTGCAAGAAACATGCATACCAATTCTTGAGTCATTTAAACTTAAGGTGACAAAGTTATGCTCCGGACAAGAAATGCTCTAATAAAATCAATCAAAGGGAAATAATTAAAAAACTATGACAGGTAGAGTTATGGTTATTGCGCACTGCACTTCGGCTTATTGTAAGAAACATGCATACCAAATCTTGAGTCATTTGAACTTAAGGTGACAAAGTTATGCTCTGGACAAGCAATTTGTGACGCCGCAGCCGCCAAAGTAACACCTATATGTCGCCTTTTCAGGCGACACAATAAACTGTGTGTCTCGCAGCCAGGTACCCTATGGTGCCTTAATTATCAGACTTCGGAAAAACTGTCGGTCTGGCGGTCCTCACTCTCTCACTCACTCACTGCTGAAAGACCAATTTTGACCAAGTCCGACACAATCATTCAAAAATTCGGTCTGACTGTTCGACTCCAATCTCAAGCATAAGAATTTGTAATTCATAATTTGTGTACGAGTTGACATGCTTTAAACAATTTTACTACAGGCGTTTAATGTGTAACAATCGTTTTCATTGGTCCATGATTCCAATTCAACCAATCAAAGCTTGTGTTACATTTATTGAAGCGGAAAACAAATATCACGTCACAACAAATAATTTCAAATCATGGTGAGTATAGTATGTAAACTTCCCGTGCTTGTCCGACAGTTTGTTGATAGGACCGACAGATTTTGAAGGCTTGTTGGACGGAGTGTCTGATCGATTTTTCAACTAAAAATTCCAGAAGTCTGAAATTGGAAGTACGGTAAATGTATTCTAAAAGAAGGCATCTCAAAATTTGTACTTAAATGGATTCTAAAATATTCAAACCAAATTTGTCTTTATAATACACTGAAGATGCGCATATAAATGTTTCTCATCCTGCAGAAAATTAGGGATCGTATGATTTATGGTTAACAGCTATTACGTAATTATAGTCATGATAGAACAAAGTGCAATCTATTATGCATGATATTTTAGTGTGGCTTGAACCTTTTTTTACAATGCACACAAATATGATATATAATCATTGAAATATATTCCTTCCTTTTACAGGGAAACGTCACAGTCAGGTGACAATAGCTAGTCTTGGGGCTTAAAACAATCAATACCAAGTTCATTTCCAATTAAGAAAGCAACTTGTGAGAAACTAGAAACTGCCTACAAAAGATCACAAGATCGATGTTGAAAACCCACAAAGGAATTGTAATATGTTTTGCAAGGCGTGCAGCAAATGATGATCATATATAATGATACTGATACATATGACATTTGACACAGAAAATATTACTTGTGTCTTCAAAAACAATTTAGCTTTAAGCAGAATTTACCAGAATATAAGAGATTAATGATTATGAGGCCTAAATGGAATACCTTATAGGGCCACTCTGGAGAGGTACCAACACTACCAAAAGTCTACAATGCAGTGCCTGATTCATCTGGTGTCCATAGTCGGACGATCATTATATCACTTTGAATAGTGTTTTAGGTCGTTTCAGTGTCAGACATAGGGGAATAATTTTAAAGCATATATTTTCTACAGGGGAATGGGGCCGAAACACTGCACTTGCCTTGTTTACATGTACAAACACAAAGTTGACAATCAAACGCATTTCCAACATCAATAATTATTTGATCTTGAGTAAGTCTAATAATGCCCATTTTTGAAGTATTTGGTGTAAAGTTTGGTCAAGATTGGATGATAAATACAATGTGAGAGCAGGTATATAACCCCTAACCCCAATAACCAGTAGATACTGTGACAATTGTGGGAATACATTCTTAATATTGCACATAGTGACATATACCAAATATATGACAGCTGGCTTAGATATATAATATGAAGAACAGTGATTCTCGTCATAATATGACGATGCAAGATATAAATCTCCTTCAATACAATAATAACTGACAATAACCACAATTTATGAACATGGACGTAACCTTTTATGTGTCATAACACTGGCTTTAATTATCATACAGAAGAAGGAATTCTCTGACCTACAAGTAAAACAGACAAACTACAGAAAATTTCAACACATCTAACAAGACTTTAGTAACGCTTCGTTCAAATTCAATTACATGCTGCCCGAAGCAAAGGCAATTATTTCAATTAAGTACAAATCTTCTGCTTTAAAATTATATTACAGTAAAAGTAAAATTACATACAGCCAAGTAATTTGAGCCCGTTAGCGAAAATTGACAGATTTACATAAAGTAGTCAAGTATCCATGAAGATAATAACTTGTGTGTTTATTGATTAAGTATTATACTATGCACTGTATAAATAGATATTTTGTTCAGTTTCATTCATATTCAAGGATCAAGGGAAACAATTCATACGTACACATGTAAGGCAGGTAAACACGTAACCAACCATCTTAGTCTTACAAATTATAGTTCATCAAACAATTAATTTTTTTTTCTAGTAATAGGAGATGGGTTGGGATATATATATACTTAAGTGCAGCATGTGCAGCTTTTTGTGACAAAAATTAAGAATGATCTCCCCTTGATAAAGTGTATTTTTAAATTTCATTTCTGTCATTGGATTGTCTCCCCTCCATACTAGACTAAATGAAGCCGCAGTCATATTGTCACTATACCCTGTTAAATTAATACCCTTACACACGGACCACTTATTCTGGATTTACCTTTATATACTTAAATGTTCCTTTCAACAGAGCATTACCAGCACCATTATTTGGTACTACTTTGGTATGTCAAGTCTGGGATTGAACTCCTAACCTGATTGGCTCCTGTGGTGGTCATCCTAACCACTAGACCAAAAGAGCAGAAGATGACTTTAAGAACTGTAATATTTCAAGAAATAATGAAAATGTACCCGTGTTCTGTGCTTTATTATAGATAAAACACAGGTACATATTCATTATTTAGATTCTAACATAGCTAATATTCCACATTTGACAACACATCAATACATAGTAGCCACTGCATAGTATTTTCTTCCTCGAAATGCTATTAGGTTATTTACCGTAACTGTGTTTTAATGGTAATTCATGCACATCTCGGTTTCCTCTATGTTTATAATTATACACTGTAGGTGGAAATGCTGGTTGTGTTAGGATAAGTTCTACTACATAAATATACAAACATGTAGAATTGTAACTTTCATGATAACGGCTCCCCCTCAACTAATGAAGAGTGACACATACAATTTGCAATGATCAACACAAAACTAAGTAAATATTTAGCTTAGCTAGCCAGTTATATGTTACACAATGAAACAAAATAATTAGTATGAATCATGCAACAACATCTGGTTCGCTCTAATCAATACCATTTATATAGCCATCAGTATGCTGTCAGACTGCTGGGACGACATATTTATTATAGTACCATACTTCTCAATAGCAACAATTTTTTAGTGACACTTTGTGCCATTATTGAAAAATATGACATTCTGAACTATTAAAATTTAAACAATAATAAGCCTGATATTGTACGGCCAGCAATGTCAAAAACATATAATTTAGATTTGAAATATTCCTGACAAAATACAGGGCTTGTTGCCCCAATCAGCAATAAATCTTTCCTAAGGATCATAATAATATCATTAATCATTTATCATGTTATTATAATCCTATATTTTAAATGCTGTTAATTCCACAAACACTGAATATTATAAATTTTCATAAACAAAACACAGATACTATAAACAGGGCTTGACACTAACACTGGTCCGCTGGTCCCAGACCAGTGAAAATCAAGAAGGACCAGTGAAAATTCTGGAGGACCAGTAACTGTCCTATTTACAAATTTGGCACTTTGCCCTGTTGGACCAGTGGCCAAAAAAGTTAGTGTCTAGGCCTGATTAAGAGAATAAATTTTACTTACAGGATTATAATCACAGAGTCAGATGAAACGGTTTCATTTTAATAATCCTAAAATTGCAGCACATAAACATATTAACACACACCACAAAACTCTGTTAGTCTGTTACAGAAGTCTATTCCACAGTATTTTTGTCAGAAATGCCTTCACCCAAAATTTCTAGATCAATTGTTACTACTAGTGTTACTGGTCAAAGGTTAGAATGGTGACAATGCAGACAGACCCTGACGTAAGCTAATTTGTAACATCCAGAATAAATCAACAACAGAGGTAGACACAAACTAATACATAGCTACGACAATTCTCATTAAAGTCATTCTGTCCAAATCTCATACAAAATACATAAAACCATGGGAGAGTTTCAATTTCAAATCATTTTATGAGCAAATGATAGCAGTCACAATCACAAACTAGGTTTGTATTAAATGATTTATCTGTGTTTTACAAGCAACAGCTGGAATATAGGTTATAGGAAGGTTGTTTGATAAATATTGTATCAATATCAACACCACAGTAATAATGATAAAATTAAATACTAGCAAAGCCACAGTTCAATACATCTGAACTAATTCAAGCATACATCAGTTAACAGGCCTAGACACTAACTATTTTGGCCACTGGTCTGGCAGGGCAAAAGTGTCCAATTTGTAAATAGGACAGTTACTGGTCCTCCAGAATTTCACTGGTCCTTCTGGATATTCACTGGTCTCGGACCAGCAGACTAGTGTTAGTGTCGAGCCCTGGTTAAGGCCAAAACAATAATGTTATTCAGAATTATCTTTAGACTTTTATTTTCATTTTAATCTGGAATTTAGTCCAACAGATTATAAGTATTCCAATAATAATATAAATACTTTTAAATAAAAACAGAAACTAACTCCAACGTAATAATTATTTAAAACATTTCAACACAGGTATTAATTGTGCCTTCAGCAGGAATATAGATACTTGTAATTTAAACCCTGAGTCATAAAATTTTCTGTTTACCGTAATTAAAGGAATCTATTAAACACTTTACTTAAAACCCTTACAATGGAGTCTTATTTTACTACCAAAACTTTCAAATAAAATTTAGAAAACAAAACAACATTTCTGTACTTAATTAACTCATTAAAGTTTTGCTCATGATAACTGTGGGACCACACACACTATTTCATTTTGCCATTTAATATAAACAACACTCCAGCCACAAACAAATAACTCGGTTGAGAAGGATAAAATCTTGTAAAATCTTTTTTTTTTTCATAAACTCGATGGTTATATAGCCAATTTCTTAGACTTGTAAATTTGTGGGATACTACTTTATTTTTTCATATAATCAGGTCTGTCGAGGTTCATGCTCAAAATCAATGAAATTTTTTAATTCCCCCATTAACAATAATGATTTTACAAAAAAAGCAAAATCATGAACCAAGAAATTTCAGATCTAATATTAGTTCATATATTATATTAAAATGATAATAATGAATGATTAACAGGCTCATAGCACACATGTATTCATCAATTTCATGGATTCTAGCACAGAATTACTTATAATTGACTGTTAAATTAAAATAAAACTATAAACTGTTCTGTCCGCAATCTGTCGGTCAATATTTTCAAACAAAATACTGCCATATATTTGAACAAGAATGTAAACAGCATTTCCTCCTTACAGAATACAAGAGTGTGTTTAAGTGTTAAATATATTTGTTTAGATTATTGACAAAATCATTACAAATGTAAATTCGTATTGGAAATTCCATAATTTTGTGCATTTATCCACAAATATCTTCAGACAGACAAGACCATTTCAAAGGTTTCTGCATCTCAATTTTAAGTTCATCGTCAAGTTAAAGGCCATTAAATAGGTACAGGTCAATCTAATTAATACCTGGATAACAAATGCAATCTGATCGCCATCCAATGACCTGTCAACATACGTTTTGGCTAATCGGGTCGGAGTCTGGACGGAAATCAGCTGGACTTCCATTCGGCAACTGAGGGGCATAATACTAGCATCGGCCAATGTCGGCTAGACATCGGGTACACAAACATCTTTTTTGACCCAGAAATAAACTCTTAAATTAACAAGTTACACCAATACTATGGTATTAATCAATATACATGTAAGCTCAGCTGATGACTTAAGTTAAAGCAGTCCAGCAAGCTATCATAGTTGGTCGAGTACTAGGCTAACACCAGTGGCTGATCCAAGTTTGAGACCCAGATTGGCCAAGGTACACACTCACTGATAATGATGACATTTAAGCTACAGTCACATCCTACTCATGTGAAGAAGTTGACAATAGCTTAGTGTTGATTGTAGACATTTTATTACACTAAAAATATCTTTATAACTTTTAATACAATTATCACTGTTTACGTAAAATGTTATATGCATTTCATGACTCAAGTTAAATTTTAATAAAGAACAAACATGATATAAACTGATATAAATGAAGCATGATGCACCTGCAAAAACAGAAATTAATCGAAATTGCTGTGAACAAATCGAACCCATCCTACAGAATTTATTTTTTCAAGGACATTTTAAGTAGGATAGGTGATTTAGGTATGAGTTGTTGATTATACACATACACCTGATAAATGATACCAAAACTGTCAACAAATTGTCAGGGTGGTCACAAACTGCTGAATAATTAATGACATTATAAAGATTTACATTTGAACTTGGTATTGGGGTTACATACATAATAAATATACCAGTGATCTGATGACAATGTATAATAGTGTTTACCATAATATAAATATTCCCAAAGGTTTACTGCATGGTCATGTCCAACTGCTTAGCTTAGCTCTTAAACAATACAAACAGTATGATATTTTAAATTCAATTCATTTATTACCGGTAGTATGAAATAGTGAAAGATCAAAAGCAGTGACACAACCCATAATTCCATAACAAGTAGATAGATTAAAGACCCAAGTTTACATACATTATTTCAGTCAACTTCGGAAACCTGCTAACTTTCAAGCAGTGCGTCTGAAATTTTTTTCATCCAGAATCAAGCCAGAATCCATGACATTGCCTACGTGTTCCTCTAGTGCATTTAACATCAGTGCTGCATAAGCACAAAGTTGGAACAAGGGATTTTCTATTGTCCCTCTTCCAGATTTGTGTATTTGTATAATATAAAATTTCCATTTTGCACATACATGTATGCATCATGCATGCGGATCTTACATGCGGAACGTGAAAACAGAGACATGGAATAGCTGGGTCAGTTCGGCAATTTTCATTTTGGTCTCTTTATGTTCGTTTGGTCTGATAGATTTATGTTCAATTCTGCAGATGACCATATATTTGTCAGTCACTAGATTTGAAACAATTTTTGAAAAGTCAGCTTGTTTAGTCTTTAGGGAGACTACCCTGAGACTGTAACCCTTATACTACACAGAGAGTGGCAATCAGCCCTGAGTACTATTTTCAACAAATTTTGTACACTACAGCCAGGCATCGAACGTACAACCTTCAATTCCTGACGGGTGGATGATTTGGTTACTAGACCATGGACTAGCTGCATCAGGCTACAATATTTTACTGTAAATATGATCTATATTGACAGATATTTGGTAGACTGCCAGACAATGAGGAATCACATCATGCTGTCTCAGAGACATCCAGCAACATACCAACACTACCAACAAAACTGCATGTCTCACATAGAACAATATTTCAGCCACTGTAGGTTTCATCATCATAGAATTTCGAAAAATTGAAAAAAAAATGTCTTCCCTTTTTATTTGAAATTACAATGAGTCAAAACCATAGATTTAATGTACACATCCGAACAAGTGACAGTGCTTTATTGTAGACAAAACACAGATATACATTCATTATTTCAATTCCTAACATTATATAGCCAATATTTCGCATTTGATAACACCTTTAAGGTAGCTGTTGCACTACTTTCTTCCTCGGAACGCTATTATGTAATTTGCAGTAGCTGTATTTTAATTCATGCACACCTCAGTTTCCTCTATGTATACATAAAGACAAAGCTGCAGGCTGTGTTAGAATTCTTAATCATCAAAGCTGAATAATTATAACAGAAAGTAAAATTATAAATGAAAATTACAGCAAACATTTTTATCAATTAAACCACATAAATCATAACATTGTGAAATTGACATCAATGAAAACAATTCACTTACTTGTGTATGTCATCCGTAAATAAGTACTGCAAGCACACAGTGTGATATCTGATTTAACAGTGCAAGTATATAACCTGGCAATATTCAGTAATATTGACATAACTGTATGCACACCTGAGTATACAGAATTATCTACAACTCATGGGAGTACATGTTTGTTTACAAATACTACATTGTACAGCATTATACTTGTAGCTTTATGAAATGTATGTGATGTATAAATTATATTTATACAAATGAGATTTTTTTAATCAGGCCTCAACAAACATTTTTAAAAGCACTCATCCTGAAATAAAGACAAAGAAGAAACCCCAAAATCTTACTTGCCCTGCTATATAAATAAAGAAGGAAGATATTGTGCAGGACAAGCGGATGAGTGGATTCATTGACGCCTGTTAATAATCAAACAAACAGTAAAAAGAGCTGTCAAAAAGACATAGTAACACAAATGCCCCATCTAGCAGAGACTTTTGATGACTGTCGTTTGACCCAGTGACTTCAAATCAATAGGCACTATCCAATGATCACAGCCACCCTAATGTAATCAAGTTTGAGGGACTGCAAGTGCAGCCAAGGCCTTTTGAGACTGTGTTTGAACTGAAATTTAATGTGGTTTTGACCTTCGACCCTGTCACTGCCAAATTAAGAGGGTCATTCTTACACAGTACTTAAAGATCAATGCACCAAGGCCTATGTATTTTTCAGTTATTACTGATCAGAAAGCACAAAATGTTCAGAAAGCATGAAATGTTATCAACAGCACTGACATCATTGAAAATGTTTTAAATATCGTTTTTATGAAGGTATTTAGAGATTTTTATTGACATTCAAAACGATTTTTTTTGCGGATTTCATAAGCACATTAATATGCCAATGTAGTGAAGTATTCATTTTAATATACAAATAAAGGGAGCTAAATAATCATCAGATGACTATAGCATGCAGGGCTATGCATAATGTTGATTAAACCAGAAAATCTAGCATAACAAACTAACATTCTAACACGACAAACGATATCGCCTATACAATCATTCATAGCGTTGAATAACAACTGATACACTATGAAAGTGACTTCACATTGTTTTTATGACGAGAATCTGGTAAACAAGTAAAGTAAACAACATACTCTTGCAAAGTAACACTGGCTTAATATATAATTCCGAGTTTAAATCATTTTAGAATCGAAATAAAATATTCAAAAGCTGTAGTATGCCAGCTTTATATTATACAATGGTTTGTCGTTCTGATGCTTGTTATATACATCTCAGGCCTACAGCTTTGATGGTTAATTCCTACGCGTCTGAACTCCAAACCATTGTATAACAGCCGGTAAACTACGGTTTTTCATAATTTATTTCTTAAATATACCGGACATTACAGGCACTGTATTATAATATTACAGTATTCATAAAAGAAGGAGTAAAATAATATTAAATACAGGGACAAAAAGACAGCGCCTTTCACACATACTGTAAACCAAATTCTTATGCGCATTTAATTTCGCAAAGTTAAATGCGAGTGGTAGAATTTCGTGAAATTAAGTCACCGGGAAAGTGCTAAAAACATTAATATGGACATCGCGGGAAACTTAAAAATGTGAAAATTGGCCAAATCACTAATAAACCAATGATCAGCAAAACGCGAAAGATAATATTTGCAAAAGTAACATAGTTAACATCAACACCTGCAAGGCTGTCACACATAGATACTGATCAGTGATGAAAACACCAGCATACCTAGCATAAGAATATATACGAGGATGTGTAAGCTAGGGCAACCTCCTAAATTATATAATACGTACATCTACAATAATTATTATAATTTAAACCAATCAAGTACATTAGATGATAGCAGATACTGGTAGCGCAAATCACTCCCTGTCACTAATTGAGTATTAGTATACCTTTTACTGCATTGCAATCACATTCAGATGTCAGATTCAGAAGGTAAAAATAATCAATACCTAGAAGCTTTAAAAGCAGAAATATCCAATATATGCAGTGAATATCACCAACTGTGTCCACTACTCAATACTTTAACAATAAGAACAATATTTGTCAAACTCAAAAGTCACACATTGGGTAGTATTATTATAAATGTTCCTTCAGGCAAGCAATTCAGTGTAATGCATAAATTTGCCACATTTTAGTGTTTCACATACATTTTGTACTAGTTTATCCAATATGAAAGAAGTCACACTATGATACAAACTGGTCACTGTGATGATACTGATCACAAACTGATAACCATACGATTGAAGTTTGATTTTAAACAAAATGAAAGCATCTGATGATTGGAGTATTGGCTACAGCGACTCAGGCAGTATCAAAAGCAAATTATAGTCCCTTTATAGACAGACTGGTGGTATAGCTATAGTGGAGACAATTTAGGGAGAAATCCTTATCGATTTACATGCCACAGTGAGTCACTGTATGAAATGTTTAAAGAAATTTGTTGAATATCAGCAAAAAAACCTTGAGAACAGTTTTGCTGTCTTTCCCACTGATAATGCTGTCTGGAACTGTCAGCTGAGATACGGATTCATCCGAACATAAAAATAAAACATTTTTGAATAAAGTTCAGAGTGAAGAGACTTACTCAGCCTCTGTAAACTAGCATTTAGAGTATGGATTATACTAAGACCAACATTTAGAGTGCACATTTATATAATACTAAGACATACATTTGAAGTGCACATAATACTAAGACATACATTTGAAGTGCACATAATACTAAGACATACATTTGAAGTGCACATAATACTAAGACAGACATTTGAAGTGCACATAATACTAAGACATACATTTGAAGTGCACATAATACTAAGACATACATTTGAAGTGCACATAATACTAAGACCTTATTTAGAGTGCAAACAATACTAAGAGAGACATTTACAATGTAGAAAGCACATAATACTAAGACCTACATTAAGAGTGGCACCGTGCACATACATGTAATACTAAGACCTACATTAAGAGTGGCACCGTGCACATACATGTAATACTAAGACCTACATTTAGAGTGCACATATAAATACTAAGAATGACTATTAGAGTGCACCTTATACTCAAGATCGACATTTAGAGGGCACATAATACTAAGACCGACATTTTGAGTGCACAATTGTGAAACAAGTTTTACCCACTTATGTTAATCACTCTCGATTCATCATTCCTGATGTTAACCATCGCCATGAGGATATGGAAGAAGAGAAGCCAGATTCTCTTTAATGCAGAGCGTCCAGCTAGGGCAATTATTATAATTGGTACCATTTTTATTTTGTCTTTGGTATGACGCAGCCAGGGATTGAACCTGGGACCTCCTGCACTCGAAGCAAACAATCTACCACTAGGCTATCGAGGAGGCAAATTAGAATACTAAGGGACAAATTAATTCAATATCTGTAGTGATTTCATATAATTTATCCTGTAAATAAAATAATAAGAAACATAGTACCAACTTTATAACTATCTGCTAGTAAACAATACATAAACTTGAGTTGAGTAAACCATTGCATTCTTCCAAAAATATTGACATTTTACTATGAAATGACGACAATTTAGCATCTCCCTGGAAGAATTCCAGTCACATAATTTAGTCCTGATTGGCAATCATCATACAGATGAGTTCCAGATCCCATCACATAATTTGTTATATAACAAGATAACAATAAGTTGTAGTTCCACACACGTAACTCTGTGATTAATGTCCCCTGATTGCATCTATTTCAGAAGGTTATCATTTTCACAAGAAATTAGTCTTAATCCATCCATTTCAGGTTACTCTGACGCATAAATTACGTAAGTTAATGGCAAAATTCCTACTTCGGCAACTTTATGTTTCTAGAAAGTTTGTTCTGAGCTATTGTTTTACTGTATTCAAACTATTGAACTTCCTAAAAATCAAGAAAGAGTGCATGATTGTACGTTCAGCAAGATATGCTATTTGTAAAAATATACTTATGTTTGCCCCTTATTTTTTCATACCCTGATCATGTTGACCCTATTAGGAGCTTCGTCTTGAGTGGGTTTTTAGTCAATACGGTGGCATATTTTGGTTTCAGTATGTTTTCTTCATCTGTTATGCTATTTCGTCAGTTTTATAATTTTCTATTAGCCGCAGAATAATTCTAGGCCAAGTCACTGAATATTTAACTTTTTTACAAAATTCAAGTACTTTGGCAATCTTGTGGAAACTATGATACAGCTTTGATACTTAGGTACAGGGTTTAAAAACATCATCCTGCAACAAAATTAGTCAAACTAATCCTATGCATACACAGTTTTAAAACTGTACTGTCTTCGGGGCTGACAGTCAGGAATTATATAGATCTGCTATGAAAAGATAAATTTAAAATATTACATCAGGAGATACAATGACTTTTTCGGGTCAAGGGAGATAAATTGTATGAATATATGTATAGACAGTGTATGAGTGCTCTCCCTTGGTTAATAATGTTTTAATGTTTATCAATTACTAGAATCATCACTGTCGTGACCAGGACTCCCCGGGTAGCATGTCGGAAGAGGTAAGGAAATTGTAGTTAGAAGTACAGTGGGTTTGCACTTAAACAGCGATCCTAGTTCAGTGATTTTTTTCCTTCTTTATTTGGACCCTTTCCCAATTGCAAATAGGCTATAATTTTCCCAAATTTGAATGAAGAAATTCCCAATAAACAATTTAAAAAAATAATTTTGAAAATCGGACATAAAATGATCAAGTTATTAACATTTTTGACAAGAGCTCAAACACAAAGTTCAATGAAACCAGTAAACATTCCCATGTAATCTCTTTTTCTGTTTTTATTTGGCCTTTCTGCTTCAAGGTAATTCCCAATTTCAAGTTGTCGCAACGCGAAAATTCACAATCTGAAAGGACCCGGACCCTTTCCCAAAGAGGCAAAAAATATCACTGAATAAGTTGCAATTTTTTGTACTAATATTAATATATTTGTATCTCACAATTTCATTTATTTTGAAGCCTGAAATAAGGTTTACAATGCACTTTCTTCTAAAATAACACCAATTTTTTCATGTTTGAAATTAATTTTAATGATTAAATTTGCACACTAATTCAGTTTAATATTACCATTGGTTTCATTGACATTGCCCTGTTCCTACATCATCCTGATTGGTCATACAATATTGACTGCAAGATGGAAATACACACAACAGAACTACATTAATATATTTGTTTGGTGTGCAAGAAAGAATCAATCAAAATATATTAAAGCAAGAGGTGTTGCCCTTCACTACAAATGTGTATATAGTTTTTGCTCCACATCATGTAATTACTGTCATAGCCAATACCTGTAAGTATAGCAAGTTTCATTTCAATATCTTGAACGGATTTTGAACTGCATTGTTTGGCCAATGTTAAAGTTTTAGTCCCATAAGTCAAAATTTATAAAGGCTAGAATTGTTGCTACAGATATGTGTATTATCACTAGGGGTGTAACAATATGCTCACCTTGCGATACGCTACATATCATATGATATCATGGTACAATACGTATCACAATATATTCAAGGGGTGATCCAGAATTAGGCGGACTTTTGCTCTGATTTAAAAACTGTTTTACTTACAGTGACAAATATGTGCACTATGTAATACTGATACTTCTTGCACAAGTAACGGTATACCAAATTTTATTCAGATTTAATCATTAATAACGTAAATACAGCATCTGTAAGAGGGTATGGTTATGAATTGCTGGGCAGCTCAGAAATGATGTACGTCACTTTTACGCCTGTATCATCTCATGATGCTTTTGAACACTGCTGTTCAACTGTTCTTTATTTTCCCTAACCTGTTATGCTCTTATTTTATGCATATTTAACTGTCCTGTCAATATTTACTGAACTGTTACCGTTACCAGCTCTGCGAGATAATATTGTTCCACTAATGTCACAGATGGTTGATTCTGACCAACGTAAGCACCAATCCAATCAGCATCAGGTTTTTACATTTACCCTCATTGTCTGTCACATCAATGATCATCTAGGCCTTCTTTAAAACGTTTATGCCATTTAAAAACAAGTGGTTGTGACACAATAGATAGTAGTGTATGTAACTGTGAGTTGTGATAAAAATGTCTCCGTTACTGTTGCCTGTATAGATAACTGTAGCAGTTTCCACTCCTTTATCTACAAGTATACATAACTGTCAGCCAGTTGGTAATTCTCTATACCCTGTAGCCAGTCTCCTACTTTTCGACCTGCGATACATATGAATTTTGTTGTGATATTGATTGGAAGTCCCCCATGCTTTTAAAAGATTCTACTTGTCTCCAGTGGCAAAAGGCCACAAATTAAAAAGGCCACCAAACACCGGAGAAGGGCAGGAGAACTTTACCATGTGTTTACCTTTCAAATGCCTTGCACTGCCACACAAGTGTGAGGCTTTTGTTTCGCGTAAATAATAGCTGGGAAATGTAGACGTGACTATATATAGTGCGGGCAATTTACAGGGTTTTCTTATCTGCATGCCGTGGGGCAGGAATTTTAAACAGCAAAAGTAAAAATCATGGCCTTTCCCCAAGGTTGGGGTACTGGTTTCAATTGACTGGTGCATAAATTTTCACCAAGCTAGTCCAAGGCAAGTGGCTTTTCGCCAGGCACTTCTTTACCAAGGGAGCCTCTGTGTGCCATTGGGTAGCTATGGACCTGGGTGGTTTAGTGTCATGAAACACAGACACTTGGGGTCTGAACCACGCCCCCCTCCCGCTACGCGCCTGGAAATATTTTTTTATATTTATTATATATCCAGACCCATTCAGTACTCACACAATCTTTTGTTGAATGTCTTTGATATTAATACAAAAATCTACGTACGTCCTCTACTGCTTTAATAACTCAAAGATAAAAATGTTTCGCTGAACTTTCTCACACACCAACCTAGAAAAATGGATTGTGTAAAACTTGTTTTGCAACTTTCCCGTGTATTTCTGGTGCCCTTCGGTCAATAACAAATTAATCTTTACGATGACTATACTGACAATACTCGATCGGCGCTCCTGTCTTAATAATATGCGAGAACGTTTGCAATTGTCAACTCATTTTCCGCCACGCACATAATCTTTCGGCAGTTTGAACGGTGGTTCCAAGCCTGATACATAAGAAACGTGTCGCGCGTTGAACGTTGGACCCAAACGAAGTATTCCAAATGGTTTATTTACATATCTGGTTCCAAAGTTCAACGCGCGGCGCCGTACAATCGTATCGATCAGGCGGGAAACCATGTCGAAAGATTATGTGCGTGGCGTTTTTTAGTTGAAAATTGCCAACTTTCTCACAAATTGTGGAGGCAGGGGCGGATATAGGGTTCTGTCACTATCATCACAGTAAAGAGTAATGTGTACTTGACCGAAGGACACCAAATATAGGCGGGAAAGTTGCACAGTGAGTAAAACACGACCCGATATTCGAGGGGTGTGGGAGAAATTTCAGTCAAACATTTCTATCTTTGTGTTCATTAGCTAGAGGCATTTACGAATATTTTTTATTTGTCCGGGATACGTTTAATAATGTTACTGTGATTAATGTATGGGTCTGGGTATACAATGTTGATTCCCAGGTGCGTAGCTGGGGGCGGGGTCCAGACCCCCAGTGTCTGTGATGAAACATGGCTAACGCATGCAAGTTGCGTAGAACACCTTTGCTCTGGACGGGAAAGATTTCTAAAAAGTCTGGTTTATATTTTGTGCATAGAATAGTGTATTTAATCAATTATGACAACATTGAATTACCATTTCTCGTTTGGAATTCATTCTGGGATTTCTTTCGTTAAATTCGCCGCTTCGTTTAATCGCAGTTACTGGAACGCTGAATTTGTTGAAAGCGCTCAAAAGAGCATGATTTGAATGTTTTAAAAACCGTACTGTTCCGTACCGATTCCCCGAATCAGTTACCTCCCCTTGCACATACAACAAGATAAAATTCCCGCCCACGGCTTATTGTGTGATTCATCGTTTATTAAGTTATTATCATTATATCAAATATAAGTTCAGCCTTTAAAATTGCCCTTGCAATCACATGCCTGGTGCACATGACCCACTGTATGACTTCCTGCAAAAGGCTTTCATATTGTGTATCTTGCAAATGTAGTTATAAATTGTGTATGGCTTCCTGTAGATTAAGTTATTATTTGTGTATGGCTTATTTCAAATGCAGTTATAAATTGTGTATGATTTCCTGAAAATGCAGTTATAAATTGTGTATGGTTTTCTGCAAATGCAGTTATAAATTGTGTATGGCGTCCTGCAAATGCAGTTATAAATTGTGTATGGCCCCCTGTAAATGAAGTTATAAATTGTGTAGGGCCTCCTGTTAATGAAGTTATAAATTGTGTAGGGCCTCCTGTAAATGAAGTTATAAATTGTGTAGGGCCTCCTGTAAATGAAGTTATAAATTGTGTAGGACTTCCTGTAAATGCAGTTATAAACCTCCTGTAAATGAAGTTATAAATTGTGTAGGGCCTCCTGTAAATGAAGTTATAAATTGTGTAGGGCTTCTGGTAAATGAAGTTATAAATTGTGTATGGCATTTAAGGGTTATTGGGCGTTTCGGTTGCGGTTATATAACAGTTTTTAAAAAATGTATGGCTACAAAGGAAACCTTTGAAAGTGTTGTTTTCAGAAACAGCTTAGCAGTTCAATCACTGTTGAACCATTGTGTCAAAGACCCCAAATATTTCTATATGACCAACGGTATCCCAAACTAGAAAAAGAACTCATGCCTCTTTTTGTTGTACGCTTCTTTCGTTTAAAAAAAGAGATAAGATACGAAAAACCGGCTGTTAATAACAAGCACGATAACGTCAATCTATTGTTACATAATAACTTACTCTAAACTAAGTCTTTTAGTGGAATGACAGAGCCGTATATACAAAAGAGTGTACCCCCCCCCAAAAAAAAACAACAACAACTAGAAATATGTTTAACTTACTGTCAAATCAATCCAACATTTATTTTCCAAACTGTTTAACGTATTGTGTACATGTATCTCATTAACAAAAATACAGTTGAAAAGTTTCAGTTTCATGAACGCAACTTACCATTCTGTCTTCATGCAGCATCAGACGATTATTTAGCCAGTATAATTTAGACAAATTCGCCGAAAATGGGATGAATACCTAAACATACATCCGCCATGTTGTAATCATGTTTTGATTATCCAATCATGTTGGTTTATCTTGGTAACAATGCTGTGGCTACGGGATTCAATTTTGGAGGAGGATATGCGATGCGTTTCATGTCACTATATTAAATTCGTAGAGATATTTTGAATGAACCGACTACTATGCTATTTTATGGATATACTTTCAAATTCCTATGATCAAACATTTGGCAGTGTGACATACAATAGTCAGTGTTTTGTTAATATTTATTGTTTGTGATATGTCGTGCTCGCACGAGGATACTGATGGTGTCAATAGAGATACTATCTCTAAAAAACATATAGGTATCATGCGAGATTCTCAAAATGTTTTGACCAATATTGAAGTCGGATTTTTTTAATTGCACTTGCTTATCACAATTAAACGTGCCCATAAGTCGAGTCAAATTGGGATAAGTTTATTAGAGTCACCTATAAGTCATATGCCAAATATAAGGCGAAACAATGGCAAGTATGAATACATACATTAAAAAGAAATCGGAACAGTATGATTATATACATGCACAGGGAATATCATAAACTCGCGGTACTATTTGAACAGTACATAGATATATGTATACATAAAACGAAAAGAGGAAAAAAGAAGACGAACGTCTTGACTAAAATGTCAAAATAATACGGTTAAAAAGAAAAACAAAAAGAAAATATCAATTCTAACATAGCACGTGAGATTTGCCTTCTTTGCGTATGTTGAGCTTACCATATTTTATTACCGCGATAAAATATGGCTGTTCCCATTTACCCATCGTTCACAAGTACTATTGACAGAACGGGAATTTTACATAAATTCCGTGGCTATAGTTGGGTTATAAATACTACAATTCAATGTAAACAAATACTAGAAACAAAATGATGCAAATAGATCCAACAAAAATTACATGTTTAAACAATAATCGATACTTTTTAAACAGTGGAGTTTTTACGGGAAAGCTTTTTTCACGAGCGCCGCTTTTCAACGTCACTTGTCGAATGGAAAATAGCGCATTCTGTTTGAATGTAAATATTTCGCACATCACGCCTTGGTTTCTCATAATATATGTTTAGAGGTATTCCTTGTGTCTGTTTTATTTATCAGACACATGCGTGGATGTCAGATCAACACCGATCCGTTATTTATAGCTTTAAAATCGATATACATGTCCTTTTAGTTCGAACAGGAAGTAGAGCAGTTAGTCATTGACAACCAAAGAGCAAAACACACAGTCGCCTGAATTTACTGTAAATGATACTTAAACAAGTATTTCTTTTCTCATCTCACTTGATGTGTATTTGTTTAGATGTCGATTGTGTAACGGCATGGAAAATATTGAACCACAACGTATTAAAATCGATAAATCGAGAGTCAAAATATGGGGCGTTAATTTGAACAGCGCGTAAGATTTAACGGTGCAGAGGTAAAAAATTAGGTCGCATTTTGTTGCTGTAAAATACGAAATTTATGCGATGTTAGAATCGAAATAACGAATATGTGGCCATATTTTATTGCGTAATAAAATATAGGCACTCGTTTTGATGCGATCATTAAATCACTCGTGCTACGCACTCGTGATTTAATTACTACGCATCAACACTCGTGCCTATATTTTATTACGCAATAAAATATGGTCACATATTCGTTATTTCTTAAATAGTTCTACATGTTATACGATGTCACGTGATGATAAAAAAATATAAGGTGTTTAGATCGACATGGGTGAATATACTCCTATAAATAGATTCGATATGAGGTTACGATTATGATGTCATGTAGAGTATAACTATGTACATGTATATGTGTTGACTGTAAAAGTGCAAAACATATTTATGTTACTATGTAAAAATATTATCGACGCACGTAATATTTACGTTGTATACATATTTAGTTAATAAATGACAAACTCCCGTGGTTTTGGCTCTGTGAATCTAATTCATGACAAAAAGCTTAATACATGTACAATAATGAGGCCGCTATCTTTATATTAGTAAGTTGCAAATTAGAACTGAATACACATGAATATAAAATACACAATTTAAAGCGATGTCCATGCAGTCTGAGACTATATAGAACCGTACACGTTTCTCCTACGCCTCCTGTAGAGTACAAAACATACTGCAACCCCTGCACAAAGTCCAACTACAAATACTACAATAACCAGGATTTCATCTGAAACAAAACATACAACATCATATAAGTTTAACAGAATACTAATCAATATCATATAAGTGCATGTAAGTCTATATTGTCTCTAATAACGTATACGATAGGAGATCAAACTTGTAATTATAACCTGTGATATTGCCTGGTCACCAAGTCAATAAGTCGAGGGACATTGTTTTATACTGAGATACTCGGCGAAAATCATTGTAGCTATATAGATATAGCAGCTTTTTTAAAACTGGTAGTAGGTCAATGTCGTGGTCTGGGATCGTAATCACACCATTTTGGTCCTGGATACAATTTTTTCAAAACACAATAATATTAAACTTGCGATCAAATTTAAAGTTATAATTAGTTAAGAATTATAAAGTGGGGTAAATAGAGATACAATATTAATAGTGAATGAACTCCAGACTCGTCACCAATTTGCAATAGTAAAAGAATTATAAAGATTTTAAATTTTTTAAATTTAAGTGTAACTAAGACTTTCGTAAGTGCTTTGATAAAAATGTGTCATGGGGCCAGCGATATGCTGATATATTAACTCTTTTAATTGCTACTTATTTCACAAGCAACTGAGACCTTATTCACACGCAAAAGACACGACAACAATAATCCTGAAACTGAATTCCCATGGGAAGGATGTTTTGAAATATTGCTTCGTGTCCTACTGGTCAACACTATTTCTGTCATATAGACTCTACCCAGTCACGTTATTCTGAAACCGGATGGACCAGCAGTTAGCAGGAACTAACTTTGCCGAAAATCAAGCGAGGGAGCTATACCAGTACCATTTGAGGCAAAGGGTCGAACCCGAATGCTCTAGCACGGGCTCTGTCACTAGGCTATCGAGGAGGATAAATAATAAATACAATGATTTGATGTTTTGACGTATACTTAACATGAGTTGCATGTATACAGGGTGTCCGAAAATCGGTCACAGAAAAAACTTATATTTTTGCCTACACAGGTGCAAATTGTCTATGCGATGGCTTGATAAATAGACACTGAAGCTGTATACTTTCTTTTCGGACACCCTGTACATATACTAGTAGTGTTTGGGACTGACAAAAATCACAACTTACACCAACGCAGCCCATTTGTTGTGGATGTACCACTCTCACAATGAGAACTCCATCCTGTTGGTCCGTCTGCACAACAACAATCTTTTCTCTTTTCACAACAATATTCATTTTCTGAAAATTTGGGACGAGTAAAAACATGTCATTTATTTCAAAAATGCAATAAAAATACCCTCCTTGAACGAAATACATGTGACGTCTTTAGGCTGGAATTGATGCTACGTACATATTAGCCTTTAGATATACCTGTAGGGGATAAATGAATCTACTAAGCTATATAAAGTTAAATATTTGAATGACACAATGAGGTCCTTAATTGGCCACTGTTATCGAAAAGTTTCAGATATAAACTGGGTATACATGTACTAGTTACTGGAAAGTGAACATGGCGCGAAAGTAGCCGAAAATAGGCAGGCATCGTGTAATAACCAGTATTTTCTGTTTCGGTGAACCTACGATCAAGACTTTCTTCAAAAGGGGCTAATGACCCCAAATACTTGAAAGTTAGTTTTACTTGTCTTGTGTTAAGATACTGCTGTCATAGAGGCACGTAACACGGGTGGAGCAAATGAAACAAGACCGTTTGAGAAAAGAAGAACCAAGTTAAAATCTATTTTAAGAAATACGAGTACATCCGTTCAACCGACTGCACATTTACTGTCGGTCACGAAGTCGCAGATCGGCTGTTACACTCGGTGCCGCTGGCAGGAACATTGACTTTTGACCATTTCAGGTACCCATTAATACACCGGGTAAAGTGGAGCATGTGGGTTATTTTTGCTCAGGTCCCATAGCGCACTCCCTGCCTCTTGGCCACCGCTCCGCAAACATTCTAAATAGTGTTCCCGCTTCAAGATTACCTGACATTTTACAAGGAAACCCAGCCAGGGAGGGTCGAAAACGCTTCAAACGGGCCTACCAATCCTACTCAATGTCATCCACGTCGTCGTTCAAGAACACTCAACTTGCGGATAAATAGGTTATGACCAATATAAATGACGTTAATTAAGGCGACGGCGGATGCTGGTAAGGCGGCATGTATGCTAAAAGTTTCGTTTAAAAAGTATGTGCGTACCTTTGCATATAGTTTGTCCACATGTAAGGCTTTCCTGAAAAGAACAGAATACCCGTAATATACACATACATGTTACGTGCATATGATATAATAAACTACAGAACGACATAAATGACTTCATTCTGATTAATCTTCTAGGGTTCTTGGATGTTCAAGATGCTTTACCATAATGCCTAGTTATTTAATTTTTTTAAGATTGTTAACGAAGGAAGAACATAGCATAATCTTATCTAACGTATCAATACTGTGATGATTAACGAAGAAATGCCACAAAATGGTTAACGAAGGAAGGTCACATAATATTTTGATGTTCCTTATCAATCCTGTGATAGTAAATAAGGAAGGCCATACAATATCCGAATGTTCCTGATCAATCCTGTGATCGTCCACGAAGGAAGGCCACACAATATTCTAATGTTCCTTATAAATCCTGTGATAGTTAATGAGGAAGGCCACACAATATTCGAATGTTCTGTATCAAGTCTGTGATGGTTAACGAGGAAAGGCCATATAAGATTCGAATGTTCTGTATAAATCCTGTGATAGTTAATGAAGGAAGGCCACACAATATTCGAATGTTCTGTATAAATCCTGTGATAGTTAATGAGGAAGGCCACACAATATTTGAATGTTCCGTATCAAGTCTGTGATGGTTAACGAGGAAAGGCCACATAATATTCGAATGTTCTGTATAAATCCTGTGATAGTTAATGAAGGAAGGCCACACAATATTCGAATTTTCTGTATCAATTTTGTGATGGTTAACGAAGGAAGACCACATACTATTCTATTGTCTCCTATCAATTATGTTGGTCTAAGTCAGACGGTCTGGCTTTTCAGTTCAAAAACAAATCATCGAACAAATCGAAAATATTGACATGTGTCCACAAGAGGATGTATTGCTTTAACACGTTTAGTATGTTTTACTGTAATACAATACAAAATTGATACGACCACCTGTGATTAGTTTAATATATTGTTTACATGAGTGAAATTGCTTTATTTAATAGTTTGCCAACCGTACTTACTCAAAATTGTAATCGCAACATGCTGGCTTTGTCACAAATACCACAAATATTCTCTAATTCTGGAAAGCCATTTCTGTGCTGTGTTAGTTGTACATATACATTTTGTACACGGAACTACTGTCCAGTAAGGATACTGTGGAAGCTACGTTGTACTTTATGAGTAGGTACTCAAAAGATTACAACAATTGCCTGAACAGGTGAAATATCTTAGTTCAGCATTGGAATTATAGATGTCTGAATACATTTGTATATATATATAAGCACTAATAATTGGTTTTACACCGTAATTAGTGGCCTCGACCACTGCGTCAGACATTGAAGTGGTTGATTCATTATGCATCGTTAGTAGGGAGTTTTGTCCTTTGTATAGTGCGGAGATATTGACCTGATTCTGACCTTTCTGCATGAATATATTACTAGGTTGTCGTGGTGAATACATTGATTTTCGCCAGCAACTCGTGCAGTATCGGGCCTTTAGATTTGTGTTTGTAATACAAATCGAGCGTCTTCGTGGTAACCCCCCCCCCCCCCCCCCCCCCCCGCTTAAGCAAACATACAACGAGGATATAAATATAGACAAGATATAAGTGCGGTTAAATTATGCTAATAATGCTAATAGAAGGTCGAGACTCATTTTGATATATCCGCACTATACACACCTTTTTAAACTTATCAACACAGGATTGCCTATACGTGTTACTTTTGAAACAGGATATTAATGTTATAATAAAAATTACAAGTTGATAACGTCAATTTAGTGAATTAACATAACATAACAATGGCGTCGAGCGCAGGAAAACGTCTCTTACGACGTCTACGATAACGTCATAAATTGCGCCATAAAAACGCTAGACTAGACCGCGCGTAATTTTTTATCAATCAACGCCCGTCTTTATAATGTACGTTGAATGTCAAAACCTTAAAAATAATTTCAATAATAATCATGTTCCGTTCAAAATGAATATATAAATTAGGGATGGCAACGAGTACCCGAGTACTCGGGTACTCGTTCAAAGGTCCGATTATCGATGTCAAAATCAGTATTCGAGTACTCGGGAAAAAAAAATAGAAATAATAATTGTTAATCTTGTCTTGTACAGAACGTGTCCAAGTGTTATCTGGTCTACTAAAATTACTATTAACATCCTTAATCGCCGCTACCCGGTCGCTAATTGCAAGCGTTATATCCAACACATTTATAAATGAATGTTTATTTTATTTGCTATTGAAATGACGCTGTATAGTTGGGAGTCCATCAGCACAAAAGTCGCTTATTTTTCATGGTCCATGGCATTTTTTAGTAGAAGTGTTTCAATACCATATTTGAATTGCCCAATACCAGTTGTCTATGGTTTGGGTGGATGCCACGCGCAAAACTCTCTGTATATCATGCATCAACTTAAAAGTGCACCATATCTTGGTCAATTCTACAAGTATAATGGTCAAAATGGTATCAAAATGATGCTAATGAATTGGTCCTTCATTTGCAATGATTTTATGCAAATTATCACATTTGCATACTCATAAATATTAATGAGGAAGTCAAAAAATGGTAAATTTTTGTTAAAAATCTACTAGTATAGTTGACAAATGTATGCCATATCTTCCTTATTTCTATCATTTAAATATCCAAATTGTACCAAAATCATGAGAAGACAAAGAGCTTTCGTTAAATGTATATTTTTGGATAAATATAATTTAATTCCACCGAGAATAACCGCCAAAGGTGGGTGGGGGTAAATTGAAACCAGAACATGAAAATCTCAATACAGTCAGAATCAACATTAAACACTCATTAAACATGTTCCTTATATCCAAATATGATTTATTTGTGGAATTTGATTTTGACTTACTCAAATATTATGCTAATTAACTCATTTGCATATTTATGAATATTGATAATCTATTGTACATGTATGACAAAAAGCGTACAAATAAGGATCTACATCTGAGTGATAAACAAGCAGTGTCTTCTAATAATTATACAAAATGCAATACATATGTCTCATTACACAATATATACTTGTACATGGCGTTTAGAACTGTATTATTTATTCTTATAATCATCGGCAAACCACAGTAGTTTCTACCGTTATTATAATCCAGAGAATTTGTATGCTTTCATAAGCGGGGAATATCACAAAGACGGCTGATGTGTAATACCAACACAAATCTAAAGAACCGATAATGCACGATTTTCTCGCGGAAATTTATATATTCAACCCAAGTACCTTGTAATATATTTATGTATAAAGGTCAGAATCATGTCAAATTCTCTGCGCTATAAAAACTATACCAATTCCAATCAAAGAAAAAATGTAGGGTCGTTAACGTAAAATGTCGCCTGATACAGTAGAACTTTACAATTTCCCGGTCGGCCTTCATTAACTATTTAATAGATTTATATAAAGTTAAGTCTTTTAAAAACTGGTTATACAATGCAGTCGTACACAAACAATTGTTATTTACAGTAATTATAACAACTTGTGACCTTAATACACAGTCATGTCGCCGACTACCCGCATTCGAGCAATGTATTTCAAGAGTCAATGAAAGGTGCGAAAACTTGTGTTCGACCTAGATAGTGTTCGAGTCATCTATTGTTTTACTATATTTCATTTGTTCTTTATTTCAGTCACATTATATATCACAGAAACATTATTATGTGACCATTCTAGTACAGACTTATATTAGACTAATAAAAATTCACAGCAATAGTACATATTAAAAATGCACCTATATACACACATATTATTACTTTGTAAGGACTATTTACATACATATAGCTAAGAGACTGCTGTTAATACATTGTTTTAAAAGGTTGTTAGGAATTCTTTTAAATAAGACATGTATGATCTAAATAATTTTCAAGTCGAAATTTTTTAATGACGGTCCCTACACTACTCTTTAAGATTTTGTTAACAGTGTCTGTCAATACTGATATTTCACTGTAATAGGATATACGATCTTGAAATTACAGCGTATGATTTATTGCCTTAATTATATCGCAAAGATTTTTAAAGTATACCAATTATGTGTAATTTGCATTGAATTCTCTTCTATTCGAGACTAACACATAGCACATCACAAGTACAGTTGTCATGTAATTAACAAAAACATTTACAGTTTTCAGATTTCTTGATTAACAGACATGTTAGACACTCAACTTTGAGAAGTTTTTTTGCCGATTTAAAAATACCGAACCTTTATTGTACGGTGAATAGAATTTTACAATAGTAAATAGAATATATAATGAATATAATTATTTAATTTTTCGCCAGTCATCTGGCTGATAGCTAGGCGTCCGATAGCCATTGTCAATCACTCGTCAATAGAGAGATTGTATAAATGACTCCTAATTATTTCATTTTTACCATATTTATATAACTCTTTTATCATGTAATTACTCATTCAAAAATGCCAAAAAATGCTACATACACACAATAATGACATGTTTAAGAGTGGGAACGGATATAAACATGCTAGCATACTATATATGAATAAAGAAGGGATTTTGCGGGGACCGAAGAACCAGTTCGAGGCATCTAGGGTGTTCGACGCAAATACTGTTCGAGGCATCGAAGTTATACTGTATATTAACCTCTTAATTAATAAGTTGGTATTTGTTAACAACCTACCGGGTAAACGTATGTTCTTTTAGTTGCATGTATAGAGTCGTATTGGAGAACAAGAACACGTTGTTCTTAGCCAATTGCAGTTCATTTCTTTCGTACCCTGACTTGTCCGTACTTTCATAATGTTTATAAAGCCTTAGTTAATACACTTTGTTGATATTTTATTCAGTAGCAATGTGTAGTAAGTAATGATGATTAGGACGGTATTGAATGCACATATGAGTAATTACCTTTTTGAACGATTCTATTGTGACTTTACAAATCATAATCTCATCAATAAAGACTACACAACTTGGAAACAAACGAGGTAGAAAAAGTCGACCGATGCGTCGAATTATATCTGGTCCTGATACTAGTATGCACATGCCACAATCAAACGATTACATCTTGCTAATGAGTAAAACCAAAGTCAATACTCGCTGAGTTACTTTCCTTAAGTTTGCGAACAAGGTCAGAGATGTTGCTAAGAAAGAACGAGCTTGTTGTAAGAGAAAGCTACCACAATGTACAGAAGACAACGAAACGACGCGAAGTATGCCAACTGTCATCAAAAGATGCGAGGGTCATTTTCATGCTTTGGGTGCTTCAAGCGAAGGATGCATTACTTACTCCTCATTCAGTTCTCTTCATTGATTCCTTTTTTGTTCAGGTTCAGTCTCTATTGTTCTTCGCATTGTGGTTTTCAGTCTTGTTCTTGGTCTCTTAATGCCACGAGGTATCAATTGAGACGCTTGAAGCTAATGTATACATGTCCCATTGCGTATGTCTTTATCTAGGGGATGAACTCTCGATGGAGATTCGGGAGGCATCGTAAATAGGTTGCTCGTTGTCTAAGGGAAGTATCGGGGAGGTCATCAGACAAGTTGTGACATCAGGAGGAATCATGATAATCAAGGAGTATCGGGATGCATTGCAAAAACTATCAACGTGCTCCAGACTTTATGCGTCAATTCTTCTTCCTCGGGAATGTACTCCCGATGGATTTAAGAGCTTAGAAGGCGTCTAGGATCCCATGTATCTCAGGGAAGGTATCCGGTGTCTCGGGTAAGCTTCCTTGAACCTTTTGGGGACTCTTGAGACATCTTGTAATAACGCGAGTACATGTACATACGTCAGGAATTCAATGCATGCATATTTTTACCCGATGCATTCGCGCTGTCATCTCGAGAATAACCCTGGAAGGCATCCTAGAAGCGCACCAGAGACTCGGGAATACCAGTAACCATGGATACTTATACGCTAGGCAGTGATATTTTGGGGACACACTCGCGGTCTCGGGATTGTAGTTCTGAAGGGAAACTTCGGGTAAGTCATGAGACATTTTGGGTCATCGTGAGGAATTGGGATGGGGGTATCGGTAGACATCGGATGACTCCCGATGTGGTCCTGAAGTTATACGCCTGTCCCACTGCCTCGATGATTTACCCTCGATGTACATATAATTTTCAGAACATGTCTCCAAACGACCACCGTATCATTGTGGGGTTCCTCTCTTTGGCGGGATGTGAAACCATTTTTCTGCAGGAAAAGATATGACCTTCTGTTGGATATTAGAAGAGACGTACATTCAGATGAGACAGACAGTTGTACAAGCTTGTTGGTGACCCCTGTTTGTTAAAGCTCTATAAAACAAGGTTTGAAATGCTTCCGCCAAAACATTAAACAAGAAGTTAAGTTACTAATATTCGAGGGCTGCTTTCAGCAGTTCAGCCACCCTTTGACATTTTAACTTTGCTGGTCATTGGGCTACCTAAGGAATCTTGCGTTCGAGTTTCCCTGGGGAGACTATTTCTCTCTTGATGCGTGTGCAGCCAACACCTATCTGCGGCGCCCAGAACTATCGAACGTGTACAGACATCGCCCTCATGCACCAATTCACACCTTGTTTGAGTGGAGCATGTGGGTTATTCTTGCTCAGAGAAATTGAGCAGTGGTCCAGACGGGGATTGAACCCGGGACCTCTCGACCCGAAGCGCGCGCCCTACCTCTGTGCCACTGCTCCCCCAGTGATGTGAAGTGATGCGCTCGAACTGCACGCCACAAGAGCAAACTACCAACCACGTACTTGTATACGGATACGAGCCGATGCATCCGTAATGAATACAGAAATCAAGACGTGATCTACTAATTCTTCATACTGCGTGCATCGAACTGAGAAGGTGTTTGTAAATTCACGTGCAAATATATCCACAGCAAATGTTCACAATCAATCTCAAACTAAACAGCGACATTGTAACTTGTCTTATTTGTACATATATACACTTTTACTTCATGAACGATTTGTGGCGTTTTCTATATAAATTCGTAGTTTAAAATTGCCAAGAACGTTATTGTATTTAGCACTTAAGGTGGTATATGCACCTTGTGTTTAATTATCAAAGCTCCCACGGACGGGCATTGGTACCTGTCGTTTCTCGGTACTCTGTAGATGTTATTACATAATTTAAACAAGACATGAATGAAAATATAAATCTGATTTTGTATGAAAATATAATATTATGTAACAGTATTCATGCTTTAAAATGAACCATTCCCCACCCATTTTGAGCTTTTTCAAAGGAACAAGTAAAAGTGTATAATGAACAATTTGCAATACCATTATGATTATCATCATCTTTTTATATTCATATAGCATAATTTGAACCTAATTTTATGTATGTTCCTATTTATCACACTAATCTCGAAATTACTATTTGAAGTGCACGTGTAGGTAGCTCATTCCTCCTTAAACAAATGTTGAAATATTTTAAATGAATTGGTCCATACCGAAACCAATATAATAGTTGTTACTTGTAAACCCATTCAATAAAGCAATGCAAACATAATAATATTACTTATTTATAATACTTTAGACGCTATTGCGTTAGTTTAAGTTTATGTGTCATTTTACCCCCACCCACTCTAAGCAAACGTGTGCCCTTAAATCAATGAGAAGGTAAGTGACCAGTTAACATATCAATAGATTAGTATCTCACCATTAGATTAGAATCTTTAAGGCTTTCAAATAGCAAAAATGACGACATTATAACAAATATATTGTTCATACACGTCGAATTTTTATAAAAAATATTGCTAATTTTAGGTGTTCTTATCAATATTCATGAGTATACAAATGCATAAATTTGTAAAAAGTTATTTTTATTGATAGCCCAGTGCATTAGCTTCATTTTGATACCATTTGTATAAATTTTGACCAAAAACTGACAGAGATATAATGATATTTTTAGTTAGATATATAAAAAATGCACTCATTTGACCTTTGACCTTATTTTGAGAAAACGATGCAAAATCACGGATGGCATCCGGCCGTTTCAGATAACACACATATCAAAGATAACATTTAGCATGGATGCCACATTCTACTCTCCGATGCCATGGCCCGTCATATTTTCTCCGTATGGACTCCCGACTATAAATTTAATGTTGACATTACGACGTTTGGCAAATAACGATGCACCATGTAGCATGCATAAATGGTCATAACTCAAGAAATAGGCAACATACGATCATCAAATAAAGTTCTGAACAAAGTAAAATGTTGTGTGCGTCCGATTATGTGAAAATGTCATTTTGCGATTGTTTTGTCCTAAGGGCCTTTTTCCTGCGCTCGACGCCAGTCATAACGATGAATAAATATTGGGTTGTACAATGTATAAAAATAGTTTGTTGGAAGTACATATTTTTTATGTAAACAATAGGGTTATATATAGCCCTGAAATGTTGGATATATTAGACAAAAATCTTTCAAGCAGTGTAAATAAAAATAAGCATCCGATACTTACCACATAGACAAATGTAACCATGCACATCAACAGAAAAAATCCAAAGGACATGATACCCATGATGAGGTTTTAAATGTGCCCAAACTATCCAACACTTTGTTTAATCTGTCTGTTAACATACGCTGGAACAAGTAGACAAGAGCTGTTGTATTTAAACATAAATTAACTATGATTGAGACACATGCGTAAATACGTACAACAGGACGTACGTTGTAAAATAACAAATTAACCAGATATGGATGAAAATAAGAAGGACAGCCGTGAACTATATAATGTGAAATAATTTCCGCGTAGACAACAAAGGTAACATGAAACCACCAACTCATTGCGAGTTTACCAACTACATGTAGTTGTACAAGTGAAGAAATCTGACGCTCGAAATTAATTACCCGGAAGTAAAGAAAGGAGCATCTTCATTTTTACGTAGTTTTTTAAAACTTCTGATAATCAATTCATTTATATTTTTCATTTCATGAAATAGATACACTTTACTCGTGTTATTAAAATGGTTTCAATGTTTAAAATGTGTTATTTCCTTCAGAATATTACGAAGGTCGTTTTCATTAACGAGGGAGGTAATTGTACCAGCTAATAAGTTAGCTTTAGTTACATTGCTTTGTAGATAAAACCCGTAATCGGCTATCCCTCCGCATAACATCGGGATCTAGTGGACGACAGGTGTTTTACAAAACAGTAGACCACATCATAGCTCATCATATTCAACGTTGATCCAATATGCCTCCAAAGTACAAAACTATCACTTTGTCAAACTGATGTCTTATACGTGAGATAATTTTATTACTACTTATCCGGAATTAAATATTGGGGTATCAAAATGACGACATTAAGTTGACCATTGAGACCACAAATAGCACTGAAATATAATATTATATAATATTATTTTGTTTTTGCGTTTTTAAATCCGTTAACCATACGAGGGGTGTTCGATATGTATTGTCACTTGGGTCACACATAAGAAAATTGGTTGATATCTTTAAATCTTTTTGCATTTCTGGAACCATCAAGATTTCGGCAATATTTCGTGGAAAATCAATGAAATTTAATTACCGGACTGTTTTTTCTGTTGTCTTTTCAAAGGACTAGTAATAGACACTGCGACTTTTTGCGAATAACTGTCGATTAAAACTTCCTTTCGGGAAAGAATCTTATTCCATAACTATCATACCGTAAATAATCTAAATTCCTTCTATAAAAACATGATTTGCTGTACTTGATTGCCATTTTGAACAAAATAGGTGTCAAAATTAGTCAAAAAACCATCAACATTGATTTCTGGGAAGTATTTGCGATCAAAATACAATTGATATGAAGTTATTGGTGCGTGTTTTGACCGTCTTACAACAAATGATTTCATTTTGATTTAAAGTTCTAATGGAATTATAAGGATCCAGTTATCGTATGCAGTTTAACAAAGTTCAAGTTCAACAAAGTTCAAGTTCAAAGTTTATTGGCATAATCAGCAAAGAACATTGCTTTTGGCCATTTACAAATAACAATTCTAACACGATCTGCGGATTAATCGTTTAAATATAGAGCGGACCTAACAATGTTTTATTACCCCCATAAAACATACCTATCAAATTGGCTGTTTCTATTTACGCCCAGTATCACGTGACATATTTATGAATGAATGAACGTAAACTTTATAGTCAATTTTCTACGAGTCACGATGACAAGGCGAGTTGCACGAGATTCCAGTGTTACAGCTATGACGCATCTATTTTTAGAAACTCCAATATACTCTAGAAACCAAGTTTTATTAAAGCTTCTGATAATCAATTCATTTATATTTTTCATTTTATGAAATAGATACCATATACTCGTGTTATTAAAATTGTTTCAATGTTTAAAATGTGGTATTTCCTTCAGAAAATTACGAAGGTCGTTTTCATTAACGAGGGAGGTAATTGTACCAGCTAATAAGCCACTCAATTTCAGCGTGGAATTATGTTCAATGTCAAATGGGTGAAAATGGAATGCGCGCAGTTAAATAGTGCGGGATATTATCGTATTTAGAATCGAAATAAAAACTCAGTTCTTGTATATTGTCGGTGAATAAAACACGGACACTCGTTCGGATGCGGAAAATTAAATCACTCGTGCTACGCGAACAGATTTTTATTTCTTAAATAAATATGGCAAAAACACATTTACAAAAAAATATATACAAAAATATATACATGCAAGCACAAATTCAATGACATAATAACAAGTAACAACTACTGCAAAGATGACACAAACTTAGCTTAAAATGAACATAAGGCCAGTGTACTCGAACATACCCTCTTCTAAGTTTAATAAATTACTTAATTGTTGACGAAAGGCTACGTAATTTTCAAGATATAGAATAGAAACATACATCTTTTAGATAGTAATCGTAGAATCCTTCTAAATATTGTAATAGAAAAATGCAAAGGACAGTGACAATACATATCGAACACCCCTCGTATATACGAGGGATGTATGATTTTTCTGTACGATCCTTTTGAAATAATATGAACTAAGGCATTGCCTAAAGGGGATTCAATCATCCATTGATACTATATCAAAATAACTCATTACAGTTATTAGTGAGGGGCATCTTCACAGTATGGTTGTTCATACAGTTTGTATTTATTTTACATTTCATGAAATTCAGATAGAATTTTAATAACTCAAGGAAAATTGACTAATACAACAAGAGGACCATTGGCTCTAAAGCGCTCACCATATGACCAGCAGTTTAGGCAGAATCAGTGACCTGGTGACCTAGTTTTTGACCCCAGATGACCTAGTTACGCACTTTACCTAGATTGCAAAGCGACAAACATTGTGACCAAGTTTCATGTAGATTAGGTAAAACATGTTCACGAGTGCTCAGGTGAGCTAAAAACTTGACGGACATCATCACAGTATGAGCGTTCCTATTCATTTTAAGTTTCATGAAATCATACCAGCTATTTACAAAGAAATGAATGTGAATGGATGGGCAGAGTGAATTATTCATTAAATCAAGGGCAATAACTCTAAAGAAAATTGTCCAATAACAAAACTTGACTGGCATCATCTTAGTGTGAGCATTCATTTTCGTTTTAAGTTTCATGTAATTTTACCGGCTAGTTACAAAGAAATGACTAAGAAAGGACGGGCGGAGGTAATTCTTCAATAAATCAAGGGTGACAACTCAAGAAAATTGACACACAGAATGTGTATATTCATTTTAAGTTACATGAAATTCTTCTAGCTAATTACAAAGAACTGAATGCAAATGGACTGGCGGATGAAATTTTTCAACAAATCAAGGGCAATAACTCTAAGGAAAATTTACCAATAATGATAACTTGACAGTCATGATCTCAGTAATTGGGTGCTCATATTCATTTTATGTTTCATGAAATTCTACAAGCTAGTTACAAAGAAAGGAATGCGAATGGACGGTCAGAGTGAATTATACTGTAAATCAAGGGTAATAACTCTTAAGGAAAATTGACCAACTTAAACAAACTTGACGGGCATCATGACTTTTTTATTTTAAGTTGCTTAAAAATGTACCAGTTAGTAGAAAAATGGCTGCAGACGGAAGGACAGACAGAAATATTTAATAAATCAAGGTAAATGACTGTCAAAGGAAAAACACCTGACAGGCATCATCAAAGTACTGTATAGTTGTTCATATTCATAGGCGGATCCAAGGGGGGGCGGACCCGGCGTACGCCCGGGGCCCCCCTAAAATCGCCAGAACCTAGGTAATTTAATCATAGATTGGATGTAAGAATGATATGCAATTTTTTTTCGCTCGCTCCGCTCGCGTCAATAACACAATAATAAATTAATGGATTTTTACGTGAACTTAATGCTCTATGCAAAAAACAAAATATGGGGCTGATTGGTAGCATAATGCCAAACATCGGCTACAGAATTGCCGAGATTCTTGCACATTAAAAATGTCCGACAAGTCAGTAATACAGTTGACTTGATATTCTTATTAACCTGTCATTTTCATTAAAAAATAAGATATCTCAAAATGCAGCTGACGAATTCCGTGGTTATATTTAAAAAGTCACGAGGCAGAAAGCCACTGGTCTCCCTAGTCGCTGGATCCCAAGTATTTCACATTTCCTCTTAAACAAAACTGAAGCCCTGGAGTTCGCAGAGTATGCTGCTCAGATAGACATTGCATTTTTTCTTCATGACGAATTTACAGCAGCTATATATATATATCAGTGAATATTATCCAGTCGATAATCGTTAGTCCTGGCTATGCTGCTCATATAAACAACGAATTTTCTTGCTCGCTTCGCTCGCCTTAGAACTACGTAAATTCAATGAAAGCCGCCAAGTTTTGATTTACCAATGAGTTGGTTGGGTATGCTGCTCAGATAAACACTGATTTTTTTTCTAATTCTTACAATTACTACATCAGTGAATATAACCAAGTAATAAGGATGTGGTGTTTGCTGCTGAAATAGATAATTGCATTTTGTCTTGCTCGCTGCGCTCGCACAATCACTATCAGTTAATGTTGTCAAGTAGGGAATGAGTATGAGGGATATGCTGCTCAAATAATTAATTCATATATTCTTGCTCGCCTTGCTCTCACATTAACTTTATCAATGAATATTATAAGATAAAGAACGAAATTGTACGGAATGCTTCTCAGAGATACATTTTTTTCTTGCTCGCTTCGCTCGCGCATTTTCTTGGGGGGGGGGGGGGTATCAATACATGAATGTACGCCCCCCCCCTAACGCCAAATTCTGGATCCGCCCCTGATATTTATTTTGATTAAGTTCCATGAAATTCTACATGCAAGTTACAGAGAAATGGCTGTTGATGGCGATGCGTCTTTGTAAGCCGTATGGCCAGTCCACACGCACATTACCCCAAGTGCCGGAGTAAAAGTTAAGCATTACATAAGTTCAGTGAGTCACAATGTAACTATATAGACTTCACATAATCTTCCTTTTTTGCAAAAATAATCGCGATTATTGTACCTAGTTGCTCTATTCGCTTAATGCAGCCACCCCCCTGTCAAAAAGTATTAGATTCAGAATTTCTCGCACATTGCTGTTAAATTAATTCTGTTATACTGGAAAACGGGTTTTATCCTGTAATGTTGATATGGTCAGTGACAAACCGTATCTGCAGTTATAACTGAACTACCTTTTAGGAGACCCCTAAGGAATCAAATGATAATGAGCCAGAATATGGTTTTAAGAACAGGGTGTTTTTAGCGCTTTCTTGAATGACGACTAGAGCTGTCATTGATACGACCCAAGGCATATCGACGATTCCAATATATAGGAAGACAAGCATCGGCGATACATCGTTATACAGTTACACATATAGACAGGGTTCTCGGTAGGATTTTGAAGTAGGAGTCCCAGGACTCATTCTTAGCAAAATGTTGGAGTCCTATAATAGACGAACAAGAAACAGGCCTTTCAGTCAATGATCCCTTTTTAGCCATTCTACACTGTACATGTTGGGTATATATTCAGCTTTGAGATAGCACCTTTGGTTAGAGTTTAGACTTGACCCATTTTTACAATTTGTGAACTTACATTTTAACAGAGGGACTGTTTTGTGCAGGAAAAGGAGGATTTTAGGTGGTTCCATTCATTTACCCAGGTATCGGTTCTCGATATCGACATTACTCGGTAATTAAAACCCAATTTTCCGGATCCGGAATTTCACGGTCAGGGGGTTAGCGAGCAATAAGCGGTATAGCGGGAGTGTATATTTTTTTCTTTTTCAACGTTTAAACATGAAAAACATATAAAACAATTATTGCACATTATCATTAAACATCTTAATTTTATAAACTTTAGCAAGAATTAATCAATTATCTGAAAAAATGTTCAATATTTGAAATATTGCATTTTATTCTACACTGTCGCTTTCGAAGCTCGATACCGATGGTGAGAAAATATACGCATTTTTCAAGTTAAACATATTATTGAGGCAAAAATATTGTCAGCGAGGTCGTAAAATAATGTTGTCAATGTGTTCAAGTAAGACTTTATTCAAATTCTAATCTTTTGGCTAAAATAATCGCGATTTTTGTACCTAGTTGCTCTATACGCTATATCAGTTTCCCCCCTGACGTACATTCAGAATATCTCGCACATTATCGCTCAATTAATTCCGTAATCTCAGACAACGGGTTTTAACCGGTAATGTCGATATGGTGAATATTCTAAAATGTGAATCGATAATCGATTGGTTAAAAATATTGTTGATACCGCTTAGGTCAATGACAGCTCTTATGATGGCATCACACCGGAGGTCACATGGCAGCTACATACTGTAATGGACAGTCACAGCAGAGCGACAGATGAATACCGATCAACACGACAGAAACTTTGTTAAACGCGGGTCAACCAACACAGACCTTAACTGGATCTGAGGGTTCTTTGAAGGGTCTTGGGACATCTGTCACTTCTTCGGTCTTGTTATGTCTTTTTTTTCCAAAAAAACTTTCTTATAAATAATCATAAAAGCACTCATGAAAAGTTACATTGTTTGTATTTTGGTCAATTCTCATATTTTTCACGGAGATCTGTATTGACAAACCAGCAGTAGACAGTTGTCCTACATTATAAGATCAATTAACATGGTCATCTAACACAGAATGATTGTTGATAATTAATTCACAATAAATGGTTGGTTGGTTGATTGTTTGTTGTTGACAATTTGGGTACGAACAAATTTGGATACGCTTCGTTTATCAAACTTTATGATGCAAATTAGCATCGAAGGTTGATTTCTTTGTTTACCTACGCCAATTATGTGTATAAAAGACAGTTTTCCTTGTTTAAAACAAGTACTTTAATCGTATAAGCAGTTATTTTAACGATTGTAGGCTGTACTTACTTGACGGCAGTCGAATGAAACAACTTCTTCCGTTTGCGAGGGACAGTCTAAAATGCTAGGCAGTGGCTAGCCGTCCGGCACCGGACGACTAGACAGCGAAATTAGTCGTCCGTCATCGGACGACTAGCAAACGATACATGCATTGGCTAGGTAACTGTCATTCTATTTCTATGCATTAGGCATCCATAATTTCAGTTATTTTCTTGTGATACGTATCACATATGTTTCTACCTTGTAATAAACTACGAATTAAGCAAGACAAGTTAGTGCATTTATCTGCATCCATTTTGTGACCGGCCGTGTATCTCCGTATAATGTCCGCCATATTGGAAAACAAACAAAGTACGCACGTTAATTTGCCGAAGTAACACAAACAAAGCTATGGCAATTAATAATACTTTTCATTCGCAGTTTTAATAGCACATATATACAAAACAATACAATTACAATTGTATTTTTTTGTAAATTTTAAATACAATATACAATCAGGGAGTTTAGAATAGGACCTACCATGATACGATTCATAAACGGTAACATTGTTTTCACGCTATTATAAATAATAATAACCAGTGACATTCCAAACTGTCAATTACCTAACACAGCAATTTCATTTTTCAGAATGAAGTGAAGTCATATACTATCCCAATCCTCATAATACTGTAATTGAAACTACTACTTCTATTTCTAATGCCGGACGACTAATTTCGCTCCCTAGTCGTCCGGCGCCGGACGGCTAGCCACTGCCAAAATGCTAACCGACCGCCTTTATCTCGCGCGCTAGCATTCTTACCTCCCCTATCGCGTTTAATGTTGTGTAAGCTGGCCTTCGGTTATCCCAAGGAACATTTTTAAACATCATTAGAAAATAAAAGATAATTTATTAACAACAAAAATATTTGTTTAATGAGTTTGCCAATTCCATTCACGTCTTCAGAGTACCCCGAAAAAACACTTCCTGTACACACAAATCTCAATCGAACAGGGGTGACCAAATTTCGGATGGGTTAAAAACTCGCAACACGTACAATGCCGTCTTGGATTTTCTCGATTAGAATCCCTATTATTTTTGCAATACACCAATATGTGAGGCAGTTCCTTAAAAAATATCGAAATATCAGTCAAAGATTTGTTACCGATCATTTATGCTCAAAGCAAATTAGGGTTTGTTATGAACTGGAAACCCTTGAAGAGGACAGGAGACCAAGAAGACCGAATGGTGCAATGATGTATATCTTTCGGGCGCCAATCATAAAATAAAAGGCTATAGTTTCTACTCGTTTCGTGGACATACATTACAAATGCAGAAACTCGTTTCCACGTACCCAACGACATGAACGTTTCGAAAGGACAAGGCATGCTCTTTGATTTAATTATAAGTATTTGGATACTATATAGTACAATGTCTAAGATTTAGTTTTTATCATGAATTAAGTTATTATTCTTAATATATTGTGTCGTTGATATGGTGACCAATTTCTGAAAGGTAACCTTATTGAGAAAAACAGGGGGTGTTAGTGGTAATACACGGTAGTCACTTTTCTCCAAAAAGAAACATTCACAATTTCGGTATGTTGTAATAAAAAAGCAATATAATTCTAAAATGTGAAACAATTTTGAATAGTTTAGGTCAAACAATGATCAAATACTAAATTTGTGAAATGCTTGTTAACGTTATAATAACGTTATAAAGTCAAATAACATTTGAATGACGTTTGCGACGTCGCTCAAAAGTAGACGGGAGTTGTTAGTTTAAAGGTCTGTAACTTTGTAATTGGATGTTATATATTGCTTAAATTTTCAAAAAATGTTCGTAAAAGTCTTATCTTTCTAGCGCTATATTATCATGATTTTCATAATTTGGTAATTAAGTCCGGTTTTCTTGAAGAACGGCGGATATGTATATATAGCAATAAATATGTATTTATTATTGAAACCGTTGACTTCAAACAGAGCATGGTTTTAAACGATGGACGGAGTAAAGGAACTTTAAAATAGAGATGCATTTTAATAATTGTTATGCAAGTTTCAATTATTATATACACTTTATATAAAATAACATACATCAAAGCATGTTCGAGTAAATATTGTCATAGATGATCCACTTCTGCCACCTGGCCCCGATCTCCTTAAGGATCTCAATCTGAGTAAGATCTCATCTCAAATATTGGCATGTGTCTTAATTTTAATTTCCTTGTGAGGCTGGACTCAAAATTAGCTTCACTAAACAGAAATGTGATTCTGAGTTGATTACAGTAACCTTTCAAGAGCTGGGACTCTCTAATTTCGACTCTGATTTTGGGCAAAATCTCAAATTGAGTTGAGATTTGTACTTGAGATGGAGATGAAATCAGGGCCTGTTGTAGATACTGCTTTACTCGTAGATGGCTGACGCCCTACGCGGCTTATTTGACAGCGATTCAGGCAAAGGTAAAACATATAAAACAAGTCATTAAGAATTTCAAGCAATACAGAAATCCCCTACCGGTTTGAAGGCATTTTCAATGTTTCTGTTGCCATAGCAACCATGATTTTTGTCAGAATCAAAATATTTTAAGACATGCATAATCCCCTTATTGTCCCCTATCCACATACCAAGTTTCATAAACTTAGCTTGGAAACTGTTTCAGTTATGTCAGGATCCAGATTTTTTGACGGACGGACTGACTGACTGACGAACGGACGGAGGGCTAACCTTTAGTCCCATCCGGTCAAAAACCAGCAGGGGACTAATTAGCTGCATTATCGTAATGTGAAATTTGAACATCAGTACTCGGCCAGTTAACATAGTACTGTTATCTTATCAATGCATGTCGCCACAAGCAACTTCACATACCGATATTTGAAATTGAGATGCAACTAAATAGGAATTATTAGGCCGAAATGCGGCCATATTATCCGTGTGAGGCGTGTTGGCCATTATAACATTAAACCAAATAGCAAGTGTACATCACTATTGGCTGCACGTAACATGGTGAGACCAGCTGTAATAATTAACATCACTAACGAACATGCATCAGTTTTAACAGTCTATTTGTGAAATAAAAGTCATCGTCCAATATACGATTATATGTATACATACATGAAACCAAACTACAACACATGATAACATGTGACATGTGAATTCAAACAAAGTATCCAAAATCGTTACATTCAACTTCAACATTTCATAATACAAAAATGTAACATAATATACAATAATATTGATACATATCACAGACAAATACAGTATATACAGAGGGGTTACAACGACTATTTAAGACAACATCTATGATATGAAAAGTAGCATATGGTAAACGTAATTATCAAAGTGAAATACGTTTATTATAGTTACCCACAAGTCATATGCCAAATATAAGGCGAAACTAAACAGTGACAAGTGTGAATAGTACATACATTAATCAAAGCACCGAAAGCACAGAAGTTGTTCGAATGAATGCAGAGAAAGTATGAATTGAAGATGATGTAGATCTATCCGTTACATGTTTCTCCTACGCCTCCTGTAGAGTACAAAACATACTGCTACCCCAGCACAAAGTCCAACAACAAATACTACAATAATCACGACTTCATCTGAAACCAACATTTGCCATCATAAGTTTTATAGCATATTCATAGTGTGGATTATTAATTAAACTATTATGTGTACAAGTCTGATCTCTCTAAAAACTTGCATTCACAATTACCAACTGTTTTATTTTATTTTCTGATATTGCGGTGTCGGTGGTGTTTCTGAGATTACCTGGGTTTATTGCCTTATCACTCAGTCTACCAGCCACCGAACACTGTTATACCGGGCTACTGGGCGAGATTCATTGGATCTATATATTCTCGTATATACAGCAGTTATGTTCTTGAGAAGTTAAGAAGCATTCAGAGACAGTTCTTTGGGAACCCCCAATGAATTGCCACCGCACTCACCTGATTTAAGCCCGCTTGGCTTTTTCTTGTGGGGAATGTTGATAGAGCATGTGTACAACCACAGGCTCACCACAATCATTGAAATGAAACATTCGATTCGACAGGAAAATAAGCTTGTGTTACCTAAGCTGCATGCACCAGCGTCATGCATAATTTCAAACAACCTTTGAAACTCGTTTCAGAGAAAATTGTGGTCACATTGAGCGTTTGCTTTTGACAATGATACTATTGCTGAACATTCATTTTACGTAAGAACTAAACTTACAAATATACTTTGCAGATTACATGTGTTCTTTAATATCACAACTTTAAAGATACACTCAACCACTTTTCTAATTGGTCACTTTCAAATCCCAAAAACGTTTCACTGTGATCATAATGTTTGACGATATGTTGCACACAAACGTGTTATGCAATAGTCCTAACACTCAAATCATTAAAAATCAAAATCACGTGGCCATTCATGCGATAAAATTTGCATTTTGGCCATCAAATTATATGAACACAGTTAAAGGTATTTCGGGTTTGAAAAGTGACCAATTAGAAAAGTGGTTGAGTGTATTAAAGTAATAAGCATTTACTAATGTGAGGAATTAATGGCGTCACCCTGTACATACATGTACATGTATAGTGTTTGAGGCTTACAAAAGTCACAACTTACACCAATGCAGTCCTACTGTTGTACCACTCTCACAATGATAGCTCCCCCCTGTTGGTCCATCTGAACAACAACACTCTTTTCTCTTTTCACAACAATTTTCATTTTCTGAAAATTAGGGATGACTTAAATAAAATATGTCAATTTAAAAAAAAATGCAATAAAATTACCCTCCACGAACGAAATAACGTCTTTTCCCGCTAATTGGCCATAAAACATTGACGCTGTTTTATCCAAGCACTTACGGAAAGTTGCAGAGTTAAACTGGATATACTATAAATAAATAATAACAGGAAAGTAAACATGATGCAAAAGAAGTCCAAAATATTCAAAGGTCACCGGAAACAACCATATACATATTCATCCAACCCCCTTTGTCTTGCTTTTGAAAAAAATAAATAATACATGAATGAAATTGACGCTAAATTTAAACAGTGACTGGCAACGCTATATAGGTGTAAAAACAAGTATTTTCTGTTTTGTCGAACCTACGTTCAAAGCCCAATCGTAAAAGCTCGGCCATTTCCGTTTGTCTGCGGCAAATAAACCTCGTGTCTAACTGTAGTAATACACCAAAGTGGTTAGTCTGAGACCAGCTACGTTTGCATGAAAGTAACAAATGATGTATCCGTCAATAAGATGGTTATTTTTTCTTTCCCTATCAGTTTTCTTATTTTTACGACCAAGTGAAGCCATATCATGACAGAAAACCAAATATTTGCACAAGACATTGATACGTGTGTCAACTGCTAGGACCCGTATAAATGACACTATTTAGGGCGACGATGGTCGCTGATCAGGTGGCCTGTATGCTAAAAGGTCCTTTTGAAGAAAATGTATTTGCATACCTTTGCATACAGTTTGTCCACATGTAAGGCTTTCCTGAAACAGAACAAAATACATTTACCTATAATATGCATTTATGTTTCCGCGTACTTTTTGATCCTCCCTCGTACATGCTACGTTTAAACGTTATTATAAACTGCAGAGCGACGTAAATGGCCTGATACTGATTAACATTCTAGGGTACTTATGGATGTTCAAGATGCTTTACCATGACGCCTCGGTTAACCATAACGTATCGGTATGTTATTTTACCAAAAGAACCTGCTGTATATATAATACGCGTTAAACATAATCAAAACAAGAGATGTTAGTAAAACACGTATGCCCCCATGGCAACCCAATAGTAAAACAATGGCAAAGGTCACAGTGACCTTGACATTTGACCTCGACATCAATATATGTTATCTACTGTTGTTGACCAACCTCAATGTAAATGTTGAATATGCTAGGGCAAAGGGATATTGAGTTATTGAACGGAAACCATTTGAATAGTCAGGAAGGGTGTAGGTCACAGTGACCTTCACCTTTGATCTACTGACCTCAAAACCAATAGGGGCCATCCACTGTAAATGACCAAACTCCATGTAAAGTTTGAACATCCTAGGCAAAAGCGTTCTTGAGTTATTGAACGGAAACCATTTGAATTGTCAGAAATGGTAAAGGTCACCTTGACCTATGACCTACTGACCTCAAAATCAATAGAGGTCATCTACTGCTGATGACCAGCCTCCATGTAAAGATTGAAGATCCTAAGGCAAAGCGTTCTCGAGTTTTTGAACGGAAACCATTTGGCACGACCGACAGACCGACTGACAGGTGCAAGGTGATATACCCCCTCATAAAAGATGGGGGGCGCATAATAATGTAGTTATTGACTATACTGTAAAGTGAATCGCTGCATTTATTAATTTACTTGGTTAGCAGTCTGTTTCGTCACGGCGGAATTCCCCGCGGGCGCCACTACACAATTGGACAGAGTATGGGCAAGGCCATGTTCTAAAGGTGAATTTATAAATGCATCGTATATGTAAATCAAACAAATTTACGTTCGCAACATGGAAAAGGTTGGAAAAATATTTTAAACATGTAAGACTCATGTTTGCACAGTTTTATAGATGCAATAAACAGACAGAACGGCTTGAAATTGAAAGCCGCTCATCGTGTGGATCCTTAAGCCGAGAGACGAGTTGATCGCATGCACTGTCCTGGTTAGGAAGCTGGGTTAACTAAAAGGTATGCGCGCTCATAACAGGAATCAGTATTCAATCTAGATATAATCGTTTCCGATGGATAATGACGGTAAAGAAAGATTGATTGCAGTTTGTTGGAAGTACATATACAAACACCAGGGTAAAATATAGCACTGACATCGTTGGATACATCAGATAGAAACCTTTGAGCAGTGATAATTAAATACAAACAATCGGAAAAAAGGTTCACTTAAATAAAATAAAGTTAATTATACAATCAAGCATCCAATACTTACCACATAGGCAAATGTAACTATGCACATCAACAGAAAAAATCCATAGGAAATGATACCCATTATCTGGTTTTGTATGTAACTCCACTATCCAGAACTTGGTTTAATCTGTCTAAACACACGCTGCAACAAGTTGTGATACATACGGGGAGGGACATTCGTATACTATCACATGTGTACTAATGTCCTCGTAGATAACAAAGGTTATCTGTAACCACCAAATCAATGCGGGTCACGATCCTACTTAGGTTACATTTTTGTTATTTCTCTTTTTACAAACTACATGAAGTAGAAGTCTGCATGCTCGTAATTAATAATCCGGAAGTGAAGAAAAAATCATCAACATCCATTTTTATGTAGTCAAGTTCCATTTCTTTCAGCTTTGATGGTAAAATATAATTGAGCCGTTCTCCAGGAAAACCGGACTTAGTGACAAAATTACGAGAATCATGATAATATATCGTTAGAAAGACGAGAGTCTTATGAACAGTTTCTGAAAATTTGAACAAATTGTTACATACATTTACCAAGTTACAGACTTTTAAAACTAACCACTCCGTCTATTTTTTGAGTGACGTCACAAACGTCATTTAAACGTTTTTTGACGTAACGTTAACAAGCATTTCACAAATTCAGTAATTGATAAATTCTTGACGTAACCTTTTCAAAATTGTGTCACATTTTAGAATTATATTCTTATTTTAATAAAACATGTCAATATTGTTAGTGATTGCTAATAGAATAAAGTAGCTACTGTTTTAAACTATTTACCCCTTGTTTTTCTCATTATGGTTACTTTTCAGAAGTTGGTCACCATAGCAACGACAGAAGTTATTTTAACATAATTTAAAAGAAAAAGAAAACCTAAGAGATAATAATGTTTTGTCCAAGTACTTAAACTTAAATCAAAGGACATTATTTTTTTCTCATTTTAGACACTTTTCTAAATCTTAGTTCATTATTGCTATATAATGTCACTAAGCCCGGTTTTCCTGGAGAACGGCTCAATTTCTTGTGTGTTTTTCGGGTTTGATCACAAGTTGCGACATACCGAAGTCATTAATAAATGGCAATTCGGGGAATCAATACATGGTACTGTTATCTTTTAATAATGCACACCCCGTGTACCCCGATAAGACGTGCTAGCCTGAATACTGCTGTGTTAGCCTACCGCAAAAAATTCAACATTCAAGAGATTAGGTATTTTGTGCCTGTTTCATTTATTTCGTGTCTACACCAGTAAAACGAAGAACGTGTACATGTGCAGTGGTTCTTCCTCGACACGAAGATGTGTTTTTTTTTCAATCACAAACGTCACATTATATTTTAAACTTAATAAATGTGTCAAATAGTCAGCAGTTTGGTCTTTAAAAAATAATTAAAAATACTTATAGACAGCGGAGAACGCTCAAATTTCATGAACATGTAGTAAAATAATAGTAGCATATTTCATCATATTGATGTATGCACTGGCATCGGTATCTTTCTAAAAAATGACAGGTTTTCCGCGCTTGGTGGCATAAAATGGATAGTGCACGAGTTATACCGTAGATACTGCACATGTCCACTGTAAAACAATTATTATACTGCCTGTGTTGTCTGTTTTAATACTTGTTTCATGGATAAATGCAGGCCTGGAATAGATAATTTAACATTTTCATGGGATGAAATCTACATAGTTATTACTAGAGATAATAATATAATAATATTGTTCGGCATCATTGTTACCTGTAAAATCACAGGTGTCAGTATCGTACTGTAAGTCTGTCTACTTACGGGTAGAATCTACGAGTAGAATCTACAAGCAATTACATAAATCGAGTAAAGAGCGCATTGAGCTACATGTTATCACCATGAGGGTTGAAGACATGAGAAGCCAGATTGTTCATTCTATACAGAGCGTCTGCTTGATCCGCTCATGCGAACCCAATATATCACTTTTCGTTAATTACTTTCCACGTCACTTTACTTGCGAGTAGGACTATATGTGTATTTTGAAACCACTAGTCCCCTAGACATAATAACCCCTACTAACAATGCTCTCCAAAAATGTAAAAGAGAAACCCCGCTGTATGTTGTCTTGAAGTACTAACAAGCCCGCTCATGATTGAACGATGCCTATCGGCCTACCATCTACACATTTATTCGCATGAATATTGATAATATTATATAAAAAAAACATTGAATACATGTGTCCGGCCTATTCCGTATACAGTACACCGGCTATTGCTAGTAAGGTGAGTAATGTTATCCATTTTCGCAACCTTCAAGTGCACAACAGGGTAAGTTCAGAGACGCTGTTTTGTCTTTCTGTGTGTGTTGAATGTAAATTATATACAAAAGTATCTACCGGAAAACGACCAGGGACTGCTTAAAAGGGCATTTAAAAGACCAAACTCGTATCGTTCCTCACGCAAAACATATGCTCGGTCTGTCAAATAAAGATGTTTTTGTTTATATTCCTCGTTAAGCTACACAATTTGAATCGAGCAAAAGAACATCCCAGTGACCAAGCATAATATGTTGTTAATGTTTTACCAGGAACGGAGTCATAAATAACGGTGCATTTTGAGAATTTTAGTATTGCATTAGTATTGCTCACTGTTGTACAGAGTATTGCTGTTCAGTGTACGGAGTATTGCTCACGGAAATTTAGTAAATGCTAGGTATAACCAGATATATTTAACCTGCAGGTTATATTGGATTGCCAAAAGTAAAATGACCATGGAGGGGCACGTGACATGTTCTCGATGGTTTACGATTTCAAAAAAATATATCCAAAAAAGAAGCATTTTGTAAGAATGTCGTGAACCAGACTATTCCATTATTCCATGCGGATAACATCGGTCTTTATCGCATTACAATAGTTTATTTACCAAAGAAATCAGAACTATTCCGAAATTTCACTGTGAACGCGAGACGACGAATCTAAACAGCAGGTGTCTGCAGCTGCATTATCATCCCGGTCATTAATAAATATAGTGGGCGATGGACTACATCCCGTAGAGAACACATCGCAAGATTAACAGAAACATGGTATTGATACATGATAAATGTTTTTCTAATTATTTTTAATTTGTTCATTCGTTCGGCACATACATTTAACACAACCAAATAATTGGAGGATATTTGTTTGTTTAAACTGAATACGATTTATATCTCATCATGGCATTTGTTGTTAGATTGATCGGTATTGCTACATGTATTGGAATTATTTTGACAGAAACATAAATTTAAACTTACACCGGAATAAATTCGAATTGCATCCAAACTGCAAAAAAACACATCATAAACAATACAACTAAGTTATCAGCCGCAGGAAACTATTTGACTTGTATTTATTGGTAACTAACTCAATGTTGTATTTTGTGTATTTGTAATTTCATTAGTGTAAAACCATATTTATGAGCCTTGATAATGTCGTTACATTTTGTTAACCTCATTTTTTTCATGTAATCATGAAATGAGAGAATAAAAGGTATTTGATTTGACAAAACTTCTAAATATTGGTCGGATTCTGAACGGTTAGTCATATAACCAACATGAACTGAACCATTGCATCCAGATTAAATAAATTGTGGAAAAATCTTAAAATATTAATTTACAATTACTTCATCTTCCGATCAGGTATAAAACTAGTTTACGGTCCCACGCGTAAATAAAGTATTCGCGTGTTAAAGAAGTCGTACAGGAAATAAAATGGATATGGTCTCGTTTCATCTTCTTTTGTTAATTGTTATTTTTTAGATTATATCTACAAACGAGGAAGGCGGAAACTATATGTGCTAATAAATATTTCAATCAACCTTTGTTGACAAACTTGTTCTTTTAAGATATGTGCTTATCGTAAACCGCCTGGGACATCTTACTTATATTGTACTTTTAAGTAATAGTATACTTGAAACTTCCTGGTTGCGTGCACCCATCCCATTGGTCAATCAGTTGTAAAACATATCTTCATTGACTGGCAACCTCAATTTTTATTTAGAATATTTTCATGTCAATTTAGTGAATTATTTACTCTTGAGCCTTTATGAACACAAAGATGTAGGTGAGCCTTCTTGCAGTTGAATGGCAACCACCGACCGGCTCTAGCGTGCATCATATATAATGCAACATAAAGGATCTGCAAACTTGTACTAATGTTGTCTACATAATTATGTTGAAATTGGAGAGTGTAAAAACTACATGTACATAACACATGCTGGAATGACGAATTCTGAGGTGGGTCCCTCAAGATTTTAAATGTAATACTGTATATGTACACAAGTTTGAGATATACTTATTTTAACTATGATATGGACGCTTTTTTGTATTGTTCAAAATTACAATCAATACATACACTCAGCACTCAAATATTCGAATTCACTCTTCTGAGGTTCATAAAAATAGTTATAATGTTAAATTGGTACTAAGTATTATTTTTGGTTGATTTCCTAGTTTAATAAGAGTGAGCTAATGTGCAATACTCTGTATGTAGTAAATATCAATACGCTGTACACGCACTTATCTACATTTGTATTTTGGTGTGTATCTTTGTTGAAGTTCAATCATTTTTTTCTGAAATTTGGACTTAATGTAACATAACTCATACGCTACCATGAGTTATGTAAGCTTGACTTGACAATTTTGTAGTTGGTCAATGTTAAGTATGATGATTTAGACAAGTTAGTGTGGCCTAGGGTCTTCTTGTTCATAATATATTGAAAATGTAACATAACTCATACGCTACCATGAGTTATGTAAGCTTGACTTGACAATTTTGTAGTTGGTCAATGTTAAGTATGATGATTTAGACAAGTTAGTGTGGCCTAGGGTCTTCTTGTTCATAATATATTGAAACCTAATCATTATTTGCACTGAATATGTCTGGACCATTTCCTGGTGTATTTTGCCTATATAAATGAGATTTTGTATTACTATGAATCAGTTGAAATTGGAGCTCTGAGTGACGCTCGGAAGTATGACTTGTATGTACACTGCAACTGAATAAACTGTAGAACTGAAAAGGTGTCTTTGAGTCTTAGCCCATTATGCTACATTAAGACATTAAAGTTCAGTATATTATTAAGTAGAATGCCCAGTTCAAACGCATTTAAAGTGTTGTGGGCAAAGTTTGCGTGTGAGCAGCGGACAATAACTGAGTAATTTGAACACTTCTATGAAAAATACCTGTTATAATATGGCGTACTATAAAGTTATAAAAATATCCGAATACATGTACATTAAAACCTAGTTGAGATGAAGAAAGTAGTCGTCTCTGAACTAATCCCAGTGAACACTATAATGTCGCGAAAATCGATAACATTACTCCCATTCACTAGCAATATCCGGTTTACGGTATACCGCAGTGGAAATACATGATGTATAATTATATAATAGCACTTACGTTACATTTGTCTCATAATCAGACATTTTTGCAAATGGCAGATTTCATACAAACGGAGATGACATGAGGCGTTCAACAAGAGGATAATTGAAAGGATAAATCCCGTTTGTTGCGTGTTTTGTTGTTGTCTGTTATGTTACGTTTAGTTACCAGTTTTCGAGGGCCTCTTTCAGCAATCAAGCTACCCTTCGACATTTAACTTCCCCTAGGCATTGGGCTACCTAAGGAAACCTGCGCTCGAGTCCTAATATGGAGACTACTTCTCTCCTGGTTTGTGTGAAGACAACATCGAGATGCGACGACCAAGTCTATCGAACATGAACAAACACCACCCTCGCAGGTACCAATTCACAGCTTGGTCGAGTTGAACATTATTGGTTAATTTTGCTCCGAGAAAATGAGCAGTGGCGCACACGGAAATTGAACCCGGACCTATATATCTCCAATCGCGTGTCCTACCTGTAGGCACCACAGTGAGTTTCGTGCCCAGCTGTTTCCGTTTAGTCCTGCATTCCCTGTCCGATCTGTCATTATCATATCGAAAATCCGCTGAATAGCTGCAGTACACTGAAAGTAGCCTTGCCGCATTTGTTTTCTGGATTCCAGTTTGATGTCTAGTGGAAGACAAACATTAAATAATTTTGGGAATGGAAACTAGCGAGTTGTTAAATTGAGTGTCAGTGACTTCACTGTGATATATTAAGCGTTTACGAGTTTCTCATAAACGCTTGAACAGATAAGCTGCGATCTAACCCACGAAAATGGTTTCTTTATATTTGTTAATTCAGAGTACTGAAACTTCATGGTACTTATTGGATACTAATTCGTGAAACGGGGCGTCAATGTGATTTTAAAATGTAAGGTTCAAACTGCAAACCACTTGTAATCAAGCGACGTACTAACTTATTAGACCGCTCAGCCATTGCAACAACCCCTAAAAAGGTTTCGTAACCAGGATCAATGTGACTGCATTACACCACACCGATAATTGGTTGATACAGACAAGATCTTTATACTCTTATTGACAATTTTGCTATATGTATGTTTACGTCTATATTATCTAGGCCATATTTTTATAAGAATGGTTAAAGGTATCTTTACATGCCGATTTGCTTTAAATAAATGGTAAATTTATAAAAAATAACACTCGTTACATAAACGGAAAATGCTTAAATAGCGCTTCTGTGAAATAAAAAGCAAAGAACGAACGTATTTGATATATACGTCCATGCGAAGATACCTTGATATACGTGTGGTGTAACTAAGAAAATGGTACACGGGATTTAGACAGTATATTATATGGGGATTTATATTAAATTCAGCAGATCAATGCAATTAAAACTAAATACATGTTTAATATAGATAGACAAGAATTGTTGTATGAAAATTGTGTCGTGAAAATGTTGTTTTCAGTCCTAAAACATTAAAACTGTGAGCAACAAGGGCAGTATTCATCTACGACTCGGGCAGTATCTAGACAATTTCACCATATAACTCGTGCACTATCCATTTTATGCCACCAAGCGCGGAAAACCTGTCATTTTCAAGAAAGATAATGATACCAGTGCATACATCAATGCGAATAAATATGCTACCATTATTTCACTACATATTCATGAAATTTGAACTTTCTCCGCTGTCTATAAGTATTTTTAATTATTTTTTAAAGACCAAACTTCTGACTTTTTGACAAATTTATTAAGTTTAAAATATAATGTGACGTTTGAGATCGAAAAAAAACACATCTTCATGTCGAGGAAGAACCACTGCACATATACACGTTCTTCGTTTTACTGGTGTAGACACGAAATAAATGAAACACGCACAAAATACCTAACCTCTTGAATGTTGAATTTTTTGCGGTAGGCTAACACAGCAGTATTCAGGCTAGCACGTCTTATCGGGGTACACGGGGTGATGCATATCACCACAAGATATTTCGCTTACTGATATTTGAAATGGAGATGTAAATAAATAGGGATTGTTCGGTCGAAATGCGGTAAAATGATCCATGTGAGGCGTGGTGGCTATTATAATATAAATCTAATTGCACGCACGTGTACATCACTGTTGGCTGCACTTAATATGGTGAGATTGACACAAGAGGAACGGAGACCAGCTGTTGTGTTTCAGTAATAATTAACTTCATTAACGAACATGCATCAGTTTTAACAGTTTATTTGTGAAACAAAAGTCATCAGCCAATACACAATATGTACACATATAACCATTATTTCTTAAACAAAACATTTTTTATAATATCTTAGAAAGGTTTATAACATGGGACATTGACCACACAGTCACTGAGGTGCAGTTTTTAATAAATATTTCAATAATACTGGTGATATTTTTTTTTACATAATCAGAAACTAGAGAGCTTCGTCTTTAATTTGATAGCACTATTATTATAATCCGTCTGCAAGTAAGAAAATAAACCCATAGGGCGGAAAATCACTTTATTTTTTCTTGTTTATCATTGTCGTTTCTATTGAATGCACCTATGTGATTGACTGGACACCGTGGTATACATTTCATGGTATAACTTTTTAACTACACTCAGTCGCAAAAGAAAGTATACATTGTGCATAAATGAAATTATATCGCCGGGGGTTTACAGAAACAGTCATAGTGTTAATATTTACTAAATAGTATGTTTATCTGACATTTTAAGACCAAGCGACAACATGTCAACAAATACAATACTGCACAAACAGAGTCATAGCTTCGGAACTTGAAAAATCAAATTCACACAAATGGTCGAACTCTTAACACAAATGTGTACATGGTGCATTTACCCATAGCTCGGTCAATAGGAACGTGATCTTGCTGAAATTTTCAACATATGTAGCTTGAATATTTGGCATTACTATTCAATCGAATTTGTTACATCTGGTTGTAACAAACAGAATAAAAATGATGACATCAACGTCAGCTAATGTCACACATTTGCCACGGTGTGTTCATCGGGCGTTTGTCAATTTTGTAATGCAGCTAGATGCCCGATTTGCTGATAAGGTTCGTTTTCAAGTGTATGTACTTATCACGGAGACATAAATAGGGAAAACAAGGTTTACAACAAAGCCCAATTCAGGTTTAGAACTTATCATCTCATAACAACAACTTTTGTTCACATGGTTACCTCCCCTTGACCAAGCAAAATGACTAGTTTATTTTACAAAAATCACAACCACCATGCTGTTCAGTGAAAATTCGCATTATTTTGAGTGTTTTGTTTAATTTGACGATATACCTAGTCAAATTTAAGATACATAAACATAATTTGCATCACTGCGTAAATGTCTCGTACATTTTACGTCGGGGGCGAGCATATTAAATATTGAACATTTTTGTTAATTCGATTTTCCAGGTACCGACGCTGTTGACTTCATTTGTGGGATATTGTGTTTATTGACATGTTATTTATTGATCTTAAAATGTCAGATAAACATACAGTTCTGTTAAAACAAAATTTCGTTTAGTTCTGTCAACGCCAAAGGATACAATTTTAAAGAATGAACAATGTATACTTTCTTTTGCGACTAAGTGTAGTTGATCAGTTTCGACGGAATTTTGCATGGGGGTAGTTCTAACGATGTTGTCTATGAATGTAATTACTTTATGAAGATACCGAAAGCCAATTCTTGTTTTGATACCATGAAAATCTGACCACTTAAGTACAAATGCACCTTTCTAAGATAAAATAAATTTTAATCTTTATAAATGATACAGTTACTTGTGCTCCGGCTCATACATAATACCATAATATACAATAATATTGATACATATCACAGACATATACAGCATATACAGGGTGTTAAAAAAGTTCTCAATGTTTAAGTTTCAATAGTTTATTATTCTGACGCCAGAAGAATGTAAAATGTTCGGGTTAAATTCCAGATGCTTCTACCTAGGTTCTAATCTCACTGGTATTGAATGAAACCATTATAGTAAGAAAATGAAATTTTGAGGACAAACCTTTTTATCACCCTGTACAGAGTGGTTATGGAACAACATGAACAGCGACTATCTTAGACAACATCTATCATAAGAAAAGTAACAAATGGTAAACGTAGTTATTCATTTCGCTTGTTATGTACGTGTAGTTATTTATTTGGAATGTATATGTTTATCAAAAGAAGTATACCAATGAAAAAAAGAAACAATTATAAATTTGTGATTGTCTATGTAAATATTTCTAAAATAGAATAGGATCTACATTTTATAGCAAATATTTAAATATAATCATATAATGTAAACAGTTTTATATATACTCTTTATTTCCACCGTTAAGTGATTTGCATATAATATATGAACATTTATACATTTAGAATACACAATCTACAAAATATTAACAATTTCATACATTGAAAATCTGAAAACATATTGTTATATAATGCCAGAATATAGATGGTACTTGTGTTACTTATAAACAAAACACTATCCTCAGTTTTATAGAAACAAATGACAATGTGACATTTTCAAATAGTATACTGGTTCCGGTTTTGTGGGGTATCTTACATATTTGTAAATATAAGTGTCTTATCTGGACATTCAGCAAAAAAGGTCGGTTATTTCATTCCAAGTATTATTGAAATGGCTGACGGTGTGATTTTTAATAGCTATTTCTTCTAATATATTGTATTGATACCTAATATAGTGTTTAGCGTACTGAATGGTTGGAACTGTCTCTTTTAATCTGCAGTTATATATATATCTTTTAGTGTAGTAGAATAAGAGATTTAATGCTATACAGTTTTTGTGCCGTATTCCTAAAATATTTTTTTCTCTATTGAGATGCTTGGTTACAACGGCATTATGCAAAATCATATGTTTAAAAAAACTTGTTGTTATTGGGCATTGCCAAACTAAATGTTAAATTGTTTCCTATGATATTTTACAAAAAGAGCAGTTTTCACTTTGCTTAATGTTTATTTTAAATAAAAATGAATTAGTTCCGAGTACTCTATCTATTATTCTATATTGGAACCACTGGATATTGGAATCCCTTGTAATTTCAAGGGGTATAGCAAAGATCGCGAGCCAGTCTTTATCATTAAAGCTAATATTTATTTTCCTTTCCATTTTGATTTGCACGTAGGCGCCAATTGAGATTGTGTCATTGCGTCGTACATAGGTTGCGTACCTTTTTTAAATATTAGAATGTCTTTGTAGCACGGTGGAAGGAATGGTTTAGTAAGCACTGTATTATATTTATTTTTGTGTTCTCACAAATATTTAGTAACATAAATTTTTACGCCATAAAATTGAATGAAGTTAGTTTGAAGACTAAATTTTTGGTTGAATTCCTCAAAACTAAGTAAGTTACCCTCCTCATTTGCAAGATCTCCTATTGTTTGTACTTCAGCGTCAAACCAGGTTTTATGATGCCCTGCGGAATCGTCACATGAGAGATGCGGAACGTTGGTCAGAACATACAAAACGTCTCCTACCACTTGTCATCGGTCCCCATCCACTCAAATGGGACAAGATAGGCATTGTCATAGAAGTCAGACAATTTGACCAATACGTGATTAAGGTCGACGGATCAGGACGTGTCACTTTGTGCAACAGAAAGTTCCTAAGACAATATGTTCCTGTTAACAAGCTGTCAGCACGTTTAACGATTGACAATGACATTATGTTACGGGTACTCCTACAGCTCCACTACCTAACACATCTAGTCGTCGCTATCTGGTATTAGATAACCACATGAGCCCAACACAGATCTTGATGTTCCTGTAGAGACACGCCGGTCTACTAGCAACATTCGGAAGCCTGAATAGCACAAGGATTATGACACTTCCACACGAAGAGATAGGACTGTGAAAAAGAGACATTTTAAGTCATAGGAGATTTTTTTCAAAAACGAAGGTTTTGAAAAAACATCTCCGAGACGTCTGAGTTTGGCTTTTTTCCTAAATCAGCAGCCTATAAATGTCGTAGAGGCCGTACCGATTGTCTTCCCGGCAATCGTAACTACTCGGGTCTTTCCGTCATCGGCCGAAATTTCGCCCCACTAATAGCTGAAAAGGTATGGATTTCCGGTTTTTGGGTTGGTTCCCATACGCTTCTATAGAACGCTATAGTACGACGAGACTCAAGACAGTCTTCCGGTCTCATCGAAGAGCCGCAGTGACGTACGAGAGTAGTTATGATTGGTACGAGGATTCAACCATTATTGTAATCTCAAATTAGTTGAAGACAATTCGTAGCTGTACTTCTATATTTTTTAGGTTTTCTGAACATCTGCAGATTTCAAATTACGCTATACGAAATAAATAAATAATCCCGGGTCCGGAGCGATAGTCAGGTAACAGGGGAAGTAACTCAACATTCTACGTGATTGCATTCGTCTGAGTAGCCGACCATCGATTACACGATGTAAGTACTTGTTAAGCAAGGAAAATCGTGTTTAATACTCGCAATTAGCATACTTATACAATAAAATCAACATCCGATGACGTATGTTGTTATTAAAGGTTTGGTAAGTACAACTTTCTACAAATTCCTGTCGTACCCGTTCCTATTCGTACCTAGGACCGAAATTATTCGTCCAAGTTTCATTAGTTTGTACCAAAACAAAATGTAAAGACTCTTTGACAATGTTCCGTCTGTATCATGTGTATTGTGCTTTGGATAGCAATGTTTATGAGATAATTGTAGTATTGTGTACAGGATTAAATTACTGATAGGGGAGAAATGTATTTGGCCAGCTTGACCAGTTTTCAATTTTTTCAACTGAGCCGCTACAGTGTATACTGTATGCGTCCGATACGTTTGACTAATGCCTGGATAGCTCAGTTGGTAAAGTGTTCGCTCTCTTAGCATCTTGCCTATAGTCTAACCAGCATGATGTGTGTATGCCTTCACAATAACATTGTTTAAACCACAATTGTTTTGTGCATGGTTTTCAGAAGTGGAGGTTGGTGAGTCGGGCTTCGTCATCAGTGCCGATTGAGGCCTCTTTAGTTTGGTATTAATTTAGTTTTAATTTCCCACTACTTTAAGTGTTTTTGAAGTTCCCGTGCCCCGGCAGAGATTCAAACCAGGGACCTCTGGATCGGTACTAAGTTGAGAGCGCTTATCACTCGACAACTGTTCCACCAAAATGTCTGCCATGAAAAGTGAAATTTGAAGACTGCATCGGCAAAGTTATGATCTACTTATTTCAATTCATATTCACCTTATCGACATTACCGGATAAACATGCGTAATTTCAAAATATATAGGAGCCATGACTAAAACCCCTTTTACAATTGTCGTAGGAATGTTTTCGTCGCACAAGGCTTATGGATTTACATGGAAATGTACCAATTTGCATCTGGAAAGGGTGTGACAGCTCAACGATGCATTTTTGGGAACTATCGTGCGTCCGCCACACAACAGACAGACGTATGATGGTCGCAGGTCATAACAATTGACGCGCGAAAGCCTTAAGATGAACAGTTGTAGCACGTCCGTCGTACGATAAAAGCATTGTCAAACTATTAGCTGGTTTAAAAAATAAGTTTCAGCAGCTGGGTATAATTAATCAAAACGTCCAACCAAACTCTTTATTTTCAAATAATAATAAATATTTGCAAATAGGAACTTGCTAAATGCTAGTATTAAACTGAAATACATGTCATTTTAATTAGCGGGGGTGATCAGAATGACATACATTTGAACAACCTCAGGTCTTTCAGCTCTTTGAATCCTGTTTACCCTTAAGTACATGACTGTAGTTAAAAGGTATACATGTTTCTTTATGTAAACTGTACATACATAGATACATACAATCTACATTAATTTATTAATTAAGAAAGAAAAAATCTTCTTTAAAGGCCATGCCTTAGTTCATATTATTAAACAGTTATGTTAATATAACCATCATGTTTTTGAAGTGATTTTATACCTAAATCTTTACCATTGACATTCACATAGACAATGTGCTAGTACATGTACATGAATATAGCAAAGACTTGGGGGAGATAGAGGAATACCAAACCATGTAGTGTTTATTCGTATAAGTAATCGTTTGTCATTTGTATGTTTCAGACTGCGTTCAGTGGTAATAAACAATAATCTTATTTACTAACAAAGAAATGATCCAGACAAAATCGGATGGACGCATGCACTTACGCATACACGCACTAACTTACGGACGCACTTACGCACGCACAAACACCAAAAGTGGCGATTAAGTCTCGCTTACCGCAAGCGGGCTCGACAAAAACTCACAATGCACTTCATTTGTAGAAAATATTTTCGTGTTTCATTTTTTATAATTCTATCCCATGCATTTGATTACAAATTTATATTAGTTGGCAATCAAATGCAAATACACAAATACGGTAGGTTTTTAATCTTCAATATTTATGTACTAAGGTTCCTGTCTTTGAAGCCGATGATTTTTACGTTTTCAAATGTTATCCGGCCTAAGTGAACCCAAACTACCCTGTTCGAGGCTTATAAAGATGTCTTTCCTTTAATAAACCGCCGCCAAACAAATTTGCTTTCATCACTGCACTAGTTGTTTTGGTTAAAACGTCATGATCAGGTTGAGTCACTGAATCCGCGCGATTCGGCCATCAACCAATGGGACGATATCTATGTGTGCATTGGCTATACATGGTATACCCGGATATAAACTGGAGATGAATATTTATTCAGTCAGAAGAAACGATCGGGTACTGTTTTATCAAAGCACTTACGGAAAACTTAAACTTACGTTCAAATTTAAATTCTTTATAATATGTTTACAATTATAAAGCGTGATAAATGGAGATGCAATACTAATAATGATTCAGTTAATAAACTCCAACAAACCATATCCGTCACCAATTTGCAGTTGTTAAAGAACTATAAAGATTTTAAATTTTAGCGTAAGTTTAGGATTTCCGTAAGTGCTTTGATAAAACAGTATCCCTGTCATCATTGCTTTATTTCTGTTGTACACAATTTAAATGGTGAAACGTTAATAAATAAATAACGTGTTTGATCTACAGGACATATTTCATTTCATGCCTCAAGTACAATAATGCGTTAAAATAACTTAAGCCTTAAGCTTTTAACCGGGCAGGGCTTGTATTCATAGTGGTATCTGATGACTCGTATTAGTAAATGTAATTTAGTTATAAATCTACTGTAGCCAGCTGACATTTTAGTTATAAATCTACTGTAGCCAGCTGACATTTTAGTTATAAATCTACTGCAGCCAGCTGACATTTTAGTTATAAAATTAATCTACTGTAGCCAGCTGACATTTTAGTTATAAATCTACTGTAGCCAGCTGACACAACCACTGTTCTTGGTAATGCGGGCACTTCGTTGGAATGAATTTGTATTCGTTTTACTTGTGTTGATTTATTCCGACTCGGGTAATCTATTTATAAGAACGTCCATCAGGGAATTTGATCCCAAACCGCAACAAACTACTGAGACTTTATAGCACCGTTACTAGGCGCTAACTTCCGGGACTGGTTGATTCATTGTAAGATTAATATAGCAGCCTATACTGTCAATTAGAATATTAATCCAATATAAAAGTGTTTATCTTTCATCTCTTTACTGGGGAGTCAATCATACGATGTGTCCCGTATGTTTTGGAAAGCATTGAGTCGACTGTTTACTGAGCAGTAACTTAAAAATGTAACACGAGACAATACTTGCCCATACAGATTCCCAGTAAACGCAATTACACAACGCTTTAGAAAAAAATCTAGTAAAGTGCGCCTAGGCTAACGAGAAAGTCGGGAAAATTTGGTATATTCCACACAAAGGTGGATTACTCAGATTTGCACGATTTATCAATGATGTTTTGAGTACAATACTGACCTTATAAGGCTTATATGTTTTCTTTAGTAATTTGTGAAACCAATTTTGATACAATTGACTAAACCGATTCATATTTGAAAATATCACATTATCCTGGGCGCACTATATGAAGACGTAAGAAGGAAGTCGTAAAGCGTTTTTTGCTGTTTGTTGTTACACATAATACCGTAATTTATATCTTTATTTCTATTATTTTGGCAGTGAAGTGTGAAAAGGTGAGTAAGTTAATAAGTTACAACATTGTAGTTCAGTGATATCGGATGAACGCGACTAAGATCTATATCTCTTAGCCCGAGCCTTTGGTGTCCTGTTATCCACAACATTAGATGAACCCAACATGAGTAATGTTCATTTAAATAATGTTTAGATGACCGCAAAATTACTTAAATGTAAATAACACGAAACTGATGACCTGAAATTACATGACGTGGAAAACAACTCATGCTTATTACAATAATATTTTGCAAATGAATAAAAACGTTTTATCAAAAGTTGGGAACACTTAAATTTGATTGTAATACTACTAGAAATTAGAACATGCTCACTGTGAGGCCAACATGAAAGATTGGGAACTCAAATGTATTGCCTCGTTTAAATAAAGTATTTTTAATCGGACGTTTTCGTCTATCTCCATAACCACACAAATCAACAAAGCCAATTTTACACACTATATAAGCATTTCATGTTTTATTTTAGCAAACTGTTATAACTTATGGGCAACGAGCGTCTATTCGATTATGGACCTCTGAGTAAAAGGTAATGAAATATCGAACAGGGAAGGCAGCGTTCAACAGAACCAGCAAAACACACTAAAAGGCACAACAAATATAGACCGGGTACTAGCAGAAGTCACAAGGAAAAATATTATAATCAAGTCAAGTCAAGTCAAATAATTTATTTGCATAAACAACAAAGTACATCGCCAAGTAAACATATATACACATAAAAATTGGCGGTAGAAAAGTATAAGTTATATGTAAGTAAGTGAAAATGACAAATAGACGTAGAACAAGACATTATACAGCCCTGCAGTTACATACACATGCGATGTATATGTCATGTTTTGTAAGTGCTAACACTACGTATATATCATGCTCAATTAAACAAACTATTATTAATGGTTTTGATAAGTCCTCCAAATTGACTTATTATAGTTAAAGTATTATTAGAATAAAATAGCATTCCAATGTGATTAGTGGTTCCCTTGTCTATTTGATGGTTTGGAATCCATGAATACGGTGAATAATATTTATGCCCCCTATAACGTTAACCGTGAAGTTTAACCATAAACACCAAACTAAACGTAATTAAACTAAGTTCACGTAAAATTTTGAATTTATTTTTATCTTGTTGAGATCCAAGTCTAGGTAAGATAACGAGAGTAAAAACACGATTTTTAAAACACCACAATACTAAGGGGGGGGGGGACATAGGGAGGGTTGATGATGTTAAATGTATCGTGTCAGAATGTACCCTAGTACCATAAATATATATCCCGGATTGAAAAGAACAACATATTGGTGACGCACATCAAAGCAAATTGTACACGGATATGTACGACACCCTCTGGCTCTGTTAGTGTTTGCTATCCAATCGATTGATAGAAACAGATACGGATGGTGGTTGCGGTTTGACAGGGTGGTTAGGTCCCGGACTAGGAAGGGCTAATTGTCCAATGAGGTATTCAAACATTCACTATAAATACGGCTGTCAACACTGCAAAATCAATTCACTTTGAAAATCATACGAGTGATATAGTTTTATTTCAATAATAGACTACATAATCAGCTTGGTTAGGGAACGGTAAGTGTTTGTAATTTGTTATTTTCAGTAGTTTATATAATTACACACTTTAAATAGTAGTAAACAACTAAAATTTCAAAGTATTCGCTACTAATGTAAGGGTCTTGCAAAATATTGTACTCGTACCTTTAATGCAAAGGGTGAAGAAACTAATGCAATACTAATTACAGATACCACGAAGCGAAGTTGACGTCACTAGATATATATATACATAATAATAAATTTTGGAAAATGTAACATGTTCTAGTTTTTCAAGTAAAGTCATCGCGGTCGGCTTACGGTTGTTGTATATATAACCTGTGTATTTTTAGCTGTTTCTTACAGTTTGTATATTGCATGATGTAATTAATTTTTTGAACGAGTTTTGCGAACTTTTCTATTACTAGCTTTTCTCTTATCTTTTATCATTTAGGTTTAAATTTTAGCTACACTTTTTGTTACCAATCGGTTTTAAAGCTATTGATTCTCAAAACATTGAATTACATTTCCCGACATTGCAAAATTAGCACATAGTACATTGTGGACATCAAGCGAAGGAGATATTAATATGCTTAAGTATTCTGCCTTACATATATATTTAGTAAAACAATATTTTTAAACTAAACTATGTTTGTTAACACATTGGAGTAACATCATAATTAAATATATAATTCAATGAAATTCTTTATTTTTCAGATTACAGGAACAACATGCTGATCAAGGCACATATCTTTGCCATTGTAACACTTGCATTAGCAGCGAGTGTAGCGGCACGTCCAAAAGCATCCCTGAGATGGTCAAGTTGGGTTGGTAAGTTGCATAATTATTTATTTGCCTACACGTTTTTGTAAATAATTGAGCAAAAAAAACCAACGTTAATTTGATGTTTGGTCTCTTGCTCGTCGTTGTCTGGTTCCAAACGAATTAATTGATTTTTGATTTACATCCGAATTGTCTAGCAAACACTGTAATAATTTCTGTTTAAACTGGTCGATTAAAAATATTTTTGAGCCAGTTACCAGGAAAACATGCTATTTTGACAAAAAAATTGATTTTGAGATCTCCCTTTGATTTAAAGAATAATATTGATAAAGCAAAATGCAAAACGTATTGTGTTAATATCATAAGTTTTAAGGATGTTAAAGCTGTTTTTGTAGAGTCCCTATTCGGAGCTTATTTTGACGTCGCAAACGCCATTAGAACGTTATTCGAAGTAACTGTAAAAGAATGTAATAATTTCACCATTTGATCACTGTTTAAAATTGAATCTCGTTTAAGAACTATGTTTTATTATATGATAAATCAAAATTGTTTGCATTTAGATAAAGGCTACTACTGTATAAAACAACCATCTTTTCGTTTTTCTCAATCGAAGAACATTTCTGAAATTGGTCACCGTAGCAAAGAGTTTGTGATTTCGACACAATTCATGGGACAATTTAAAGCTAAGACAAAGTACTATATGGGCAAATTACTTAAAATAGAATCAGTAGATATGTATTAATTACATTGTAATACATATAGTAATGAAACAATGTCAAAATAGCAGGTTGTCCTGGGTTGTTAAGGTTATGTTAAAGCTGGTATAATTCTATTTTCGGATTGTATAGGTTATGTTAAAGCTGGTATAATTCTATTTTCGGATTGTATAGGTTATGTTAAAGCTGGTATAATTCTATTTTCGGATTGTATAGGTTATGTTAAAGCTGCTATAATTCTATTTTCGGATTGTATAGGTTATGTTAAAGCTGGTATAATTCTATTTTCGGATTCTATAGGTTATGTTAAAGATTGTACATTAAATCAGAGAGACGATATATTACAGAGATAGGCACCTGTCTCTGTAACCTATCAAATATCACCCAAACTCCTCCAAATTGACCATTTTGTAACATATTAAACTTTCACAGTTATAGTCCTACCAGCACTAGCTTTAGTTTTTCAGAAAGCTTAATATGCGCTTAGTGTCTGTACTTCTTTGTATTAATTTATTTTGTTTGTAACTTACAAAAAACGAAGGTTGAAACAATCCAAAAATCTCTCAAGACAATAATGTAAAATATATCCTTATTTTTCATGGAATTGTAGAGAAATATTTTTGCTTTCGAAAATGTATGATTAAGTCTTTCTGGGTTTAAGGTGTTACAAGTCAGCACATGCATGCTATTTCAGTTCTCAATCGTGTTGCCAATATCTGTTATCTATAGTCTCTGATAATATATTCTAGAAAAACTGCAAAGGTCATCAAGGCCGCAATACTATATCAATGAGAACATATTGAAAAAAACACCCAGAGTAAAACCAGATGAAAAATAGAGAGAGAAGTCGTCATCAATTAATACTTGATTATGTTCTTTTTACAGATTTCTTGTGCTCGGACATCTGGATAAAAGGTAACTTGATTTTCCTACTTCCACGTTATTTGTTTGAGTCTAGGCTCTGAACAATTGCTTTAACGCATTGGTTCTATATAGCAAGACAATATAACTTAGGTTACGATATGTTGCACACTGATTATGTTCTACACTCAACCAAAGTTATAAGTTCGGAAAATATCAATTTGGCAAACTATGTTTTTTGACATTTTAACTACTCAGAGATTGTACTGCAATGACATTTAACTTCACATATATAATTATATGTATCAAAAATAAAAATGACGAAACCAGTAAATTAATACAAAATGTACTACATAATTTAATTAAAAACCCAATTGCAATGCATTTCGCCATTCTGGTTCATTTGGGGTATATACATGTAATTATATACACCTTCAACCCGCTACGAAATGGTTTTGTTAAATGAAATTGGCCTAAAACTGAGGTGTATACATATAGTTTGGTGGATGTAGAAGTCTTTTATTGGCTGCGGTGTCCTCCATGTGTGCAATTGATTGCTGAAGATCAAGTTATTATTAATACAGATATAACCATTACGTTGTTGACAAGCGATCTTAAATCCGATTTAATGACACACAATATTAATAAAGAAATATAAAATGCATTTTTATGTTTCTTCCTCAATAAAAGCGGCATTGCTGTGGACTAGTTATTTGTTAATCTTAGATATTTATATTTAAAAGCAGTGTCCCGTTTGTTTCAGATAGCACAACGTTTGAGATTGAACGAATACCCGAGATGCGGACATTTGTAGGTCCCTATTCTTTCGATGTAGGAACATGTCCAGTTGGTTCATGTAGTAAAACAGCATACATCCATAATTTCAACTGCGACGATCACGGATACGTCGGTCCCCTTACTGAAACAAAAATCGCCGATGTTGGACCGTTCGGAACAGAAGAGTATCAATACGTCACAAAATGTGTGTGTTTAGAAGACGAAGGTATTAAAGTAATGATACATACCGTTGACAGCGAATCTGGAGAATCAATCGGTAAAATGATGATTCGCTCTAGCAACCGTTTCCTGGGTTACACAAATAATGTTGGAGAACTTGAATCTACAACCGAATCCACAGTACGATCCCTCGTTATTAGAGCGCAAGATAATAAACGATGTTTGTATATGGATGCTGTGAAAGTCGTTGATATTCCAATGCATTTCCGTGGACCTGTTGAAGTCACATTGTATATGATTAAGAAAGCAGAAGCCGTGCAAATAAACTCCATGACAGAAGCAAAACTTTCTTTGTCTAGTGACCCATCCAATCCGAACGCTGGAAACGCTTTCATCGTTATAGAACCATATTCATTTAGACGAGGATGGGGTCGTCCATACCGAGGCACAGTGAATGCCAGTGTCACATTTATAGATACCAATACGGGATCGGAGGACCCAATTCCAGGTCGATTTCTTACTCCTGATGGCAATACTGAGACAAATTTGATTTCTGATGGTATAGTTGCATTTGATTTTACAGACCAGAATGGCAATCCATTGAGACCAACAAAACCTTTCAAATTCAATGTCAGAAAGGATATGCGACTTTGGAATCTCAATGAAGCCACAGGCCTTTGGGAACCGGCGAGAGTTTTGTCCAACAGAGGAAAACGTCAAGTAACTCTTACAGACGAATTTCTGATAAATGTCGCAAACGGACAATGGGTAAATATTGATAAAATACCTGGCGCTCCCCGTTGCTACTTCAAATCCAGAATCTTCAACGCAACGAGTGGTGATGAAATAACTAGTAGCTCTACTGCCTCATTTAGGCCCGAGATACTTGCCTACACAAACCAAAACCAACGACTTCGAATGTATGCTGGATACACAAGTTCTCCGAGTGACACATGTTTTGAAGTTCGCTGTCCTGATGTCAGTGATCCAGATGATGCTTTGGTTGGTTTTATCAACATGTCATCAACTGAAGCTGTGTCTATAGGGGGTGTATATGTTCCTTACAAAACGTATCTCACACCGCGCACTCTCGCTGGCTATACACTGCCTATCCGGAATAGACTTAGCGCTGTACAGTACGATATTGCACCGAACAATCTTGACATCTTCGTAAATTTCGTCTCCAATGCAGCTGGACCGTTTTATACGAACATAAATGCTTGTGAAAATTCACCAGTACAACGACCTGCCTTTCATTTCTATAAGCCTGCTCTACCAAGTTACGAACCAGCGCCTAACGATACAGCGATATGTACGGCACGCATTGCCTTTATGGAGGAATGGAATTTTAATGACTATATAGCTAATCTAACAAGCCTTCCAAATGTGACTGGTATTAGCGTTTGGGAAGAAGATGGCAATAACTACACACTAACATCTACCGTTCAACTTGAACAATCTACAAATGCAAGTGATTATTTCGTCTATGCTTGTTTGACGTACCGATGTAGTGAGACAGATGAACCAACAACCGTATATATTGATATTGATGTTCCTAATATAACCCACTACTACAATTACACAGATAACGATGGCAACTTGATTGAAACCAATTATACAGCTCCCGAGTTCTTCTGTTACGGAGATTGTACAGGACCCTTCTGCACCGGCCAGGGTAGAAAAAACAACACCGTTCTTTCCATTGAAGGCTCGTTTGTTGCACCAGATGACGCAGATGCGGGTCCTGACTTTTATAACTCAGAGACTACTGACTGTGATGACAGAACTTCTTCCGAAGCTTTTGCGTACGAATTTTATTGCTACAGTAATAGAGAGGGTGGACAGGATTCACCAGCTAGCAGAGAATTTTGAAGATATACAAACAAATGTATACAGTATAGACTGTCGACAATCAGTTTAAGTTGTACATTTTACAACATGTTTTTGTATATCAGTATAAGTTCTACATTTTAGAACATGTTTGGGTAAATCCATTTTACAACATGTTTATGTATTTATATTTCTGTTGGTGCTAACTATTTACAGAATAAAAATGAATTTTCTAAAAACAATTTCATTTTTGTTATCTTTATATTTCTATTGTATGATTCCATGGTCAACTACGAGTTTACTTATAATATGGAAAACTTAAACTGATACTGATCGAATGGTCGCCGAGTTGTTTTTAGGTTTCCACGAATGACTTAGGCTACTTGATATCCACACAATTCAGTTTAAATTTGCCAAACAAAACATACTTTAAGTGTTCAGAGAACATTAGTATTACGCATTGAAATAGTAATACATGTAATTTCTTCCCAAACAATACAAAATAAATAATACAATATGACCATGTATTTCATGTATTCTCATAATATCACAGTAATGCATTCAAAACAAGATATGAAGAAGAAGTTTATTTCAAATTCAAAAGGCCACATGGCCCACGAGAACTTCAATATACAATACACAATTTACACAGTGAAACAACAAAATGACATTATTTAGCAACATACATTGTATATTCAAAAGATTGGGTGCGTGTACACGCACAAAGATGTGACAATGGAGTAATAATAAACAAGAGAGAAAGATGGAGTGGTTAGAGATTGGGATGGCGGGGATGGCATATCACTGAAGGAGTGTGGGTATTAAAAAAGACGAAGAACGAACTATATTACACAGTTGAGTATAATTCCAGCACGATGAATTACAATACGATAACAATTAGCGATTTTACAATTTAGGAGTATTCCAACTTTCATGGGAATGTCTTACCGGCATTGTTTTTAATCCCTAATCAAAATATAAACAATTTTGGTTTGTTTTTGTATTGTAAATCATCGCACTGTACTTGTATAAACAACACGTTACAAGAAATGAAACACAACATTAAACGTGTTGTACTGAGACAACCGCTTCTTTGCTGTGATAAACGAAACAGAAACCAGACATATCTAAATGTCTGTAAGGACAAGTACTAATTATTCATAATTACATTATGGTAATATAACACGGAACACCACACCAACCTCTGGATCTCCACAAACTAAATGTACAGTACATAATGTAAATTTAACTAAATATCTAGATAAACAAAGTACATTGAAATAGTTTGTTCACCAAAAGAAATCAGTGTCTTGTAAAAGAGTACTTACTTACTTAATTCTCTTCGTTCCCGGTGGGACATAAGGCTGCAATGATTCCTCTTCACTTAGACCTGTCTTTGTCTGCTTTCTGTCCATCACCCAGAGAAGCAATGGCGAATTATGCAACTGAATCAGAAAAAGGCGGAATGCTACTGACACATAAGGCATAGTTATGGGATACCATTCATCACTCTCGTCTTTCCTGGAAGAACCTGCGAATGTGCATCATCGTCCATTGGGAGGAAATTTGCCCGATCGGACAATTCATGAATTATTCTCACTACTTGATTGTCCGATCGGGACATTTTCTCCAAAACATACCTGATCGGGTAATTAAAACATCCATTTTAGAACAAAATACTTACCCGTGCATGAGACTAGTTGACCTATAGATAATCTATTTAGCAAAACGTTTGTCTACAAACCTACCATTCGGAAATTGTTTTAATGATCTAGATTCTGAGTTATTTAGTGTACTTTGTTCACTTTCCGTTATAGCACAGTATGTTTCCTGATCAGGCAAGTTAACAGAAAGTTTCTAAAAGGGGAAAGTGAACACATTGTATTCTGGCTTGCCAAATTGGTTCCTTCTAAAGCTAAATATCTCAGCATCTATGCAATTCAAAGAAAATGTGAACTGTTGTAACTTAAATATACCATTTGTGATTTATAAATTGTGAAACACGTGTTCAGACTATTGCAGGGTTAACTATCTTTATGCACAGTTCAGTTCTTCTTAGATATATA